>PVKZ01000627.1:0-535000 GCA_004027375.1 Macroglossus sobrinus
CAGCCGCTTCCTAGCATCCCCACCTCAGCTCCACCTTGGATCATCAGACTTTAGATTCCCATAGGAGCACCAGTCCCTAGTGCCAAAAGGTTGGGGATCGTTGCTATATAGCACTTATTGGAAAATAATTTAAAGTCTATTTTTAATAAAGCCAAAGTCTATGGACTATCTAGATATAAACTTGGTAAGTAGCATGAAGGACTTATAAGAAGAAAACCATGAAACTTTATGGAAACAGAAAGGAAGGCTTAAGAAAATGGAGTGGTATGATGTGTTTCTGGTTGGGAAGACTAAATATTAGAAATTTACTTTCTTTCCTAAATTATTCTATCAATGTAATGCACTATATAAAAATTTCAATGGAATTTTGTTTGTAAAGTTTACATATTGTTTTGATTCCCTGTTCTTGCCATAGGCCCCATCTCTCAATGCCATCACATTAGGGATCACATATGAGTTTTGGGGGGACAGAATTCAATCCATAGCACTGGATTATTGAAAGTGTAAGAAAGTGAGCTCTTCTTCTTTTCTTTTCTCTGAGGAGTAAAAACAGAGCCCATAACTTCCAATAATTATTTTATAAACCCTCATTTAAAGGGATCAAGGAATCGCCTGTGTTCTGGGAGTAGGACCACCTTTCAGCAAGATTTCACATCTTCATTTGCAGGAGTCAAGTGGGAAACCCTGACCTCTGTGTCTCTTAGCAAGACTTCAGAACAACATTCTTTCAACTCTCATGGCTTCCAGTACTGGTTATCCCTGTTTTTTGAGCATCCAGTGGGTATTGTGATGTGCTGTCAACATCTTCCTCCACAACCTTTTAAAACTGAGGAACTCATTTTCTCCAGGTGCTGCAAATGTTGAATGTTGACAGTGCTCAACTGAGTTCCCCTCCAGAGTTTGCCCTTGGCTGAAGAAAGCCACCTCACTCAGTGTCCTGCCCCCTTCCCCATGCCACCAGGTATCCACAAACAATGACTAAATTGATGCAGGGGTATGAAAGCCTGACCTCCTTGCCTCAATTCAGCACAACACTGAAAGGCTCTCCCAGTTCTAGAGCTACCTATGACATCAGTGGAGGCCTTTGTTGTGAGAACAACACAATCGCACTCTCCTTTTGCCCAATCCCACTTCTTCCACTCTCTTATTAGTATTAACCTCTTGCATGCAAGTCTCTATCTCAGAGTCTATTTCCCGAAAACTCCAACAAAGAACAGTCTCTATTTGGTTTTCCCTGGGTCCTTTAAGGACCCTTCCTCCACCTCTGCATTATTTGAAATGCTTTCTAATTGTCTCCTAAAATTTCAGATCAGTTTGCAAAAATCTTTATATAAAGGTTCGAGATGGACAATTTTCTTTCAGTCCCCTGAATGTTAGTTATTGCTAGTATACTCTCATGAGTATGGGTCTCTAATAAGTACCCAACCCTGACAGTCCCTGGGCTTTGTCTCCTGTCCTTCTTGCCCTTCAGGGCCATGAAAACCTAAGTTCACATTTACCCAGTTTGACAAATGCTTATAAGCTGAAATCCAGTTTTAGTCCTCAGATGATTTTCTGAAGGATGGTCATGCCATGTTGCTGGAAATGAAAATTCCAGATCTTACCTTTGTAATTATGCTTCATACCCCCAACCCAATGCCCAATGCAAACATTTCAGTAATGCTGTTTTTTCTCCTCTAAGGCCAGGTAGATTGCCAGTTACCCAGCAATAGCAATCTGAAATGGTGGATCTACCCAGTGAGAGTTCACTGAGACAGCATTGGCTTCTGTTTTTCAGCACAACAGCACAACACATAATGAAAATCAAAATTATAAAAATATTAGTAACCTAAACATAAGATGTCACTTGGAATAAATACATTAAAAGACCAATTCTATGACTGTAACATACATACAGTGCAGCTTTCAGGGAGTATTAAATGAAATGGGACTTCTCTGACAACCTATAACTATATCAGCTCTCATTCTTCCATAAAACCTGCAGGGGCTCCCTGTCCTTACTATCAGAAGATAAAAGGCCTGGCTTTGGCTCCCTAGACTAAATCACAAAGTAAGAGGGATGGGCATGACATAGCATAGCAGACCAAGTATTCTGGAAAGATGGCAGGGATGTAGAAAAGGAGAGAAATGCAGCAATGTTGAATGGCTATAAGGTGGGGAAGGCTGAGGACAAGAGGAGGAGGTTAGTTTCTATAGAACATTCGTAGGCAGAGCTGGATATCATCACTTAGAGCAGTATTCATCGAAGCTACCCAGATAGGGCCACAATTACAGAAGTAAAAACTTGAATTTCCAGAGAGCTTTTCCTTGGAGATTCTGATTCATTAAGTCTAGAGCAAGGGCCATGGAATCCCTATGTTTTTGTTTAATAAGTGATGTCATGGTACGTAAAATACAACTTGACTAAAAATAAAGGACTTCTAGAATTGTGTGTAGCTTACAAATAACTCTATCCAGAGGTCATAGGATATTAGAATGCATGGAGATATAACAATGATCTTACAACAGGCCATTTGCAGCAGCATAGACAAAATGGTAAATAAAAATCTAAAACTATCTTAATTTTGTACTTTATGAGAGCATTAATCCCATCCTAAGTACCTGTGCAAGTTTCCAAGAGTGAAGTTGAAGACACGTCCAAAAAATAAATTCAGTACTCTGGAACCAACTTTAGTAGAGAAAGTTAGATGAAAACATATTGCCTGCTGCCACCTTGTGGCAAAATTATGTAGTCGATAATGACGGGCTGCAAGTCAGAAGACCGTCCTAAAATTTTCACTAAGTAACTCAGAAAAATCACTTGAAATCTAAGTCTTCCTCCTTTGATTTTTAAAGGATTATTACTTAAATTACAATTTTGTTGAGACATACAATAGGAATTTTCAAAGATAAGTGATATAAAACTTTAAGCCTTGATTTGGAGAATGCTGTCTGTCATTTATGAATGAGGCCAAACTTAATTTTCGAGGGCTATTCTTTTTTCTTTTAAGATGGTGAAAAGGTGATGGCTGATCAGAAATGACGAATGTGGTCAATGAGAGTGTTCTCTTCCATTCCCCCCTTTACCTATTTCATTTTCCCAGGTCTATCTTTTTGATCAGTACAGGTTATTGGGAAGGTGTCAGGTGACTGACTGGGGCTTTTGGAAAATACAGATCTCACCAGTAGCTGGAGAATATAGTTATCTACATGGTAAGAATTGAAAGGTTCTACAAAGGTCTGCTCTCTTCTCAATATCTTCTCTAGCACACTGCAGTGTGGGTTGAAGTTAGGGGTGTTCTGAGTTGATCTGGCTCCATTTTCCCAATATTCTCTTAGTTCTGCCCACCTCACTGTTGGCTTCATTATCAATCTGGGTAGCAAGGAGGATTCAACAATTTCAGGCCTCACACAAAAAATTCAGGAAGTAAGTATATGCTTCAGCCCTACTATTCTAGAACTTTGATTAAACCATCCATTGTTAAGACTAGGACCTCAGCTTGAGGAATGGGACTTACTAATTATATTAAGACAATTTTTGGAGATGGAAGTAAAGTCAGCTTTCCCCTAAGGCATGCGGAATGAGAGGAGCTAAATGGATACCTTAATAAAATCCTGGTTGTGTTCTATTAAGAGGTGAGAGAGAGGGAATGAATGCTAGGTAGGTAATCAACCATGTTCATTTACTATCAGCAATTGATTTATCACAGTAAAATACACAGATGATAATTCTCAAATGAAACTCAACTAATGTGAGGAGGTTGACAATGAATAGTGGGGATTATAGCAAACAAGAATAAAAGTGAAAGCATTATTCAGCTCCAGGCAATGTGGCCATGTAAGAATGTAAGCCCAGTATTGCTAGATCTTCGACATTTTCAAGAGAAGTTGATAATCTGGATTTTTACAGAAAATATTCTATTTTAAATGTTGGCAACTAGTCAGTTTTTGTTTTAGACCACGAAGGGCAAAAAATACTGTCTAAAATAAACAAAGTATGCCTGTTGACCAAATATAGCTCGTGAAACTCTAGTTAACAAACTTTGGGTTGGAAAAACCATTGCTTGCCATTCAGTGGTAATATTGATACAAGGCTTGCCATGAATAGAGCAGCCAAAAGAGGGAGATCAGAAAATTAGTGTCATTATTTCATACAATGTGTTTCAGCTCGTGGGTCCCCAAAAACAGTTCAGTGTTCTGCTTCACCTAACAAAATGTGAAGTCCATTTGGAGCCAGGACAGGCAAAGTGTTCTAGTACTGGGAACAATGAACACTTTTTTGTTTACTTTCTTATTTATCCACCGGTAAGGCCCAGCAGGCAAGGGGACCGAAGTCTTCACATTATTGGAGAGATCCAGCGTCGATTAGGTTTCACCTTTTCTTTTTTTTTCAAAGATTCCTAAATTCCATTGTATCTTTAAAAAAAATATATAAATTATTCTTCCATCTGAGCTCTTATCTGGTGTCATTAGGTTGTTTTACATAGTTCTGCAAGGTATACAGCTTTTATTGGTAAGCTATATTGATTACCTTGCTACCATTAAAACACAGACATCTAGTTTAATTGAATGGGAAATAGTAGTTTGTTGTTGACTAAAAAACAAAAAAAAATCAATGCTTAATTAGCTTAAAACATAGTTTTGACATCAGAAACTACTTATTGCTTCTTATCTATTCCCTGGGCAATTTCTTGTTCCAAAGAAGCACAAATTCAGTAATTTTCAATTCTGTTTGCACCTTAGACACTCGGGAGAAAGAGAAGGTGGGTTGGATTGGGTGAACGCTTTAAAGAAAAAAAAAAAAAAAGATATCCGGGCGACCAAACCCCTCCCCGCAAGTGTTTCTAATGCTTAAGCGGGGCTGTATATATATATATATATATATATATATATATATATATATATATATATATATATATATATATATATATAGTTTCCTGTAAGAAAAGTTTATAGTCTTCGAAACCCATCAAATCTCTTGGATTTTATCCAGAACCCTTCATTTCAGCACGAAGGTCTTCAAATAACATTTTCCCGTGGTATCTGAGTCTAGCTAGTTTTTTACAGCTTGGAGATTGACTGGAAGATTAGCCAATCGGCAGTTTGAATGAGTCTCGGTAGAACCAATAATAGGCAATAGAATATGACACTTCATCTTAGTAGAAACACCAGGTCACAGTAAAATGCCAGTAAGACGAAAAAGTCTTGAGCGTTCTCTCCAGCTTCAGCCAGACCCGGATACGTCTTAGGGTCTCAGCCACGCCCCGCACCCCCAAGCGGAGCAGGAAAGATGGCGTCATTTCCGGCGCTCGGCGCCCTCTCGTTGCGTAACTTCCGCCCGGCTGTGTGAAGCTGCTTCCTCTTTTCTTTCCCTTTTCTTCTCTCTGGCCCGGTCTCCCGGAAGGTTCGATGGCTCTTGGTTTACGGGTCAGGGGTAAGATGTGGGAGGACTGTGCGGACCTTGGTGAATAACTGCCCGGAGTTCTGCTCTTTGGCGGCTCGAGTGTGAAGAAGCCAGGTTAGATTTCGGCCAAGGGAGCTATGGTATCTTGCGGAAACACCACCCTCTCCGGCTTCGGGGCCTCAGTCTTCCAGTTGACCGTGTGGGGGCTAGGGATCCTTGGCATCTCGCGAGTCCAATCGAGGCCCTTGTCTCCTCTTCTGTCTCCATTCTCCGGGCGAGGGCCGACTCAGGTTACTGCCACCGATACCCCTCCTCCTGGAGCTTTAATTGGCAGCAGAGTAGCGTGTAGTCTCGGTGATGGCAGGGCTGCTTCCGAAAGTAGTAAAGTGCTTTAGCATCCTTCCCGCCTCCTTGGAGCTCCAAAACCCTGGGGGACCGGTGGTGCTGACAAAATATTTGTTCGCCTCCATTGTACATATGAGGAAACGGAAGTTCTTGGATAACTCACTCTTTCAAGGCAGCGCGGCTCCCTACAAGGTAGAACTGGAATTCGCACCCAGGTCTAGCCTCACTAGAGTTGCAGAAAATCATGGGGAGAGCGTTTGGAAATAGGGAAGGAATTGCATATCTATAAAGGAGAGCTGGCATTTCTGAGTGCATACTTCATGTCAGGCATAAACCTAAGTTTTTTCAATTCTTATTGATTACTTAAAAGGAGCATAGGAAGCGTATACTATTGTTATTTCAAGTTTAGGAAATACACGCTCGGAGATAATAAATGACTTGTCCAATATTTATGACTTAGCAGACATCTCCCAGATCTCTTTTCAGCTCTGTGATTCTTTTACCACAGTAGAATTTAATTCTGTTCTAATTAAACTTCATTTTTCTGATTTTAGCACTTAAGAAAGGGAGACTTCTGAAATTGTCTTGGTCTCTTCATCCTTTGCTCGTTTTCTTATTTCTTATCAGCATCCTATTTAGAAATTTGTAATCATGTAAATTCAGCCCTGACTCTTACTCCACAACTTACTTCTTTCTTTCAAAGAGGAATTTGGGGATTGTGTTGCTTGGTGTGGAATTAATAAATCCAGGTTAAAAGGCTAGCTAGAAGAATTGCTAATTTTTACATCACAGGTGGTCTCCCTTTATTGTTGTTCTTGCATATCTTGCCTAAGTCTCTTGTCTTTTTTTTCCCTGCAGGAAAAGGGCAAGATGTCAGGAATTGGAAATAAAAGAACAGCTGGAGATCCTGGCACATCTGTTCCTCCAGAGAAGAAGACAGCTGTTGAGGATTCAGGGACCACAGTGGAAACAATTAAGCTGGGAGGTGTCTCTTCAACGGTATGTGGAAACAATTCTATGAGAGTGTGCTTTTCTTCTGTCAGTTGCAACCTGAAAGTAAGGTTTTGTGGAAGCCTTCTGGAGTAAGGGGAGTTGGTTTGAAAAGAGAGAAAGAAGCTCAAAGTAGGTGAAGTGATGTAGTGGTCACTTCTGAGGAAGGGATATATTGACATTTGATCTTTTTTTCAAAGGTGTCCTTATAGTCTTTGGAGAGTCTGGTGCCTGATATACTTTGTTTATAGCTATTTAGCAGGGGGAAACTACATTCATTTTTATTCACTGAAAAATTAGGTGCCAGCTACTAAGAGAGGTAAATATAGCAAGACAATGGAGGGAATGGTGAAGAGAGTCTGAGGGCTGACTGCCTGGAGTGGATGGTCAACTCCACCACTTCCTCGTTATCCTCTCTGTGCCTCTTGTTTCTTGGTCTGTAAATTGTAATTATAGTAACTACAGCATTGGGTTTTTGAAAGGGTAAATGAAAGAGTCACTGTTAAGAGTTACAACTTTACCTTTTACATGGTAAGCACTCAACATATTCGAGCTATTAATAGCTATTATTGGGCTAGATATTATGATTATAATGGTGAATAAAATAGATACTGTCCTTGCTCTTATAGTGTTGACAGTTTCATTAGACTATAATTCACCAAAAGCTTATAGTAATGTTATTTCTCCATTAGATATCAGAAGTTCCATGTAATAGGTTTTGATCTACATCAGGAGTCTATGTTTTAGAACTCAGCCATTGGGATAAAATGCTATACATATGTAATGTAAAACTTATGAAACCACATCTGTTACTTATTTGAATTAAGGCTGAGGATCAGAGAGAATAATAGGAGTAAATTGTTGATGAAGTGTCATTTCTGAGTCTGTCTGGGGTTTAGCTACTCCATTCTACTGCCAGAAGGTGATTTTGTTTTAGTGCTGTGTCACATCATGTATCCCAAGGACATTTATTTATTCAATAAATATAAATATTTTTTGAGCATTTGTTATTTACTAGACACCGTGCTTTACACTGGGCACAGCCCCTGAACTACAGGTTTTAGGGTGGCACTGACAAGGGAACAGACTGTTATAATACTGTGGGATGTACACATCCCAGTTTGGACTTTATCCAGAAGGCATTGAAGAGCCATTGGTAAGTTTAAGCAGGGGAGTCACATGCTTATGTTTGGAGAATACACTGTAGAGGAGCCAAAGGTATAAGCAGGAGTTCAGTTAGCAAAATAGTTTCCTCGTTTCTTCTTTCTCCCCACCCCACTCCACCTCTCTCAGGGTGGGCAGCTCACTTGGTTGTAGGTGGTGGCCCTTGACGGCAATATCTTCTCCTATTTCAGTTTGCTAGAATGAGCCAGCTGAGATTGTGGAATAAAAAACTGAGACTCCAAAGTGTGCTTGAAGTGAGAGCACTGACAGTGTGACTTGAGCTATCCACCATAGCTGTGCTGAAGTCTGGCAGGCGGAAGTGGCATGGGGCACAGAATTGTCTGCTACAGGAGGCCGTCGCAGTAATCTTTATGACGGATCATGGTGGCTTGGATCACTATGGAGGTAGTGTTGACAAAATTTGCTGATTTGTTGGATGAAGTATATGAGAGAGAGGAGGCAAGATGACCCCAGGATTTTGGAAGTATGGTGTTTCCACTTACTGAGCTAGAGAAGAGTATGAAAGGAACAGGATTTTGGGAGCTGTGGGGGCTGCATCATGAGTTTGAATTTGGACATGTAAGTTTGAGATATTTATTAGACCCCTGAGCATATAGGTGGTGGATATAATAATCTGCAGTCTGGGGAGAGGTCTGGTCTAATGCTGTACATTTGGAAATCATCATGTTGTAGATGATATTTAAATTCATGAGACTAGAGGCTCTCCTCCAAGAAATGAGCATAGATAAAGAAGAGATCTGGGGACAGAGCCCTGGAGCACTGCAACATTTTTATACCAAGGAGATGAGGGGAGACTAACCAAAGAGATAGAAAAAAAGGGGCCAGTGAGGTAGGAGGAGAACAAGAGAGAGTGGGGTCCCAGAAGCCAAATGAAGAAAGCGTTTTGAGGCGGAATGCTGTGGATGAGTTGAATAAGTCCACTGGAGACTTGACAAGAACTATGTCTGTGGAGTGGGGATGATAGAAGCCTGATTGCAATGAGCTTAAGAGAATATGAGAGGAGAGGAATTAGGGAAAAGTGGATAGAGACAATGCTTTGGAGGAGTATTGATTTAAAGTAAAACAAAGAAAACAAGGCAGTAGTCAGAAGGAAATGTAGGGTTGATGAACGGTCTTTTTTTTTTTTAAGTAGAAGATATTATAGCATGTTTATCTGTTGACTGAAATGATTTGGTAGAGAGGATAAAATTGATGATGTAGAAAGAGGAGACAGTTACTGGTGTGATATCCATGAATAGGTGAGAGAAAATGTAATACAATGCACAAATTGGGTAATTGGTCTTATTTAGAGCAGGAATAGTTTATCCATAGCAAAAAGGAGGCGGCAGGGGATATGGGTTCAGATGTTGACAAGTCTGTAGTTATGGTCATGGGTGATAGATGATCTTCTGATTGCTTCATATTTTTTTTGCAGTGAAATCAGAAGCAAGACTCATCTGAGTGTGAGGATGGGGGAGGCAGTTTTGGAGGTTTGAAGAGACAGGAGAAGGTATGAAGTAGTTGTCTTAAAGGACTGTGCAGATGGAGTAGGATTGCTGGACAGCACTGAGGACCTACTTGAATTTGTGATCATGAGTTCAAAGTGAGACCAATCAACATGGCGCTTTATTTTTTCTGGTCACATTTACCTGCATGGATACAGGCCTGTAGTAGGTGGAGAGTTGGATGTTATCAGGATTGGAGTTTTTACTAGACAAGTATGATAAAGGAGCGAGGAAGGAGAGGGTTGTTAAAGGGCATGATTATAATGACTGATTACAGAATTTAAGTTTGATAAAGAAGGAAGTGCGTGAAGGACAGGGGATATGGATCATGGAGAAGTTGAAGAATTGTTGGAGCCAAAAAACTAGAGAGTGAGCTGGAAAAATAGAGAATAGGGTGTTTGAAATTGAGCTTATAGAGAACATGCAGATATAGCTAAGACTAAGAATAACTGGGAGTTTGGTGACTGAGGGAAGTAAAGTACAAGATCATTGGAGGAGGGAATGTCAATGACTTGATGATCTGATATATAGGAAAGGTCATCTATATGGAAATTGATACCTTTGATGGGAGTAGTATTGCAGAGAGTGTTCATAATCTAGGAGCTGAATCTTCAGGAAATGTGGGCAAGGGACCTGGACCTTTAGAGATGAGTACAGCAAGGTGAAAGGTGGTACAGACCAATGACATGAGTTGCAGTGCTAGGAGGTTTTAGGGATGAAAGTAGGTTAATGGCCTGGAAGTGGAGAACAAGGAGGACGCCTGCCTGTCTCCAGGCCTAGGATTTCAAGGGTTGTGGGAGAGAAGCAACCACTACTGGAGAAGCCTGCAGGGCCCTGATATTCTCATCCAGTTTTCAATTAAATCAAGAAGGGGAAGGCAGTGCTCAGAGAAGAGGTTGAGGATATAGTTTATTAATAGTAACAATAAACTGGTACATTGGGAAACTATCGACTCTTTTGGTATGTCAAGAACGGTTTAACCAAACTGAAAGAGAGGTAAAACAAGGAATTGGTGGTTTAATAAATAGTTCTTCCTTTAAAATGTTTATTAATTCCCAGGTTTAGTCAAAATGTAATCCTTTCCAATCTTGTTTCTTTGTCTGGGATACTGTCCCCCCTTCCCCCTCTTGTCCTAGAGAAGTTAAAGATAATGAGAAGGGCACGGAATTACTGATGGAATTATTTTTTGTAGAAACAGAAGAGAACAGAATTCTGAGCACAAGTTGAGGTTTTAAGAATGCGTGCATAGGTTGGTAAGTAGTGTGAAGGGGTCAAGGAGATGGGAAATTGGAGAGCTTTTCATCTGATGCCTTCTATTTTCTCTTTAAAATGGGAAGCATAATCTTCTGTTTAGTGTGATGTGAGAGGAAGCAGGGCTTGGTAGTTGGATATTGTTTTGATGGAAAATAGGAGATAACTCACTTGTTAAAAAAAGAAACATTTCCTGACAAATCCTAAGATCTGTTCAGGTTAGGAATTTATTTTTTAAAGGCAGCAGCCCCCCTGCTTTACTTACCCTATCTAGAAGTCGCATCATACTAGGTATAAGAATTAAATAGTCAGATAACGTGGGTTAATTCAGATTGAGGTTTGTTAGCAGAGGTGGAATAAAATGTTTAAGGGCAGAGAATTGAAGAGCCTGATAGGCAGGAATTTGAAAGAATATGCCATATAGGGTATAGTCAAAGTACGGAAGATAGTGGAGACAGAAGTGGGCTGCCAGAGAGAAAAGAGAGAATTCAAACTGTTGGTGATCTAGATGAGGGCTGCATACTGGGATAAGAGCATGTGATACCTGGAAAGATATGGTTTTATTCGGGGAATGGGAGGTTGGAATTTTAAGGTTTCAGATGTAGCTGAAAGTCCAAGATGTGGCTTTTGAAATGTGTGGCTGAAGCACAGTGGAGATCACCATTGGAGTTAAGGAGTTCAAAATATAGCCTAGATGCTGGAGGATATGGTTTGTCCACATGTGTACATGTCCATGTGTATATTGAGGTCACTGGTTGTATTGTCAGGAACTGGGATAGAGAAGGACCCAGGTACCACAGTCATGAAGGAACATAGGGCAGTACTTAGGAAGTAGATGACAGCATTGATTGGGGGAGAGGGTAATCTAGCTGGGCAGGGGAGCCTCATGGTTGCAGAACTTTGTGTGCGTACATGTGAATAGAACAGTGAGAGGAGTGAGGTCAAGGTTCTGGTATATTTGTGTATTATTTTTTCCTCCCATCATCACAGACCCTTTCCTTTATACTGTTTCTACTTCTTGTTTAATTATTATAATTTTTTTAAGAAAATAAGTAGCTTTATTCATAGGAAATAACTTAACAATAATGCCTTGTTGAGTTTAATAGTTGATTTGTCTAATTTTGTTGTGGAAACTAAAAAGATTGGTTTTCTGGGGCAGGAGGAGATGGACATTAGAACACTACAAACCAAAAATCGCAAGCTGGCAGAAATGGTGGATCAGCGGCAGGCCATTGAGGATGAACTCCGTGAGCACATTGAAAAACTGGAACGAAGACAGGCCACCGATGATGCCTCATTATTGATTGTTAACCGGTACTGGAGTCAGGTAGCTAACTGTTTCTTTGCTTATTTTTATTTGAGCATTGTAGTTCCTCTTAGCATTCTCATCATTTCCAAAGTTGTGTTTTTTTGTTATTCCATAACTGTGCCTGATTGTCTCTAGTTCGATGAAAACATCCGTATCATCCTTAAACGTTACGATCTGGAGCACGGTTTGGGAGACCTCCTCACGGAAAGAAAAGCCCTTGTGGTGCCTGAACCAGAGCCAGACTCTGATAGCAATCAGGAACGGAAAGATGACCGAGAGAGAGGTGACTTTGTGGTGAATTTACCACTGCATGCTTTTTTTTTTTTTGGAAGAGCCTTGCTTTGAGGTTTTCCATTTGAGGGGGAAAATGGCTTTTATATTTCCAGTTGAATAATTTTGGGGGCTTCTCTTTTCCCCTTGTGTCCTCAGGGGAAGGTCAAGAGGCAGCTTTCTCTTTCCTTGCTACTTTGGCCAGCAGTTCCAGTGAAGAGATAGAATCTCAGCTGCAAGAACGTGTGGAGTCTTCTCGCCGAGCTGTGTCCCAGATTGTGACTGTCTACGATAAATTGCAAGAAAAAGTGGAGCTCTTATCCCGGAAGCTAAACAGTGGAGGTGAGGCAAGAACCAGGAGATGGGGAGCACAGGGGGAGGAATAAGAACTCACCTTTGCATGCTGCTTGGTACTTTGCAAGCTTCTGAATTTATTTTTAATTAAATTTCTTAGAATCCTAACCTCCAACATTACCAGTAATGTTATTACTATGGCATGTTATGAGTGCTTCATATTTTGAGCCATATGACAGTCCCATAAGAAGCTGAGGAAAGATTTTATCAGCCCTGTTCCGATACTCTATCAGTTAGACACTTTTACAAGTAGCAGAATTAATTTCATTATTTAAGAGAGAGCTCTGTTTCTGGATTCTTGTGTGGTATTGGCCATTGATTTATTAGTGATAATAAGCATTTCAAATTTGGTAATTATCTTAAAATTTTTTTTCTTTGTTTATTAGATACTGATTTTTTACTTCAAAGAGTCAGTTTTGATATACTTGTTTTTTGTTTTTGTTATCTCTAATATTTTCAAAAACAGTTGGCTCAAGTTTTAGAGTTAGATGATCTTTGTGTTTAAAAAGGTAAAATAAACTAAGGTTGAAAAAGTGTCTATATGAAATAAAAGTATTACTTGAAACATGTTACTATTCAGTGTTAATGCAGTAGTTTATTTTGTATAGTATTGTAAAGTATTAGTGTAGCTAGGTTGCATCTTCTTATTAAATGCCATGATTTCACATTTTTAATAATAATTATGGTTCAGTAGTAATATCTTAATTTCTCAGATTATCATCAATATGTTTAACCTTTCATTTCTGAAAGAACTATATTGAATATAATGGAGTTCGAACCATTGGGTGGGCAAAATGAATTTTATTACTCTGTAATTTTGTTTTTGAAGATAACGTAGGCTAAAGTATTGGCAAAATTAAAAAAGAAGAGGTGTTTAAAAGACTTGGATAAAAGATAGTTGTTTTAAATTATACAAATCAGAAGTACATAAAAATGGACTCTAAAAGTCCTTTCATCTCAGTTTCCAAAGGTAACTATTATAAATAATGTGGTTCATGTTCTTCCAGACTTTTATATTCACGTATTACATCTACGTATGTATTTCTAGCTGAACTTGTTGTCTCTTGGTGCAGTGCCTTGGCTCACTCTTTGTTTCCTCAGTGTTTAGCTCTGTATCTGGTATTTAGTGGATGCTTAGTGAATGGTGAACGAATGGCTACAAATCCTCCCTGACCTACTGTGAACAGAGCTGTGTGTTATTTCTTTCTCCCTTGGCTGGACTTAAACACTTAGATGGTATTGTTAAATCCTACTAATATGCCACATGGATATACCATGTGCATATTATACCCAGATAATATGCCATATGCAGAGGCTATGTAAATGTTAAACTTGATTTTATAAATGACTATCAAGTAAAATAATTGCTATATTTAAAAAGGAACTAAAATGAGTTATATATTAAATAGTGCTTTAAACTTATTCTTTTGATGGCATGCATTTAAGGTAGGGTTTAAGTTATAAAAACATGAGTTACAAATTGCTAAATTATCATAAAAAGGCAATTGCCACTGATAAGGTCAACTTGCTAAGAGATAAAGATATATAAAGTATGAATTGTAGCATCAACTATAACTTTTTGGCAGTTTATTTTTTCCCATGTTTATTTAATGGTCCTTGATTCAAAAGAATTGCATTTATCAGCTCGTTTATTAATTCACTAAATATTGATCGAGCTCTTATTGTATTCTGTTGTCTCAATATTTTAGTTTATTAAGAGGACTACAATTCAGTCCCTAGTTCTTGGGTTATGAATCACTTTGAGAGTTTTTTGAGCATACTCTGTTTTGGCCCTGCCTATAGAGATTCTTATTTAGCAGATATAGGATGGGTTCTAGAGAAGTGTCTAATTTTAAAAGTTCCACAAGTGATTCCAATGGGCACTCCTGGTAGAAAACCACAAAAATCACCACATGACCAAGCTCTTCTGTATTGCGTTTCTAAGAGTGCTGCCAAGAGCTGGTATGAGCAGGCACAGTTTTTCTTCCTGATAGTCTGCCTCTAAAGGGCAGTCAGTATATATCCTGAGAGTGTCTGGTTTCGTTTACTGACATTTAAGTTTGAGCTGTGGTATTTGTAACTTTTAATTTTAAACATATTAACTTGGTGCAATTAGTTATATAGATTACCCGTTTTATTTGTAAATAGTACTGTACATTTTGGTTTTTGAGCTTCAGGAGCACCCCTAGCATAATATTCCAGAATATCATAAGTAGCTCTGATCTCTTATCTTTATTTTTTATGATTTTATAGGTGCTCATTTGAACAAGAAAACTTCTTCTCTCTCTCTCTAGACAGATGCTTCATGTTGGTATTAGTAGATAGTAAGAATTTTAATAGCTTTATAAAATCTATTTTATTGCTATTAAGTGTGATGGAGTTACTCTGGCTTGTCTATAAGTCTAAAATGCAGTTTTTTGGGTGATTTGCCTTATCAGAATAAAGTTACAGAACCTCCCATTTCATTTTTCAAGCATTTTGACTTTATAGAAAGGGATGGGAGAGGATTTTGGCTTTGTGTCTACCCCTGCAGAGCACAAGGTTGGATCATTTCATTAAGCAAGTCATCTAACCTTTTGGTAATTAATCCGCCATGTGAAGATAATAAAAAAAGCAGCCTAATTTTTGTTATTTACAGGAAAATAAAGTGAGATAGCATATTAATGCTTTGGTGGGATAGACAGTTTTAAAGTTTCACACTGTCATTGCTAAACTAAAGTATAGTTCTTCTCCCTCAGACAATCTGATAGTGGAAGAAGCAGTGCAGGAGCTGAATTCCTTCCTTGCACAAGAGAATATGAGGCTACAGGAATTGACAGACCTTCTTCAGGAGAAGCATCACACCATGTCTCAGGAGGTACTTGACCAGAAAGACCTTACTCTAAAAAACCTATTTTTTTATATTGAAGAGCATGCAGGACAGGCGAAAGCAACCAGCTTTGAGAATTGAAAATCTAGGAAAGGATAAAGAAAGAAAATTATTGGATATTTCTCCTTGACTATGCCTCTGTTTAAACAGACATTTTAGAATCTTGGTCTTAAGGAATAAATCTTGTCATATGGGGTTTTGCAAAAAAAAGCACCAAACCCCTAAATCATGAATTACCCCCAGTGTAAAATACAATGTGCAGTGTTAATGAGGAATGGTTGGTAGATTCATGTGAGAATAGGACAGTAGGAACTACTGCTTTGATGATGGCCTAGGAACTTGAAGAATGTGGGATTTCAGTCCGAACTTGGATACAAATAATACCATGACCAAACCATGTCAAGATTTGGGGATTTGTTTGTTAGTTTATTTATATAAAATGATTGAGAAAAAGTGATGATAGGCCTTACAAGGCTCTTCTGATCACTCATTATTTTGGTTTAGTTCAAAATCTATTCTGCTGAAATTTGACCTTTTTTAGTATGACCACGCACCTCTTACAGGCTTACAGTAAAGTAATACTTGCCATTTACTTGGTGCCTAGCACTTAGAAATTTTATGAATATTGTCTCTAATGGTCATATGACTCCCATCTTATTGGTAAGGAAACAAACTCAAAGAGGTTGGTGACTGGTCTGAGGGCATACAGTCAGAAAGTGATTAAACTGTGATTTGGACGTAGGTCGTTTAACTTCAAAGCTTGTGTTTCTCGTTAAGCTTTTGTTTCCTAAACACCAGGGCCAAAGTCCATGCTGGGCTGGTTGCATGAGAATCATCTCGGAAGTTTATTAATACATGTGGATTCTCATCAGGCTTCAAAGAAGTTAGAGTATAGCAGTGCTTGTAAATAAATTGGAGTGTAGTAAAAAAATTGAATAACTTTTGTCATGTTTTAAGACATAAACTAGATGCTACCACATGAGAAAAATTTTCATCTTCTAGGCCTTTCTCAAATCTCACTTAGCATTACTAACCTGGAGAGATACATTATTTTGCTCAGCTGACTTGACATACAAGATGGCACTTGTGGCTGGCTATTGATGCTGCCTGTCAGGTGGGAGCTCACCTTAGCTGTTCACTGAAACACCTGCATGTTGCCTCTCCAACACGGCAGTTTTGGGGTAGTTAGGCTTCTTACATGGCACCTGCCTTCTTTCAGAGATTGAGTGTCCTGAAATCGTCAGGCAGAGCATTCATGGCCTGATTTCAGACATAGCCTTAACATTTTGTAGCATCTTTTCCACTGAATCGCTAACGTTGACCAAGATTCAAGAAGAGGAAACAGTGACCCCACCTTTTCATGGGAGGACTGTCAAAGAATTTTGGGGCCATATTTTAAAACCATCATAAAGTGTGTGAACATTCACAACTTTGTGACTAAAGTATTAAATAGCATTAGCTAGTTCATAGCTCCAAAAAAAAAACGGGACAACAAAGGTTTGTTTGTTTGTTTGTTTTAATCTTTGTAATATCTGATTATAGATTGTCCTGGGTCAGTTTAAAAAAGAGAATGGAAGTTTTCTTTTTGTTCTCTTTGGATTATTATTTGTGGAAATGGAAGAGAAATTTAGAGATAAAGATGGCTGTTTTTTCTGAGTATATACTTAAATTTTTGTCTCCTAAAATATTTGTCTGGTAAAATCAAGGATTTTATCTTTTGTCTCTTAAAAAATACACATTTTCTGATGGGTTTTGTTCTATCTAGGGAAATGATGCTTCTCAGAGGTAGATAAATGATTGAATCTTAAGTGGTCTTTTTCTCGCATGAGAGTTCTTATAGACTTCTGTGGTTTTCATGATTGTAACTGACTTAGAATTATTAAGTGAATCTGTAATTTTATTTTTATACTCTTGTATTGAGAAGAAGGTATTGATAAAAGGCAATTTTTTTCTAACTTGGTCTTTTTTTTTGCTGTATTTTTCTGAATGCCTATCTTTGGCATGTAGTTCTCCAAGTTGCAGAGTAAAGTGGAGACTGCTGAGTCACGAGTGTCTGTCCTAGAGTCCATGATTGATGACCTGCAGTGGGATATTGACAAAATTCGGAAGAGGGAACAGCGACTCAACCGACACTTAGCAGAAGTTCTAGAACGGGCAAGTGCTGTTTTATTCATAGCTTGGAGACTAGAACCATTTTGAGGAGTCTACTCAGAAAAGATGGACTTGTGTAGTAGTACTTGGGACAAATGTACTCCTTTGAAGGTACATTGGTTATCATACTGAAATCTTAAGGTCTCTCATTAAAGAATCTTTGTCTTCTTTGTAGGTAAATTCGAAAGGTTATAAAGTATATGGAGCGGGGAGCAGTCTCTATGGCGGCACAATCACTATTAATGCCCGGAAGGTAAAATCAGTGACTCTCTCAGAACACATACTGTGACCCAGTATCAGGTGTTGGGCTGGGTACTTAGGATTGTGTTCACAGGTGTAGAGTGGGGTTTTGGTAGAGGTGTGGATTAGTGAAGATGGAAGCTTAGGAATGGGAATGCTATAAAACTTCTTGTTCTTTATTCTCATTCGGCTAATTTTCTGCTTCTCTCCAGTTTGAGGAAATGAATGCAGAGCTTGAGGAGAATAAAGAGTTGGCTCAGAACCGTCACTGTGAGCTGGAGAAACTACGGCAAGACTTTGACGAGGTCACTATGCAGAATGAAAAGCTGAAGGTAGGAGACTCATCTCTGAGGGCGCGTAAAATGAAACATTTTCTGACCAACTCACGTTCATACTTGTGAACCTTCATAATTTATGAGGGAAAAGAAAAATGTGAGTTTTGTGAGTATATCTATTTATTTACTCATAATATACTTGTACCCTGCCTTGTTCTGAAAATATTTAAAGCAACCTACAAAGATATATAGACTGAATCAAGGTGCTGTAACTTAGAAATTGTTGAGAAAAATACGGTGTAGGGTAAACTAGGGTAAGGATCCAGAATGGTTATAAAAATCAGGCTTATGCACAAGATACATGCAAGGAACATATTCACACAGTAGCAGGGTAGGCCACTCACCTGTCAGTAATTGCCAAATGTGGACCAAAGAATTTGGCTCTGCAGTTTGTAGCTGCCAAAATGGAGAAAGAAACATGGTCAGTGATCCTGTTAGTTTTCAAACCTACCATTAGAATTTTCTCTCCCCAGGTTCTTGGAGGGAAGAAAGTGGATTCTGAAAGTCTCCCACCTCTCTTTTCCATCATAGCCACCTGTCTTTTGTAATTTGATTTATTTTTAGGTAAATATATGAATAAAGAGAACAAGATAGTGAATGGGGTCCTCAGCTATATTCTTAAAATAAGTATCCTGACAAATTTTATAGCGCTTGTCTCTGTCTCTAGATCTGACAGATTTCATAGGGCTCTTCTAGTGTCCTTGGATCTAGGTTGACATATCATATAAAGCACCTATCAATTAAAATAATTCTTGGATGGAAGAATACAGGTTCCAGGCACCACCTCTCAGATAGTTTAATTTAATTTGGGGTAGATTTTACTTAACTAGAGGAATGTGTAGATCCACTTCATAATTGTCATAAAGCTTATCTCAAGTGTACAGGACATTGGTGAGTTTAAAATTTTATTTGCTGTCACAAGTAGAGTGCAGATGCTAAAGTCTGCTCCTGGCTTTTCTTTGGGCCCTCTTTAGGTGGAGTTGCGGAGCGCAGTGGAGGAAGTGGTTAAGGAGACCCCAGAATACCGCTGCATGCAGTCACAGTTCTCCGTCCTGTACAATGAGAGCTTACAGTTGAAAGCACATTTGGATGAGGCTCGGACCCTGCTCCATGGCACCAGGGGGACCCACCAGCGTCAGGTCGAGCTCATTGAGGTAACAGCCTAGCTTTATCTTCTGTATATGTTTTCCTGCCTTTTAAATTTTATAATTTTATTCTCTCATGTGTAGTTAATTTCCTGTTCATTCAGCAAACATTTATATGGTGGCTGTAGGTCTTTACTCTGCTAGATGATGGGCATCCCAGGATCAAACGGGCTAGTGGGGAGACTTAGGATCCATTAGAATTCAGTATGGTGCATTAGGGGCATGTTCCAGAGATGCAGTGATTAAGGAGACAGAGCATCTTAATTTGGCTGTAGAACCTTCCTGGTTCCACTTGTCAAAGTGAAATATGATTCTTAATGATAAATGCAAGTTCACAGATATATAGAAATAGGACAAGGGCATTCCCAGCAGTGAGAACAAGAGATATAAAAATAGGTTAGTATGGCTGGAGTCTTATCTGCATGGGGCAGAATAGTGGGTAGAAGCCATGCTTACAAGCCATTGTAGTGTCTACTGCATATGTAAATATTTTTTTTTTTAAAGGCAGAAACTTATATTCATGTGTTCACTTCTGTATCGTCTGTAGTTTTTAAGATAATGTTTATAGTTGGTCTTTTGTAGTATGTCTGTGAAATGAATTGAATTTAATAATCGTACTTTATATATGCTTATATGCTCCTGTAAATTTTTTAGTCATCCAACTAAATTATAACAGTTGCAGGGTTAAAAGCCATTTCTTTTATTACTTTAATATCCTGCTGATTTCTCAAATCAGTGTTTTGTAGGTGTCTTGTGCACATTAAGTTTTAATGAATTGGAACTTTTTGGAGTAATCCCTCTTTTCCTGGTATTTTCTCTTTTTCTTCTTACATTCTTGAAAGATCAAATATAGGAAACAGAGTATGATGATATTTTGACATTTTAATAAGAATTTTTGATTTGTTCCTTTTTCTGTGTGTAGCGAGATGAAGTTAGTCTTCATAAGAAGCTGAGGACCGAAGTGATCCAGCTAGAAGATACACTGGCCCAGGTCCGCAAGGAATATGAAATGCTGAGGATAGAATTTGAACAGACCCTTGCCGCCAATGAACAAGCAGGTATAATTATTCTCGCTCCCCCCTGCAGTTTGTTTGCTGCAAATGGCTTCCTTGAAAGACAGCGTGGTCACCAGGATATGTTAGTCCTACCTGTAACTCAGAAGTCTTGAAGAAATGTAAGTCAAATCTTATGTCATTTGGTTCACAGCCTAAGTGCTCGTTTTTTTTTAACTTAAATTGGCCAGTTTCGTTTTCCTCTTAGGACTCTTTCTCCCTGTTTCTCAGAGGTCTCTGATATGTTCTGCACTTTCTCCCCTTGTGCCTTTGCCCTTATCACAGTTCTTCATAACATTGCTGTTGCTGTATTTAAGGCCCCATAAACCGGGAGATGCGCCACCTCATCAGTAGCCTCCAGAATCACAATCACCAGCTGAAAGGGGAGGTCCTAAGGTATAAGCGGAAGTTGCGAGAAGCCCAGTCTGACCTGAACAAGGTAACTAGGAGTGGAATAAGTAGTATTTGCTATTCAGTTTGTAAAGCTGTTTTCAAGTAAGAAAAGCAGTGTGGTTTCCGTAAGTGATGTGCTTCTTTCCTTCCCTTGTCCTCCCAGACACGTCTGCGCAGTGGCAGTGCCCTTCTGCAATCTCAGTCCAGCACTGAGGACGCTAAGGATGAGCCTGCAGAGGTGAAACAGGATCTTGAGGACTTACCTGCTCAGTCCTCTGCACCGAAGGCACCTCAGGAAGAATCCAATGAAATGAAGTCCAAACGGGATGAGGAAGAGCGAGAACGAGAAAGGAGGGAGAAAGAGAGGGAGCGAGAAAGAGAGCGTGAGAAGGAAAAGGAGAGAGAACGAGAGAAGCAAAAATTAAAAGAGTCAGAAAAAGAGAGAGATTCTGCTAAGGATAAAGAGAAAGGGAAACATGATGATGGAAGGAAGAAGGAAGCAGAAATTATCAAACAATTGAAGATTGAACTGAAGTAAGAGCAGTGTTTTAGAGTAATTTTCTGACTCAAGAAGCTAAGGTTAGCAGGTGGCTCCATAGTGTAGTGGTTAGCACATCTGCTTTACACACAGAAAGTCCTGGGTTCACGCCCCATTGGAGCTATGGACCAGGCCCCAGTGTGGGCCGTGAGCATGTAGGAGGACACGCCCCACCTTCAGAGATCCAGTTATTAAGGGGTGATGGCAATATCCGTAGATCAGGGGTGGAAGTGTGTGTTGGGGGGGAATTAAAGAGGGGGATAAAAAAGCTAAGGTTAGGATATCATGCATGAAACGTTTTGTTAATGGCATGGCTTACCTGACAGTTATGTTATTTTGAGTGTAACTAAATGCAAAGTTGATGCGGTCTCAATTTTTGATTGGGTATACAGCCAAAATAGCCTGCCTGGCTATTGTGTACTCCCATTTCAGCGGTCAGGTCTCAATAAACCCTGTGGTTATGGCCTTATTTTTCATGAATCCAAATTAAGGGAAGCAGTGTTGTGATCGAAGTAATATGAAAATTATTGAAATTAACTACTGGCAGATTGCTGGCATTTTCTGTAATTTAAATTATAGTAGATAAAGTTTGTAGCACTGTAATTGGAACAATATCAGTGTTTGCCTTGTAGTTACCTAGTTTGTATATGTATCAGATCATTTCAAGAGATTTCTAAAGTGGTTTACTCCTTCAGGCATTAAAACATTAAGACAGACCTTAATGAAACAGCATCATAACCTCACACGTTGCCTTTTCCTGCAAAACTAGTATCTTCTCTTTAGAACCCGTTACTTCTTGCTCCCTATTGGTCATTGTTGAGCTTTAGTGACGTTTGGATTTGAGGGACCAGTATGCTCAAAATGTTTGGACTTCTTTGATATATAAAAGTACAGTTAAGATGTTTGGTAATTTAGTGAGAGATGAAATTTTAGTCTTTAGCAGGTTAATTACTTAACTATCTAGGATTAGCAGTATACTTGTAACTTTCAGTTTTCTCCTTTTTTCTTAATCTCTTTAAGGCAAATATTTTTAAGTATGGTATTAGAATCATTTGGGTGACTTGTTTAAAATACATTCCTGGACCCCATCCCAGACCTACTGAATCTCAGAAACTTGCCTATTTAATGAGAGCCACAAATGTTTATTTTTTTAACTTTATGTTAGAGAACTTGATCTGAAGGGAGAAATGATTCCTTTATACAGCTTTTTTATCCTTTCTAAAAGTCTCTTGATAGTCTGTATAAGTTTTATCTTAGCTGTGTGATATAAAATGTAAAATAGAACTGTTATAAAATATTTTGCTCAATTTGAAATTCCCTTGCTCTGATGCCCTTTCTTTTCCCGTTATGTCATTCCCCTTACTCTGCCACCCTCGTCATAGGAAGGCACAGGAGAGCCAAAAGGAGATGAAACTACTGCTAGATATGTACCGCTCTGCCCCAAAGGAACAGAGGGACAAAGTTCAGTTAATGGCAGCTGAGAAGAAGTCCAAGGCAGAGGTAATCTAGCCTGCCACTACCTGTCATTTGGGTTAAAATCTTCATTTGTGGGATTTTTCTTTATACTTATGAATGATGATTTCTTTAAAGTTAGTGTTTAAAACTCAGCAACATTTTCTTCCCTTTCAAAGACCATCTCAAATAGAGAGTTACAGATTCTCTACTAGGTAGATCAGAATTACTGGAAATAGTAATCTTTTATCCCCCATTTCCCCATATAAATCATTGCTATAGTGATTCTTTTTTTGATTACTTTTGGGAAGAATGTTGTTAATATTTAAGGGCCTAGGAAAAAAGAGTGAGAACTATTCTACAGAAAGGTACATGTATACTTCTCAAAAATGTCACTTATAGAAGCATATAATGTTGGAATGGATTGATGGTAAAACAATGTTGTGATGTGATATATGAGTATATCATTTATCTTCTTTTATAATTCTGTAAAGGTTCTTTTGATGTTATGGGCCCTCCAGTTGTGCATAGTATTAATTGATTTTTGAAATTTTATTATACCTTTTCTTTATTTTTGTGTGATTCCTTTCCTCCTACAGTTGGAAGATCTAAGGCAAAGACTCAAGGATCTAGAGGATAAGGAGAAAAAAGAGAACAAGAAAATGGCTGACGAGGATGCTTTGAGGAAGATCCGGGCAGTAGAGGAGCAGATAGAATATCTACAGAAGAAGCTGGCCATGGCCAAGCAGGTGGGCACACTCTTTTACATTAGTTTTTAAGTAAATGTTACTTGACAAGTAAGTTATTGACAGTGAAATTTTGCTCTTTCATTCCAGTCCCTCTAAAAAATATTTTCTTCTATATATATGTATGTTTGTTTTTACATTTAAGTCTTTCATCTTTTAGTTATTTGTTTTATGTATTTGTGAGATAGGAAATTTACTTTTATTTCCAATTGGATAGCCTGTTGTTCACACATTGTTTTCTGAGGGATCTGTTCTTTCTCTGCTGATCTGGAATTGGGGTATAATGAATATAAAATGACAAAAGATATAAAATTTAATACATATTATGATTACAGACATATGAAACTAAGAAAAACGTGTGCCCCAAATGCTGTAAGTAAATAACCGGTATGTTAACTGTGGTTGTTTGTGAGTCATAGAACTACAGAGACTCTCCCTCTTCAAGTCCCAGTGAATTTTATTGATATTTAGTAATAAAGATACTGAAAATGTTTGGAAAAACCATAATGTTTACCGTGAGGAACACCTTCACTGCTGCCAAGAAATAGCAAAACGACAAAGAAATGAAGTAGTTTTAATGGTGATGTGATCATTAAGTACCTTGAGAAGAACTATGTTAAAACCTTACATATTTCCTTTTATAAACAGTGGGGTTTTGGCTTTTCTTAAATCTCTTGATTGCCATTTTTATCTCTCTTGCTTTTTTTTTTTTTTAATAAGTAGGAGATTGTGCTACTGTAGTTTCTAGTACAAGTAGAAAAAGACACTATGTTCTTACATAGGACAACTCATTATCTTAAAATGTTAATTCTTCCTTAGTTAATGTATAAACTTAATGTGATCCCAGTAAAAATACTAATTTTGTTTTTGTTTATTTTGGTACTAGACAAACTGATTTTATAGTACATACAGAAAAGTAAATAAGAATGGCCAAGAAAACTAAAAAAGAGCAGGGAGGTTGAGGGGTGGCAGTTCTCTCTCTATCAGATATTAAATGGAAAGTTTGAATAGCTAAAATAGCTTGGAACTAACAGATTAGGACTGAACAGAAAGTTAGAAATAGACCAGAATACACATGTGTATTTAATATTTGCTAAAGATATAGTTTTAAATCAATGGGGAAAAGGAAAACTGTTAAATGTGGTAGGGCAAAAATTAAATAATATTGAGAAAAAGTTGGATATATACTTGAACATTGTATACTAGGATGATTTCCAAATGAGTTATAAATATAATATTGAAGAGATTAAACCAATAAAAAACTAGAAGGAAACAGGTAAATGTATTTAAAAGTCTAAAAACATGAAAGAAGAGATTGGTAACTTAGACTTAATGTAAAAAACCCACAAAACTTCTACATGGCAAAAACCACTGTTAGCAAAGCCAAAAGTTAAATGAGAAATAGGAAAAACTATTTCTAACTTACCACAAAAGGGCTTATCTTTCTTATATGTAAAAAACTCCTGGAAAATGATAGAGAAGAAAACCAACAACTCGATAAAAGAATAGGCAAAAGATGTAGATAGTTCACAGAAGCTAGTACTGATGGCTTATAAACATATCCAAAGATGCTCATCTCTAACACGTGTAGGTTAAAACTGAGTTGTAGCATTTTCTCTGTTATGTAGGTAAAAGTGTCTTTTAATTTCCATTGTCAGGTTTTCTTAGACCTATGGGTTATTTAAATGCATATTGATTCTAAACATGGGATTATCTTTTTTTTAATTGATTTCTAGCATAAATACACTGTTAGAGAACATATTCTTTATGACTTAAGTTCTTTTAAAATTATTAAGACTTTCTTTACAACTCAGTATAATGCCAGTTTTTGTAAATATTCTGCATGACTTTGTAAAGTGTAATATGCAGCTATTGGTGCAATACTCTAATATGTCCATTCGGTCAAATGTGTTAAGCATATTTTTCAAATTATGCCTACTGATTCTTTTGTCTTCTTTATAAATGAAAGAAAAAGATGTATTACAAAAACTATTTTAGATACTGTTATTCATCTATCATACTGTTGGAAAATTTGTAGATTAAATTCAGTATTATAATTTTGGAAAAGTATGAGAAAATGTGGAGTTTTATGTTAGAAGTTCTCTTAAACAACTGCTACTTGATCAGTGTGCTAGACTATGGTATGTATAACTTTTTATTTGTTTTAACTGACTTTGAGTACAGATCGACTAATAGCATCAGACCAAGAATCACTGCCAGTGGCTTCAGATAATAGGGCTTTTTCTGTATTCCTAGGGCTAACATAGTGATAAAACTAAGCTTAAAACTTAGTCTCTCTTTGTCACTAAGTTAATTTATTTCTGAATGAACAGTGGGAAGGTTTAGTTTCCTGTGCTCATTTTTTTTTTTTTTTTGAATTAGAAGATTCTGTTATAAAGAAGGTTCTTCCTCTTTATTTTAGGAAGAAGAAGCTCTCCTCTCTGAGATGGATGTCACAGGCCAGGCCTTTGAAGACATGCAGGAACAAAATATCCGTTTGATGCAGCAGTTGCGGGAGAAGGATGATGCAAATTTCAAGCTCATGTCAGAGCGTATCAAGTCTAATCAGATCCATAAGTTACTTAAAGAAGAGAAGGAGGAGCTGGCTGACCAGGTTTTGACTCTGAAAACTCAGGTAATTAGAATGAATAAAGCTTTTCAGAATTCTGTTAAAGTAGGGTACTTCTCACATAAAAATACACATAAAAGAATGATTATTGTGGCATTCTTTTATAATAGGGGAAAAAAACCTAAATGTACATCATTAGGGTACTGATAAATTATACATCCCTACGAAGGAGTACAATGTAGCTGTTAAAACAAATGTGGATCTGCTGACATGGAAAAATGTCTAAAATATATCATTAAGTGATTTGTTTTATTATCCCTTTTGTGTTAAAAACAAACTCTTCATGTGTATGTGCTGTGTATTTCAAAAATTTCTCAAAGGTTGCATGAGAAATTGTAAGAGTGGTTACCTAATTACGTCTAGATTTTGGGGTGAGTCTGAGGGTGTGTGATTTTACTTTTTACTCCTTAATAGTGTTTGATTCTACTTTGTGCATGGATTTTAAGAAAAAGACTATATTAGAACATCTAGCTATTCTGAAAGAGATTTTGTTTGAGCTATAGTTTACATGTTCTAGTATAAGTTGCCAGGTTTTGAGGAGTAGTGTGGCCAGAGAAGATAAATATCTGTAAATGTAGTTTCCTCTGTACTTGGCAATTTGGAGAAGAAACTTTTCTGTGGTTTCCCAGACTTATTTTTTAAATTATTGTAATCTTGCATGTATTTTTAAGAGTTCATGAATAAAATCAGTAATAGTTTGAGATTTCTAACAGATTCTCTTTTGTGGGCCTGTGGATGAACAGAGCCTAGTCAGTTTGTTGTTTTCCCTTCCTGTTTGTGTTAAAATCTGATTTTCTTCTTCAAAGGTTGATGCCCAGTTACAGGTAGTAAGGAAACTGGAGGAGAAGGAGCATCTGTTACAGAGCAACATTGGCACAGGGGAGAAGGAGCTGGGTCTTAGGACCCAAGCCTTAGAGATGAATAAACGCAAGGTATGATTGATTACTCTGTCATCTGAAGTGATGATTAGTCTCTGAGGAACAAATAAGTGTGACACTGATGAAATCATAGGCTCACCTTATTCCTTGGCCTTGGGTTAATGCCTTGCCTCACTGGAAATAAGGAGTGATGAGGGGACATTATTCATACATCCCACATAGGCAATGGAGGCAGCCCAGCTTGCAGATGACCTCAAAGCACAGTTGGAGTTGGCTCAGAAGAAGCTGCATGATTTTCAGGATGAGATCGTGGAGAACAGTGTCACCAAAGAAAAGGACATGTTCAATTTTAAACGAGCCCAGGTAAAAGCAGTTTTTTTTTACATTTCACTTGTTTTCTGAGTTCTGAAATGACCCATCTTACGAACGAGTCATTAGTCTAATGTATGTCATTTTCTTCTTGACTGAAGTTCCTTGAGTAAAAAGGCCGAGTCTCTTTTCTTCACTGCCATATCCCTAAAGTCTGTCATGCTACCCACCACCTCGTGGGCATGAAATAAATACTTATTAAATGAATAAATCAGTGAAGAAATGGCAGCATATCTACATTAGAGGACTTTAAAGTTTCATAATTTTCAGGTTTTGGCATACCAGCTGTTTCTCATGATGCTTTTCTGTCCTTATCTTGTAAATTACTTTAATCTAGTCTACCTCCAGTTTAAAACTAATTACCTTAAAATAAAGTGGTTCATCAATTTTTTTTTTATCTTTTTTTTTTAAGTCGGTCCCTCTAAACTCTTAGACTGTATTTTCACAGAACTGAATTGACAGTGCACCTCTAGTTTGTTGTTATGATTATGGTTGCCTGTTCTGAAACAAACAAACAAAAAAATACCTTGCCATTTGCAATTTTTTACATACCTAAAAGATAATTAGACATAAAAGGATAGAAAATTCTATTTTTCCACAACAGAATGTTCAAGTTGGAGCAGTTATTTTTCTCAAAAATGGCAGGTCTGGGGGATTGTGTCTAATGGGTATGCTGTCCTACTGCAGGAGGACATCTCTAGACTTCGAAGGAAGCTGGAGACCACAAAGAAACCAGATAATGTACCCAAATGCGATGAGATTCTGATGGAAGAAATTAAGGATTACAAGGTTAGAAAAACTGCCTCTGTGTTTGCTTTGTGTTATTTTGTCAAGGCCTGAAGGCTGGTAAGGAGGACAAATAACAGAATGGGAGAATAAATACTGAATTTCTTTACAGGAAGGTAACTATAGAATGGCTTAATTTGGGAAGGAAAAATAGTACTCTTGTCTTAGTGCTTAGAGGATTTTCTTGTTTGTTTGCTTATATATGAGAGCCATTTGGATTGTAAACCTATATGGTTGCTCAGACTCTGACTTTTCTTTTTAGGCACGCCTGACGTGTCCGTGTTGCAACATGCGTAAAAAGGATGCTGTACTTACGAAGTGTTTTCATGTTTTCTGCTTTGAGTGTGTGAAGACACGCTATGACACCCGCCAGCGCAAGTGTCCCAAGTGTAATGCTGCTTTTGGTGCCAATGATTTCCATCGCATCTACATTGGTTGATCCAACCCAGGGGAAGAAGAGGGGCTGAATACACAGGCACCTGTTCATTAACCATCAGACCTTTACCTCTTCTCTCCTTGATTGTCACCTACAGGGTAGTTTGTCAGCTACCTTCCCTTCACAGACTTTCCATCCAGGTTCTCCTCTCTAATAGCTAGATGACTTCAGGGGAAAGGACTGGTAAATGCAAGTCAAGTTTAAAATGAATTAGAAACAAATAATTCTTATTTGTCTTCCTTACCAGCCTTGTTTATTTCCTGCTTTTCGACTTTTCAACATTTTCTTCTTCAGGCTCACTGTGTAATCTTGCATTGTCCATTCCTCCTGAAGAAGTGAAGTTAGTATTTTTGACAAAGAGAAGGGAACAAAGAAGAGAAGAGACACATGGCTATCGGGGGAGAGGGTGGGTCTGATCTTTTAGAAATAAGCTATGGGCACAAACATTTCTTGATTTTCGTAGTAAATTTTTGTAAACTTAGGTTATAAAATAGTGTAACTATGCTACTCTTTCCTGGATGGTTTAAAGCCTTAATGAAATTATGTCCAGGATGAGTCAATACATTTTTTTAATTCACTTGCAAAGTGATTTGTTAAGGTCAGCTGGCTTCCTTGTTGAAGTTATTTTAGTTTCGAATGTTCTACTCATTAAAGACTTTAAATATCTTGAGGCCAGAATAATTTCAGATACTATAGCCCCCTTTATGTTAAAATGAAATCAGGATTGGAGAGGATTATGAACAAGACTGAGGGTAAAGAGATCTTCTGGGTACTCTGGGAACTCGACACAGGAAAGCCTTGGTGAGCTATGAATTACTCTCATCAGCCTCTCCAGAGGGGTCATTGTGATCCCTCTTTTCCAGAAGATTCTCCATAATGTTTCTGTAGGACTTTATACTCCACTACCTTCAATTAAAGCAGGATTCAGTTTGCGTTTGTGTTTTGTGTCTTTCTTTGAAACTTCTGTTATTTGTTATTTTTGGTTGATTTTACACCTGATTTTCTAGAACTGAATTCTCTTGAACAGAAATAATCAGATTAAGAGACTGACTGTGTTTAAATTATTTATTTCTTTGATTAATCAAAGCACTTTTCACCCATTTCTTTATTGAGTCTGTTTTGGGGAGAGATTATACCTAAAAGATGTTGGTTTATTTGACTCTTCTCAGTTCTCCTCCGTAGTCCACTAGGAGGTAAGAGATTGTGATTTGTTTGCCAGGGAGTATAAGGCTGCCTGGCACTTTAGGTTAAGAGTTCTTGAATTACAAGTTTTATTATAAACAGCAAACCAGAGGTCTTATGTATCTGGTAGGGGATTGTGCAAAATGGATCCCTTCTTGATCACCACCTATTGTAGGAGATGGGTATGGATGGACACAGTCATGGATATGGGTTAAGAAACAAATTTAACTGGGCAATCTTACAGTGTCATCAAAGAGGACATGAGTCTCTCGATCGCCTCACCCCACCTACCCAACACACAGAGCCATGATGGAGTCATGCCCTGCTTCTGGGCACAATGCATTTTTAGTAAGTAATCCCCTTGCTGCTCTGTGCTTATAGGACAATCTTGGACATAACTTTGTTGGTTTGGGGGAAGATAGACTACTTGGGTAGCAGGTGGTTTGGGTTTGGATAGTAACTTTATAACTCTTGACTAGGAAAGCTAGCTGTTCAGCAGCAGGGGACAGTGGGGCCTGTGGAAGGTTGAAAATGACGAGTCCCATGGGAAGCTGGTCTTAGGGGAAGTTCCTCTATCTGGGAAGAGCAGAGAGCCCTAGTCCCAATAGTTTGAGTCACAGGCAACACAAGGAGAGCTTTTAACATCATTTTCAGATACAGACCCCAAACTGGTGATCTTTGGACAGTCTGGCTTCTCACTAGAGAAGAAGCTAATGAATGAGCTTCAGGAATACCAAATTTTGTGTTATATGTACATTAATCGGCTTTTTTTTTCAGATGCTTAAAGGAATTTTGAAAAGAGAATTTCTTTGATGCCTATAAATGCCAATTTCAAAGATTATAGAAATCTTCCCCCCCACTCCAGTTCTTGAGGTCTCTAGTTCCATTTTCTTTATTTTCTTTTGTTGTTATCTTGGAAATTGTCTCAGTGATTTGGACCAAAATCAGGGCTGATATGCCCCAGGATGCATCTTAATTACATGGCTTGGCTCTTACCTTCTTTACTGCTATAGGGATCTTTCTGAAAGATGTTCAGCAGTTTTTGCTAGCTATCGCATGCTTACATGAATTTCCATTGTCCAGATCCCCACAGGCAACTTTGTTCTTCAAAGACAGGTACTGTGTGCATGCCACTTGCGTGATGATTGTAATTTGATATCATGGGTATTCATGGAAAGATTCTGGACAATAAAATGATCACCCATCTTTTATTAGACCCACTGGGATGGTGAAGCTCAGTTCTTAAAGCTACATACTGCTCTCATCTATTTCCATGGTTTTGCTGGTGTGGGATGTCTTTAAATTTTGGTCATTAAGGTTTTTCCGATGGACTATCAGTTGATAAATCCAAGTACCCAAGTGGATCTGCAGAAAAGTTTCGACTTCTTCTTACTGCAAAAGTCCAACTTCCTGACTTAAGACAGCTCCTGAGAGTAAGTAGAAAGTTGGTGGGTTGTGTGTATGTCAGATTGGGTTTACGCTGGCATGGAAATAACTAAAATTTTCTAGATCTGTAATTGTCCCACTATAAATTTATCTCTGGGGATTTCTGACCAAGTTTTGTCTCTTCCTAATATTAGAAATCAAAGCCTTATGTATGCCATATTTCACAGTTTCTGTAATTAGGACATTGAAGGGTCAATGTCTTAATCTAATCCTTAATATCCAGCAGAAGGCCTGGCACACAGTACTCAGTAAAGGTTTGCATGATTAAGTTAATTTAGCTCTATGCTTCTGCTAACAAATCTTAAGACGCCTTTTTTTGGACCAATGTGTGAATTCAGGCCTATTTTGTTTACCCCCTAAGTGGAAACTTCAAATGTGGATTATCTTACAATATATGACTGCGTTATAAATTTCTCTTGTGATAACAAAAGGAATTATTATGAATTCTAAAACCAATACCTCTGTTAGAGGCAACCCACGATAGCTAGGGCTTCTCTTATTGTAAGTTTGACCTTTATTTGAGGCAAATTGTATACAAAATTGGAATCATAGCATATTTGCATTAACATGGACTGATATGGTCTGAGGATTTCATGTTCCTGAAATCTACACAGTAGAATGATTCGAAAGCTAGGATATGAGGGCTCAAAGGGACCTCAAACCATGTCTTTATATTAGAGATGAGGACATAGGCTCCAGGGTCACTCACTTGAGGAGCAGAATCAAAACGTGGCAGTTAGACCTCTACTGTTCTACCCTGAGTGGATTCCTATACCAGTAAATTGCTTGTTATCAGAGAGATAATAAATGAAAATACAGGTCTTTTTGAAGTCTTTCTGAAGACTTATATAAACCTAGTATATCTATCAGTGATAGTTCTAACGTGAGAAGGATCTCTATACCAGGCCCTAGATTAGACTGCATTGTGTTCCTTTATGCATTGAGAGCTCCTGTAATACTTTGTTCTAGCGTAGAGTTGAACCAAAAGGATCATAGATTTCTCCTTGCTCACCTGTTCTGTTTATGCATTTATTAAGTGCTTATTGTGATTCCTGTCACTGTGCTAAACATATTTCCTATGAAGTTATACTTGGATGAGTATGGCCCTGCCACTTACTAGCTCTCTGTTTCAGTTTCTTAATCTATAAAGTAGTAATAACTATATTATAGGATTGTATTGAGGATGAAATGAATCAGTATATGTGAAACATTTAGCACAGTGCTTGGCACCTGGTAAATATTCAAAATATTAACTTATTGTGAATAAAGAAATTGAGAGGTCAATTTTTCTTCTACATTTTCTTCCCATTTCTAGGGAAAAATAAGACTGAAATTCTTTTTGGAATCTAGGTCACGTGTTTGTCTATGTCTTTCTCTAAGTCCACCTGTCTTGATTAAATGATGTCATGGTTAAGTCACTCCAAAACATAAAAAAGTTAACTTCACTTTCTCATTGCCCTACAAAGAAAATGCATGTGAGTGACAGCTGGTTCCACCTAGTGGTGAGAATCCTGATCTTTTAAATATTTCCCTCTTCAACTTAAAATCCATTAGTGGCTCCTATAGCCTTTAGGATACAAATCCAATTTAGCTTTTCTCTTTCCAATCTATAGCTTGCCACCCACATTGTGCTTTATGTTTCTGTCATATTGAAATATCTGATGTTCCTAAGTTGCCTTATTGCCACATTTTCCCAACTCAAATTTTGCTTATGGTATTTTACCTGGGATGCTTGTTACCCTACACTCAATTTCTCCAACACACACACACACACACACACACACACACACACGAAAAGTGTTTTCTTTGTTTCCATAGTACCTGATGTGCATTCCTTTATCACATTGTTTTGCCAATTTGTGCCTCCTCAATGAGGCAGTGGGATCAGAATCTGCTTTTTCATCTTTCTTTCTCCAGCAGCTAGTCCAGTGCCTGGCTCAAAATAATTCAAAAAATAAAAAAAAAAGAATGAATGATAAAAACATGCTTGGGTATGTTGGCTGTTGACTTAGGTTTTAGTAAGTAGGTTTATATTTTTATGAGATTTGACTTGGGCATATTTCAAAAGAACATATATGAAGAGTGCATCCAGCTAGCAGATTTATGATGGCAAGTTTGCCGGCAGCTAAAACTGTCTGAGTTGTCAGAGAACTGTAAGATGCCTGAGGTTACAGGACTGCTGAGTGATTTGCAGCTGTGTTTATACCAGTTCTTGGTTGGACTAGAAAGCTAACAGATGCCTAAAACTTCCTGTGAGGCTCAGGGGCTATGGTGTTGAGTTCAGTGGACTAATGCAGGTGCAGTTACCACATCAGCTTTCTTCTCTATGGAGCAGGGGACCAGGCTGAGACGTGGCATGAAGACTAAAGGAGGTTAGAGGAAGAATAGGACGTTGTATTGATCAGAATCCTGGCAATATAGTGTGGTTGTTCTGGAATTGCGCTCCCTACATAAAATCTCTGCTACTGCTATTAGGAGTTGTGTGACCTTGGGCAACTTACACAACTCCCTAACTCTTAGTTTTTCCATCTATAAACTAGAGGTCTAGTTTAGCTACTCAAGATTAGGTCTAGACTCTAGCATATATATGTCATGAGGTTTTAATGAAGATTAAATGAGATCATGTTTTATAAAATAAGTGCTCAGTAAATGCTAGCTTTTAGAGTAATGTCTGTCTATATAGGTGATGAAAAGGACAGATTGTGAGAAGATCTCTGAGGTTGGAGAGCATGCCCATCTTATTCACCATCGTGTCTCCAGCACTTGGCACTTAAATACAAGCTATTTGTTGAAATACTAAATGAAGGTGATCAGGGCAGAGATTTTCCAGAGATCTCTTAAAATTGTGTCTTTTCCTGAATGTTTCTCTCGGATGAAGCCATTTCCGTTCTACTTCATGATGCCAGGGTTCTGAGTTTTCTCAGTATATTTCATGCCACTTTGGACTATAGCAAGGAAATAAGCATAAATCACCACATCAGTGAGTCTCCTGTTAGGAAGGGGCTGGTACAATGCCAACATTTTGAATCCCCAGAGACAATGGCAGCGGTACATCTGAAAGCGAGGTTTCTATCTGAACATTTATTCCACAGTCATAGAAACTGAAGATGGAAAAGACCTGAGGACATCTAGTCCATCCGCGTGGTTGTACAAGAAAAGTGGCTGGATCAAAACAGCCTGTTCACTTCATGCTCACAAGACAGCGTTTCAGTTCTTCCTGGAGCGGAGCGATTGCAAACACATTAAAATGAAGACACAATGCAAACACTCTTTACAAACCTTAAGAAAATACTTTTAAGTACATTATTTTCATAAAACGATTAGAAACTAAACAAAAGAGTGAGGGACTCTTGGATTAGATGGATGGGGTTGGTGGGTGAAGAAAGGAATAACATTGAAGATAGTGAAGTGTTTTTGATGACTAGAAAGCAGTCCCTTCTGAAGACTGGTTGGATTTTCTGGTTTTCTTATCAAAAATCTGAGTGGGAGGAAGAGAGGCTCTAAAGCAGTTTCCCCTTCCTTCTCTATCCACACCAAGGAAGCGCTCACCAGCACCAGCACGGAGCAGCCTGTTGCCCCATGACACTGCTCTGCTCTGCTCGGCACTTGCTCCACTTACACTTCTCTGGTTGTTTCTGGTATAGGGCTTGTGCAAGAAGATCCATGAATAATGGAGAGTCACCTCCAGGCACATTAAAGACCTCTACTGATTGGGTCCCAGTCATTCTTCCAACTTGTCTTTAATTGTTGGAGGAATCCCCTTGGCTACTCTACCTTGAGGCATCCATACATTGGGGTCATTATTATTTGCATGAACTGATCTATCTGTTCTAACTTATCTGGTCATACTTTATTGTGTGCTTCCTGGGCCAGGAATTACCCCTAAGAAAACAGGGTTTGGGGTATGTGACAAAATCGGGCCATCATATTCCAGGTTTCCCAGCACCAGGGCTTGGAAGAGAATGGCCTTCCTGACCTCATGAAATAGGAGCCCACAAAAGGAGGCATGGTAGCATCCCTTAAGTCTTTCTTCTTTACCAAAGTACCACTGTCCACCTGAGGACTTAGGGTCTTTGCATTTTTTGAGCCTGAGGGGAATTGAGAGAACAGAGGTGGAGTAGAACAGAAGGAGGATTTTCAAAGGACCCACCATTTCATGAAACCTTTTTACAAAACACAATGTACTTTTTCACAAATTGCAAAACACTGTTCAATCACTACCAATAAAAATAACCATCACTACTTAACATGAAGACTGCTTCATTTCACCACAAGCAATTATGCTTTGTTTTTCTTTATCCAGAACGTGGAGGCATTTCAAGCAGTGCTGATGGCAATAAGTCTGCTTTCAGTCCCTGCAGCTGCTTGCCATATCCTGGCTACGGTTTGGGCCAAGTGAAGAGCTGTGCACAGCTCATCTGCTTTGTGAAGAGGCAGGGCGATCTGGCCTGTTACCACCACTGCTGGGAATGCCTCAGTAGAGAAGCCTAAGTTAAGGTAAACCCGATATACAAAAATCCAAACTTACAAAACAGATACATGAAGGGATAATTAATTGCATTACAAAAGGATTCTTTACAAAAGAATTCACCTCTGGGTTCCTTTAAATAGCCAGCTTCTCAAGTACCGTCAGGAAATGAGTTATAAAAATGTCCATGTACAACATCGGGAGCATGGCTGTCACGTGAGTTGAGGTACGCCTGTACATCGGCCTTCCCAGCTGTGCAGAGGGTCAGGGGTGCACAGAGCATGATGGCAGAGTCTGCACAGCATCCTTAGCTGCTGCAAATGGGTGGGGATGGCTAAGGAGCATGATCTCCCACAGGCAGCTGCAAACCTACTTGTGTGGGCCAGGGTGAGAACATGGGAGGATAGGGCTTTTCATAGGAGAGCTGTCCTTTCCCTTTCCAGGGCTCACCTGTTCCCTCACTGTGGAACTGTGTCACCTGCGAGGTTGATGAAGTCTAACTTTAGAACCCTCCCACCTCCTTCTTTAATATCTCGGTGCCTAGTATGTCCACCCCTGGGTTTTCTCAGACAATTAACTAATTGCTTGTTTTATCTAATTACAGCTTAGGGTGTTGTCTTTCCCTAGGAGACTGGGTGGCTCTTGGTGGAAATGCAGGAATTCCATCCAAAAGTAGCGCCGTGCCTTTCCAGTGATCCGTGGCTGTGACAGAGTTCCAGGCTTGGCACAGCGCCGCAAACTCATTGTAGGCATTCACATGGATTGGGGTGCTGCAGAGAGTACTGGGAAGATAAAGCAAATAACTGATAAACAAGGAAGTCTAGTCCTAAATGGTGCTCTGGGGTGGGAGGGGCTGTACGAAGGTGAATCAGTGCCCAAGTCTAAAAACTCTCCCAAAGGCTCTGCTCATTCATCCCCATGCTTGGGGCAGTCATAGTTCTAGAGCACTGACTGGAGCCCATGTGTCAGTCACTGGAGGTGCTGGTTAACAACAGGTCTCTATCCCACCCTCTGGGGAAGGGTCCTGACCATCTGCATTTTAACAAGCTCCTCAATGACTCCGATCTACACTGACACTGAGAACTGAAGTCAGTGGCTGTATTCCCTTCCCTTTCTGCATGTCTGAGCAGTTGCACACTGGGAAAGTTGAACACTAGACCGAGGGAAACCAGGTTACTGTTATCAACCTCATGGGGGCATTAATGGAGCTCAGGGGAGAACTGGAGAGACCAAACCTGTTCATAGCTCCTGAGAGGGGAGTGGGTATGAGTCTGAGAGACTGACTTGGTAGTTACCAATACAGATAAGAAAAGCGGGGGCAAGTGGGGGTGACACGTTCCTGAATGGTGAAGCTCGTGATGTTCACAAGCTTGACATTCACTTTGGGATTCTCAGAGCTAAGAGACAGGTGACTGACGATTTGAAAATGGCCTCATCTGTGGTTTGCAGAATGTTTTTAGTTAACTCACAATGCCGGCTCACATATCCTGCACAGGCAATAAGTAGGGATATTCCAGTTTCATTCTAAGGCCACAACCTTGCTTGCTTTTCTCTCTTTCTCCTTTACAAAAGGCACACACTAGAGTGGAGATGATTAGTTAGATCAGAAGTATAGTGTTATGCATTCCTTAGCTAAATTGCTTTTCTGGCCCCAGAGCTTTTGTTCTAAAACACTGCATATATTTCTAATGCCTCTTTAGTCTGTCCTCTGTTCTCACTCATCACATCCCTGTGCCCTTTCATAGTGGCATGTAAACGTGTTCCTACTAAATGTGGGTCAGGACGGTGTTGGAGAACCAGGACCTTCTCAAAAACACAGCTCTCGCCCGATCCAGTCGATCCTTGGCCTGCTGTGACACTAATGAGGTCAGTTAACGTTTTAAGCACCCACCTCCCTGTTTCTAAGTTTCTAGCTCTGACCTTGTTCCCCATTCAGAACCCAGGAAGATTTCTAGATTGACAGGTTGTATCAAAAGCCACAATGCTGGATAATCCTGTTCTGTACTAAGAATAAAACCAACAACCAGGTACGAGTAACTTTTTTTTTTTTTTATCTCTTGTTGATAGTGCAGAGAAAGGGCTAAAAACCGGAAATATTACTGTGGCACCTGGTGAAAAGGTTAACAAGAGCTGGGGTTGTGTGGTTATTCACAGATCCCTTGCACGGAGTTCACTCTTGACTAAGGTTCTTCTCAGAAAGACTGCTACCCTGAAGGCCTGGAGAGTGAGCTTGGGAAGAGCTGCTGAATGATTTTTAGGCTGGGGAGAGCAAACTTGACCTCTAAGAAGACCTAGACCTCAGGTTCCCCACAGCTTTGTCAGTAGTTACAAAAATGCATCACAAAGTGTCAGAGGAACTGAGAAAGGGGAGCAGTGCGGTCACCTAGGACTCACAAGTCCGGTTTGTCCTTTGATACTCTTCCAGCTCCGCTTTCCTGCTCACAGCCAGCTGCAGCTCCTGCCGGATCACCTGGATCTGCTTCTCGAGCTCCGAGAGCTCCTGTAGCACTGAGTTCCGAGCTCCGTTTAGGGAGTCCGCTTTCCCGTTGGTGGTCAGCGAGGCAGGGAGCTCTCTTCTCCTTGGAGGGAGAGGGATGTCCTGGTGGGTCCCGATGCCCAGCTGGTTTTGTCCTCCCTCATCACTGAAGATGTATTTTCGTCGGTTGTCATGACTCAGATTGGAAGTATTCCACACAGCGAGCTGACAGGGTCCCACCATGGACCTAGGAAACAAAGAGGCACTTTAGATTGACCCTCTGCTCTGCAGCTCTCAAAGTGTTGTTTCCAATCTGTTAAACCATTTCCTGTGTGAATAATGTGGAGCTGGGTATGCATTCAGAGATGAGTAACAAAGCCATGGACAGACTGCCTGCTAGATAGTATCATGGGGATAAAAGGAGCCAACACAATTCTTTTCAACTGAAGTTCAAGGTCTTATCAAATCTTAGGCTGCCCTGAAACTGGAATGAGTGTATCATCTGGAGGGCTGATAGACCAAAGTGTGGCACATTCTTTTATGAAGAGTATTAGATGCCTTTTTATTCTCTTCCTGCTGGTGAGGCTCAGAAATCAGCACTGCCTTGAAACATTCTATGGCTAGAAAGATGGTGCTTTAGTAAATGTGAGAATTCGTTTATTTAGCTGTTCAACTCTAAGCATGAGCCCGATGACAGATACTATAAGATGGCTCATCCTGACTTCTGTAGGACCACCCAATGTTTACTGCTTGAGTTTGAGGAGAATAAAAGCATACAAGCTGCACATTTCAGCAAAAAGTTTCCCATTACAGGGATGACTTTATATGGGTTGAGACTGACAGCTCAGTTCTGAAGCTTAACAATAACAACAACAACAACTACAACAACAACAACAACAACAAACCAAGGAAGCCTCAAGTTCTTCCCAGGTTAACAAAAGCCAAATAGAAATAGATTCACAATCCTCTTTCAGGCTTGCGTTAAACCAGATACCACTATCTCAGAGAGATGGCTACAGACAGCCAGAGAATTATTGCTGGCCAGGCACAGGAAGTGGGGATCTGGTTTCTGAAATACACTCTGACAGCTGGATGCAATGAGAAGAGCTTCTTGCTACAAGAAGAGATTAGAGCCCTAAGCAGCACAGCTACTGATTTCTTCTAGCCTTGTTGAAGGACAAAGAGGATGAGAAGGATTATGACCACTTTTGCAATCTACCACAGGGCAAAACAAAACAGAAACACTCTATTAAGTCCTTGTGCCTTTGTTCCTATCCATATAACTATGTCAAGACTTTACTCCTGGATTTTTACTTGCCAGGAAGAGAAGGCGAGAACCTGCAGGGGGAGGGGAAAAAGGAGGGATAATAAAGTTTTGATTCAGTTACATGGATGAGAACAAAAACACAAGAACTTAATAGGATGATTCTGTTTAATTTTTCCCTGTGGTAGATTGCATAATCTTTTGTTCTTCCTTTCATCCATGCCCCTCTATAATGTGACTTTGCAATTCATCCTTATCAAGAGAGATTCAAGAGGGGTAGAGAAGCCTTCTTTTCCTCCCCTTTGAATTTAGTCTTGTCCCATGACTTGTTTTGTCCAGTAGAAAGTGGCAAAAGTGGCAGGCAACAGTTCCAAGCCTAAACTTTCACGAAGCCTCAGACATTTCCACTGTCTCGCTCAGAGCTCTGCTGCTGAGATGTGAACAAGGCCAGACTAGTCTGCTGGATGACAACAGATCATGGAGGCAGAGTCTCTAGTCTTCCTAGGTGACGCTCCTGAGGCCATCATAGACCAGCCAACGCTTAGCTGCTTTCCCCCTCCCTGCAAGCTGGCTGCAGACATATGAGCAAAGGTAGCCAAGGTCAGCCCGCTTTGGGCCAGATCAGTAAAATGCATAGCTGACCCACAGATTCATAAGCAACTCACTGTTGTTTTAAACATTAAGTACTGAGAGAATTTCTCACACAGAAAAAACTAATACGTGCCCCAGGCCACTAAAACACACAAACACGTTCCAAATCACCCTGTAGTTCTTTAATATGTCTCATAGTTTAAGACTCACATAAATAAGCAAGGGTCGCCAGAGCTCAGCTTTCCTGTGCCCTGGGACGGGTAAAAATTCTATAGTTCCACTGGCCTTATACGTGGATCAGAGATGTATTTTGAATTTTCCTTCTAGTCTTATGCTTCCCTTTAATTTTTCCTTCAAATCATTTCCTATTGAGTTTCAATAATTTCAGAATGATCTTATTTGTGGTGTGTATTATGTGGTTTACAATTTTTGTGTATTTAGGGTGAAAGGATAGACCAAAAGTTATGTGCAATCACATGGTGAATAAACCAAGGACTATCTATAAATTCTCTTGTGATATCTACTTCTTTCTCTGCTTTAAATAAAAAAGGAGCAACATCTACTTTCATACCATTGCCCCAAATTTCTCCAAGCCTTTCCTCAAACCTATATGTTAGTAATTCATTCATCTCTTGCTTTATTTATTCAATAAATATGGAGCACACAGGTGGGATGCCAAGTTGTAGCAGACATAGGCATTTGCATAGATATTCTTCCACAAAGAAAAGAGGGAGAGAGTTTTCAAGTCAACCGAACTAACTCTAGTACCACAGAACGATTCATAGAGGGGAAAACCTGGGAGTGAGGCATCTACTCGTTTTCCTGGACTGTCCAGGCAACCACAGCAATCAGGTAAGTAGAGAGAGCTGATCTGCTTTTCTCCAGAACTTTGAACATGTATCTGGGAATAAGAAGAATAAGCAAAAGCCGGATTCCATGTCAAACTCTAGTTACTAGCATCACAATTGCTCTGATAGTTGACAGGTGGCTCTGGACCACCTATGAATGCAAGATGACAGATGCTGAGTGTCAGACTTGGTGTCTAATTAGAAGGAATCAGTGTGTTACGTTGCTGGCCTCTACAGAGTTTAGGTTGCATTTTGTATCAAACCCTTGCTCAAGCTTAGAGTATAATGTGACCAGTGTGTGAACCATACTTAACACCAAAAATGAGCAAAACAAGCTTTCCCAGAGCAGTTAAGTAACATCAAGTTTCGATGTTCCACTAGACCATTTGGAAGAGGCATGACAGCTGTGAGACCACAAACACTTGCTGTGTTTGAAAGGTTACAGGTGGGTGTTGAGTTGTAGGGAAATGGCACAGGAAATGCAGGCCCGAGTTAAGCCATGAGGGCGTTTTGCCTTAGCTCCTCCTCAAAGTAAGAGCTTCCAGAAAGAAATTCACAGAGAGAAGTGGGTAAGTTGAGTGAAAGACACATTTAGTTCTCAATTTGGGCGAGAGAGATGTGAATAGGAATTACATCACAGTTGGAAGCGGGATTACCAGGCTTCCTGTTTCTATTACCTCTGGAAAACAAGTGCTTTGTCATTATGCGACGATGTCTTTGCTGCTATGTCTTCTTGTGTTCCTATGGTTAAAAATTTATGTCAAAAATAATTTTAGAAAAAATATATGCAACATGACAGAGAACAGCTGTGGCCTGATTAATTAATAGATTGTTGCTGACAGCACTGCAGTGCAGTGCAGGGAGACCACAGACTGAAAGGGAGAGGGCGTGTGCTCACTGCTTGGAGAGAGAGGCTTTAATTTAAGGAGAGATAGGAAATGATTCTGACAAGCCAGATGCAGACTGGAGAGAAGGGGACAGCAACAGTCCCAGCGGAGTTTCAAACAATAAAAACAAATCATGGTTTTCACTCCCTTTTCCTTTTCCTCTGTTATGAATGAGAAGTATGAGTGTCAGGTTCAAAAATTACCCAGAAAGCCAAGCTTTGAGCTGAGGATCTGCCATAGATGACAGAGTTGCTTGGAGACAATGCCCTAAACTGAGGCTTCTGGGCATGTGAAAGAACCAGGAGGGCCGCCTTAGGCAGCATGCAGTAGAGGTCAACCAGGAATCAGATCCAAATGCTTCTGACATCTTTAGCCTCCATGAATGAGCATGCAACAGTCATCCACAGTCTGGATGTGGGGAAGGTATGATGTAGTAAGAGTGCCAGGAAATGGATTAAGCAGAACACGTCTGTTGTATATTTCAACTATTCCTAGGAGTGCTGGAATGGAGTGGGGAATGGAAACATGCCAAAAATGCAATATCACATGAAATTAATTAACTGCAGTATTCATCACTTCTTACCTGTATTTTGTGCACAAGAGTAATTGCTAAAGTAGGTCTGTTTTCAGGGCTTTACATGTATTATCTCCTTTAATCCTTACAGCATCTCTAGGAAATAAATACTTTTTGTATCTTAATTTCACAAATGAGGAAATTGAGGCATGGAGAGGTTAGGTAAATAACTTGCCCTGCCCATGCCCGGCGTGTCAGAGACAGGATTTGGACCCAGCAGCTTGACCCTGGAGAGCATAGCTGCACTTTTGACCATGGTGTAGATTGCCTAGACTGCACTTCAGTGTTCAGTGTTTATATACGTGCAGATATGTTTTTTTTGTTGTTGTTCTATTTCTTTTTGAAACCACATCTATTTTTTTACCGATTGTGTTTATCAGCAATTTAGTTCTAATTCAATCCGAATTATTTACACATAATTTCCCTCTTGAGCAGAGTCTCAGTTACATCTCCAAATGTTTATATTAACACATCTGAAAAAGCTTGATACCGGCCTCTTCTTACCTCTTTTCCACACGTTTAGTCTTGAAACGTGGCTGCTTTTCTTCTACAAATGATGTGTTTAGTGCTCTATGTAATCTCTGGAGGAAAGAACAGATTTCACACATAGAGATCATTACAAAACACAGTCGGGGACAAAGTAGCTCCCAAAAATTAACAGCGCATCTCGCCATGGCAAACCTTGTCCACTATAAACATACTTCCAGGGATGCCTGAAAACAGATCAACATACAGCCCCACATTCCAAGAGAACAAGAATTCCAATTATAAATTATTACTCTACCTAAAGAGAAAACAAGTAATTTGACAGGAAACTTAGCAATGCTCAGGGCTGTAAAAACGTATGTGACATAAAGAAGAGCTATCATGACGAATGTGTGGCAAAGGGCCTTATACAATTGCAAATGAGGTCAAAAACTTAAGTCTGAACTTTCTTATCAGCCAAAACATACAATCGAGAAGGTCAGTTGTCTGCGGAGTTCTCCTTGGGAGACCAAATACTTCCTAGGATCAAAGTAAGAAAAACAGGGTTCAAATGTACCCAAATCAATGATAGCCACCTACCTAGAAAAAAAGTACTATGATAACAAAAGAAGAGGTCAGCATTACAGATGAATGAGCAAAAATGGCCCCGTTTTTTGGACTATCAACAATGTAGAGAAAATGGGGACTGTTGGGGCTCATTTAACGGTTTCAATTTTTGCAAGAAAAGAATCTGTAGGAAACAAATCTTGAACACTATCTCTTCAGATTGTCACTATTAAGAGAAACCAGGTTAAAAACAATTCTATTGCTTCTGTTGTGAGCAGCAGAGGAGGGTTATATGAAAGGAAAGGGCATTATATGATAATTTAAGGGGAAAGTGAATTAATGGGATAGAGAACTCAATCTTCAACACTGAGAGTGTCTCTGATTCTACACTGAACACATCTATATAGCCCTAGTTTTGGTAACTTTGTCAATGTGACTTGGGGCTCTAGAGTCTTTCATTACTGGGAATTCTGACATTTGAGAATGTTGGAGCAATACACTTGTGGCACGCACCTGACTAGTGTGGAGCCAGTATTGCAGCCTAGATTTGTTCTTGATTCGTGGTAGCAGCAGCCTGTACACGATGTGCTCACCAATGGTTGTCAAGATGGACAGACCAAATCCGATGCACAGCAGCACGAAGAGTCCAGAGAAGTGTTTGATGCCCATTTGTAATGTCTGTGGCAAAACAGGAAAGGAATGCCCATGAATGTGATGCTTCACCTGGCCCCACACTTATTCTTTTTTAGATGCACATTCTTTTTTTTTTTTTTTTTCTGGACCCAAAGAAAGCAGGAGAATGTTCCTCCCTGTGTGCTCTGCTAACCTCACTGTATACTACACTGTGAAAGGAATCCAGCCAGGACTGAGGGCTGCTGTGGAGCACAGTTCCTGGGATATTGCTCACATATTGATGGATGGCCCCTGGACTTGTGCTGAGGCCCTCAGTTGGACCATGCTACAGTCACTGGAGAGAGACTGAGAGATAGAGCCCAAGAATTGAAACAATTTAATATTGTTTAATTGTAATTCAATTAATACATTGAATAGTTGTCAAGGAAAGAACTTTTTCCTTTAATTTTCTATGGCTTACACCCACATACAAATAGACAAATAGAAGTAGTTGCTGCTTTTTTAAAATTAGGCATCTGTGTACTAGACACCATACATGCATAGTATGATCTTATAATAACCTTCAAGTTAAATATTATTATTTTCATTTCACAGTTGAGGAAGTTGAGGCTCAGAGAGATTATTTTACCCAAAATCACACAGCTAATAAATGGGGGAGCCAGGCTCTGGATCCAGGTTGTGTCTGATGCCAAAGTTTGTGTGCTTTTCAAGCGAAACCATTTACAGATCACTTGTTATCTGAACTCTTACTGTCTATTCCCTATAACAACTTGCAAAAATTTTTATTCAGAACTCATCATTGGAATCGAAAGCCCACTCTAATCTGCCTGTGAGCTCCAGTGGAAATGTTTAAATTGTGTCTGAGCCTGAGTGATAAGACAGACGTACAGCTGCAGCTGTAATTTGGCTGCTCGTCCCCTAGGACCACACTGAGTAAATGTGCTATGCATTGGATATGTGCATCCGCCCCACATTGTCACGTGACAACTTGTTTTCTAATGCAGTGGAACTGGCTCAACTTGACATGTATCACTGGTCAGAGGAAGAAGAAGAGGCGCAATGAATATTCAATGTTGAATCTTTAAAATAAATTTAAGTGATGCAGAAAAAATAATGATTGCAGTTGCAAGTGACTTAAGTACAAACATCACATTCAGAAATGCAATCACGGCCTCATCTCATATTTTCAAAAGCTGCATAAATGAAAGCAAAGAAATGCAAACAAACGTTAAATTTTTCTTTTCTTTATTCCATTGCTTCACCTGCAGCTTTATCTGATAGCCACAGCCACACACTTTTGGGGGTTCAAGTGCCAAGGAGAGAAGACTGTCCCAGGATATACCAGGGACAAATCTCAGCTGTTTTTACTACTTCACTTAGTCCTTTGCGAGCTCACTTTAGCTCAGTGAACTATTTAATCAATAAGTAACCATTAAAAAATGGCCTTGCTTGCTTTTTTATTTTGCTAAATATTTACACTTATGTTTCTTTAACATTTTATTGTTCATTTACATTAGTTTATGTCCATTGCACTATACAGGGAAAGCATATTCTGTATATACGCTGCACCCATGAATACCACTAATTAAGCATTAAAAAGATGTTTTAAGTGCTTTATATTTTTCAGAAATTCTTGGTAGATTGCCATATATAACAATCTATGTATTGTGCATTAGCTATTAAACACCTATAAGTGTCCAAGAGTGTTTTATTGATATCTAGAGAAACTATTGGGGTTTTGGATGAAGTGGGAATGCTTTATTGCTTTTCCCACTTAAAATAATGAAAGGAACTCCATCATCTGGAAGTTCACTAGCCAACATTTCCAGGAACAGACTAGATTTAGATAAAGGGAGATGACTATACTATCGAACGCTCTGAGTGGTCTCTGTCCAGATCATCAGTGCTTCCAGTGACAGGTAGAGGCCGAGACCACCAATTTTGTTGCTACCCAAACCCTGCTTTGCATCTTGCTCAGATGTAGACACCTGAAATATCTGACACCTGGTTAGATAACTGACCAGTTCTCAAATAGCCAGCAAGAAATGCAGCTAAGGTATTTCGTTCATCATTTGCCTTCGGTGTTACTTGCTGCATCCTGTGAACTAACCCAGGCTCCAGGCCCCGTCTCTAACACACAGCAACCACTTGACTTCTCTCGTCCTCTAAAGAGTGGTCTATGCTTATTTTAATTCATCTTTACCAATTCTCTTCCAAACCCACTCCAACCAATCAGGATTTTGTCCCTACCAATAACCTAGAAAACACCTGTCAAAGTCATCAATGAGCTCCGAATTGCCAAATCCAAGAGTTGGTTTTTAGCTTATTCATGTGTCAGCCTGAACTCTATTTGATTATTTAATCCTCTTTGATATATTTTCTTCACCTCTCTCTTCGTTATACTTCCTCTCCATCTTTCTGAACATAAACATTGATAGGCCTTCAATCACTTAGCTACATCCACTTCCTTACACAGACTCAAGACTTTAAATACAACCTATATGCCAATGATTTCCAAATTTATATCTTCTCCAATTCCTGACTCAGCCTCTCTACATGGATATCTAATAGATATCTCAAACTTAACACATCAATTAAAAGTCCTAATTTCCCCCCGAAACCTGTTCCTTGCACAGTCTTTCCCATATCAATGAATCTATTCTTGCAATTGCTCAGGCCAAAAACCTTAGTGTGTCTGCAGATGTGGTGAAGCCTTACCTTCAAATTATCTCCAGAATAGGATGACTTTCTATCACCTCCTTCAACCACCCTGGTCCAAGCCACCATCATCTCTCACCTAGACTACTGGAATCATCAGTCTGTCATCTACATAGCAGCCAGAACGACTCAAAACATCATGTCACTCCTGCGCTCAGTGCTCAGCGATGGTTTTCTGTCTCATACAGAATAATGGCCTTATATGAATGAGTCTTACACTTCCTAACTTCATATCCTTTTCTCACTTGTTCAATCTGTCAGCTACGTGGGTGTCCTCATTCTTCCTTAAATCTATGAAGCAGGCACCTGCTGGAGGGTCTTCATTTTCTGTTTGCTCTGCCTGTAAACTTCCACCAGGAGTCCACATTGCTCCTTCCTTCATTTTCTTCAGGTCTCTGCTCAAGTTTAAACTGCTTTAAAACAGGTCGGTGACATCTATTTTAACCACTGTGGTTAAAAAGGCAAGTCCTGCCATCCTCTCTCCTTTCTTGGATATAATCTATCCCTCTTACCTTGCTTTATTTTCCTCCAGACAGACTACATGTTTTTTTTTATTGCCTCTTTCCTCAAGTAGAATGCAAGCTATGAGAGGCCAGGGATTTTGTCCATTTTGTTCAGTGCATACCCTGACTGCCTTGAACAGCGCCTAGCAATTAATAGATTTTCAATAAATAATTTTCGAATGAATGGAGAAAAGCATATGAGAGCTAGAATCTATTTTGAACAATATAATTGTAAAACATACACACACATGTGCGCACATACCACACACACATATATATATTTTCTACCAATAATTTTGTATATGTCAGAAGATTTTTAGAATAATTTTGTGAGGGAGAAAGATAGAGATGGATATTCTCAACTGATAGATGAAAAAGCTGAGGCTCAAAGAACTCAGGAAACTTACACCATCAATCTGAGGACGTAATGTGGGAACCGGGAGGGAAAATATATTTACAATTAATAGAGTAATAATGTTAAGATCGGATGTAGTAATTCTGGCTGGCGTGTGCTGGAAGTGTGTTGTATTGATTTTACTTGCTCAGGGCCCTTGGGCAACTGCCCTTCCTCATTTCAAGTGGCTTTGGTGTGTCTACCAATCACAGACTCCACACTGCTAGGTCACACCAGGTCAAGCATGTGACCCAAGGTAAGCCAATTTGCATTTGAATCAGAGACATTTGGCATTGAAAATGCTTGGAGCTGAGTCATTTCCAATGTAAGTGTGTCAAAGACATAGTCCCTTACTTCCTGTCACTAAGGTCCCTGGAGTCCTGTGGTTCCTGAGGCATCAGTTACTCGTCTTCTTACAGAAGCTCATCAGAATGGTGAGCTTCCTGTTATTCTTTTGATAATCTCACTTTTCTTGCTTAAATTAATCTGTTGCTTCCAACCAAAGAATCTGACCTGATAGAGTGCTTTCAAGGATTAAGCTCCTCTAGCGCTGAGGTGTGAATATAACTGCTTTTGAGATAGACTTCATTTCTCATGCAGAACTCTGAAATAGATGTTTGTGATGGTCTAGGAAGATTTCTCTGGCAGGTGAGGCTCTGCCTTTCTTTGTGTGCTTCCAGACTCATCTTAAGTGTTCAATAAATGCTTACTAATTAAAGTGCATACGGAAAAAGAAGTTAGTTACAATTACTCTCAAGATTTCTAGCCTCTATTTAAGTATTTCCCCCCAGAGCAAAATGACTACAAGAACCATGGGAAATTATTTTATTTTTCGGTGATCTAGTATGTTTTAAACTTTGTGTGATCTCTTCTCTAAGTCTCTAAACAATTTCCTTTTTTAATTAGAGCTGGGGTGCAGGAGGGATGTTTTTATTGAGAGAGAGGTAAAGAAAAGAAAGGCTACGAAGCTTCTAACATTTCAATAACTCCTAAATACTTAGCAGCAGGAAGAAGAAGCAGCAAATGCTGTTTCTAATTTTGAAGACCTGATTTCTACTTTCTTTCTGCCACCTCACTATTCTGCCCGGAAGAGCAGTAGCTCAAAGATATTTGCAGATTCATTATTGTATCTCTACACAGAGCCCTTTGCTGGGGAAGGATAGAAGATGGAGACCTACATCAGGTGTGGGATTTTTAGGTACCAAGGGGAGTGACTCTGTCTGGCTGGATTTCTAGCCCCTATCAGGGAACTGCCCATCACATCCCAGGCCCTGGGGGCTGAGGCCCTCCATGTTCTCTAACCTGGTCTCAGCTTAATGGCTCATGGGCTTGACACTGTCCCTGTTGGTAAAGAGATGCTTCACTTTCTGTTCCTCTTGCTCCCTGACCCCTGGCCCCTGCTAGGCTTGGGCAACCATCTTTTAGTCTTGAACCATAACCCTTTTACTATATAAACAATTACTTTAAATTCTTTATTTTTTCTTCTAAATTATGACCATATGCTTATCTATTTTCCAGAGTTGTAAACATATAAAAATTATGTTTTTAAAAAACACTTAACATTACTTTATAAAAATTTATGGTTTTATACATTTTATTTGTTAATTTTAATGGCTTTATATTATCACTTACTCTTTTACCATAATTGACTTAACTACTTCCAAATTGTCAGGTGTTTTTCTTTAATATTATTTATTTACATATATGTGATAAATATCGCTGCAATAAAAAAAAGTGTGTATAGCACTTTTTTAAAAAATCATTTTTGAGTCTTTCTTTGAGACATATATTGCAAGGGCTGGAATTACCAGGTTAGATGATATAACCGTTGTGACACCTGGTGTGTAAAACAGCTGTTGAAAATTGTGAAAGCCCGATGCTCTCAGAGACACAGGATGCTCACATCCTCAGCAATCTCATTTTATAATTAATCATTTTTTTCCCTTTCAAAATGTTTTCATTTGTGTTTATTCAATTAGTGAGGCTAGTTTTCGATGTTTATTTTCCCAATCTCCTTTTGTATGAATCCTATCTTTATATCCTTTGCCCAATTACACATCTCAGAGAAGTTTAGAAAAAAAATTATTAATCCCTTTCCTAACGCGTTACATGTGTCTCTGTTTTGCACTTTTTCTGTCAACTTTGTTTTGTTAGATATTTTTATACAGCAGTTTGGAATTTTATACAGCTGTGTTTGTGTTATTGTAAACTTCTGTTGTTTCAGTCGTTAGAAAATATTTATTGAGATAAATGTTTTATGACTAGTGGCTTTAATTTTGAGAAATAACGAACACTCGAGTCTATCTTGAGCTTTTGTACTAAAGAGTGGAACACATTAGTCTCTCTTTGCTGACTTAATTTCAGCCCCATGCTTCAGAGGTACTTTAGCAATAAAAGTCCACCCCTTACTGGGGTGGCCTGTGTTCCTTTATGCTAATTTTTATTTTTAAACAGTCTTCAGATTTTAAAATATTGGCAAATTAAAAAATTGTGAGAAATACCATGTCAAACTAACAACAAAATAATGTATTCGTGGATTAGATTTAGCTTATAAACTATCGGACTGTACCCTTTGATCTACATAGCTTTATTGATGCTAGTGTCCCTTCAGTGTTATGGTTTTTCATTACAAATCAGCCAGTGCCTTTAAAAGCTGATGTATGATTTGCTGTTATTCACATAGTCACCAGCCACTGGGATAGCTATGATAGCCAATACAAGAGGAAAGGGGTCCAGTTCAGATTTTCAGCCTAATAGCCTGATTTCTCTATTACAATGCTACCTTGTCTTAGAAAACATCCAAGCTTCTCCAAGGCATGCAAAATAGATAAAACACTGTAGCCAGAAAAACTACCTCCTTTATATCCTAACAAGGAGAATCAGTAACATAAGAATGGAATTGGTAATTTAAAAAAAATCCCTGGAAAGTTTTTCTTTAAGAATTCTTTTAAAGCATGATAGAATATAAACCAACTGTTCTAAGGCCATATTTTTTCTATGTTTCAAAAAAAAAAGAGGTGTTTAGTGGTTTCAGGATTGCAACATATGATAGAAAGCAGACACAACCCATTAATAAAGGATTCACTATAACATATTGTTACTGATCTCTATAGCCTCAAAGGATATTGGTTGCTATTATCAGTTTAATCTAAATACTGTCACTTATTTTTCAAGATGAGATGAAGGTGGAAGATGATTTAAGACCTCCTTCCTTAATATGTTTTTTTTTTTGCAGTGCATAGAACTAAAGATGTGAGGCCACTTGACAATCAGTTTTCTTTTGTAAAAATTGAGGCTTGTTTTAATTATATGAATAAGACTATCAGAAATAATTTTATGCAGGTAAATATAAGAACGAAAAATAATAGGAGGCCTTGCAGTGAGGTGGAAAAGCTCAGCATTTGGGTAAAAAAATTTGATTCAAGTCCTCGCTTTGCCACTTACCAAACAGGAGACCTTGACGAAGATTCTAGACCCCTACACAGCATCATCTACAAAACTGAGATGATGGCACCCATCTCACACTCTTGTTATGATGATTAAATGATACAATAAATGTAACAGTACCTGGGACAGTTGTTCAAGAAATGTTAACTATTATTTGTCACCCCCAAAAGTTATACAGAACTAGATTTGTTGGCATTCAGCAACAGAGAGAAAAATCAAAGCATTCTAACTTGGCATTAAATGTGATCTTTCTTTTCCAAAAGCGATATAATCAGATCTTTTCAGTTACTCAAGCTAGAAACAGGCTCTTAGTTCTAGGTTATTGCCACAGAGCCTTGGGTACAACTATAGTAAGTAGACTGATTGAGCAATTAGCTTGTTAATTTCAGCCACTCCAGAAGCTGAAATATTTTTCCATTTCTTGTTAAATTTGAACATGCAATCCAAAATGCTTCAAACCCTGGGTCATAATTTTAAAATTTCTGTATTTTACTGTGCACATTGCAGAGTATACAAATAATGTCTCTTTTTTAGAGGTCATACTGGCTAGCATTACACATGCTCACTTTCCTCATGCAGAGTTTTCTCTGTATAAAGTCAACTGGCTGGGGCAACAGTGAGAGAGTCTCTCTGTGTGACACTTTCTTCAGTCAAGAAATCTGTTGTCCCTTCTGCAATGAGGAGGTGGGAGGACCTTGACATTGTTTTCTTTCTGGATTAGAATTACACAAATGTCCAGTTAAGTTTAGAGTGAGCATGTCTGAGTACTAAGGGTTCAGAAGGAATCAATAGGCTCCTGTCTCCTTTAATATATAAATATTAAAGGGGAAGGTGGGGAAAGGGAAGGAAATTAGTAGAATGAATCGACTGTGCTCTAGGCACTTTACATGTTTTACCTTTTCAAATTCTTAAAATAACCCTTAGATAGATCCTCATTTTAATTAGGAGGAATGACACAGAGAGGTTAAGTAACTTGCTCATGCTCACACAGCTAGTAAAAATTGACTATGATAAAAACCCAGTTGTAACTGAATCAAACCTGGGTATCTCTGAGCCTGAGTTCTGCAATGGAGTTATGAATCATAGCACTACAGGGTTAGAGTCCTTTACTGATTATTAATATATATTTTTAAAAACTGCACAGGAATGAAAAAGACAGGGACTCTTATTTTTTGTGGCTCCTAAATAATCTATTCAACAACAAGTATGGCAGGGTGCCTTGATAGATGGGTATCCTGAGAGTAATTAAATTTGTAAAGTTATTTTTTTCTACTTTTGAGGGGCTTGTGGTGTGTGTGTGTATGTATGTGTGTCAAGACTAGCTACCAGCTTCTTTAAAATATAAGGGTAATAAATCTTGAAATGGATCTTTCTTGTCCTGAGGAAAATTACCTGTTTTATCTTTTATCTCTTGGTTAAGAATGTGTAGGGAGAGTATGTTTGACTGTCCTGGTGTTTTAGAGCCTTCAGCATATCCATGGGGAATTGTCTACTGGGAGAAACAGGGCTGGTGTGACATGGCAGGCACCGGTGTGAAAAGGGACCTCAGAGAGCTGGTAAAATTCAGGGTGCACATAGCAGTGTACTTACTGTTACACTGGCTCTCTCAAACTAACAAGACAAAACCAACTAAGCCTTTTGTCCATGACAAACTACTCCCACCATGGCCGATTTCAAGCGATCGACAAGATGTCACTGAACACAGACCTGAAAGAGAGCAGCACACACATCGGCCTTCACCCAGTGTATATGGGCTCTCACCCAGCATACCCCCTTGGCTGAAGGTTTATTAGGATGTGAAGAACTCTGGGCTTAATGTTGCATTCGACAAACAGTTTCCTGCAATGAGAGAGCTCTTAGCTTTTCTGCCAGGCTCCAGGTCTGATTTTCAAAACTACTCTTAGTGTGGACAGCATTCACCTCTTCTTACAGCGATGTGCTCACCTATCTCTGCATCTTTTGACTACCAGGAAAAAAGCCACTTCAGCATCCTGGGGAGAGTCCACTGCCACCAGAATCTTCACTGTCTCTGCCCATGGGAGGACAGACTCTGAATCTGCCCCCTTTCTCTCTAGCTGGGGTGGGGCTGAGTATTGGAGGTGAGAGAGCTTTCTGGAAAGTTCCTGCCCTGTTTAGATAGAAGCCCCTTTAACTGAACTTAACACTAGAGTGGGCTGCCAACCCTGAAAACCCACTGGCCACTGAGGCTGACAGCTGGGTTGAGCACTTAGTCCAGTCTTAGCATTTCTAACAAACTGAGACCAGTTTCTGTTCAGGAGCAGGAGCAATGAGACAGAAGGAGCCTGCCTGGATTCCTAACCCTCTTGAGGGATTTCAGGGTGCATCATGGGAAGTGGGCTGCAGCCTGGAAAAGGGAAAGAAGGGCGAGGTGATTAAAAAGGTGCTCAGCCAAAAGAAATATATTTGTCCCTGTTGCTATAAAAGTTAACAATTTGTCGAAATATACCTGAACACAAGTAAATGAAAACTGTTTACCTAACACCTGATTTGAATTGTATGTCCCCTCCCCACCATACATAAAACCCAGGAGAGTAAGGCAGAGATGTATATTTTCTTATTTTTGAACTTTAGAAGTTCTTCACTCTTTACAGTTTGGTCTCTGAATCAAAAGAAAGAAAAAGACATCTATAAAAGCCATTTCCTTGTCTTTCCGCACCAGGCTCCTTTGGGTGTTGTTAGTCTGAATCATTGAGAGAAGAATAGCTCTGAGTTGATAATAAATTTTGTGTCAGAACATGCGGCTTTATAGTCAGAAAGACGGTTGCTGGACATCTTGAGCTGATCTTGAAAGGGATAAGAGAAAAAAGTAAAAGTTGTTGGGTGGTGCTCTTAAAAAAAGCTCACACAATTACCACCAGCTTCTTGTGGATCTCCAGGCCTCCGACTACAGCACTGAATTCCTCGAAGGATATTTTCCCATCGCCGTCTGTATCCAGAATGATGATGGTTTTGTCCACCAGCTGCTGTAACTGCCAGTCTTTCAGGTTGCCCCCCACCATCATCTTCAGCACCTGGAAGAGCTCCCCGTTGGAAATGTAGCCGTCTTTATCTATGTCGTAAATGTTAAAAGCAAACCTTAGCTTCTGCTCCTTGTCCCCCTTGACACTGAACTGGGAGGTCCCCAAGATGAATTCCTTGAAGTCCACTTCTCCATTGCCGTCGGTGTCAAAGACCTCGATCACTCGCTGCACCAACGGGTTCTGCTGCAGCTCGGACAGGGACAGGAACTCGTCCACGCTCAGAGTCCCCGAAGAGTCCAAGTCCAGCTTCTTAAAACTCTTGCTTAACCTTTTAATTTCATCGTTGTCGAAGTGGGAGCACATCTCCTCCGGGTAACTGGCCTCATTCCCCATTGTGGACGCCGGGCACCGGGGAGCTGGGCGCTGCCAGGCTCGCGCTGAGACTGTTGCTCGGTGGGTGGTGGGGGCGGGGATCTGGGCGGTGGGCAGGGCGGGGGAGTGGATGGGGGCCGGGAGGAGAGGGGCCAGGGTGGGAGGGAGAGACTTGCAGGGTGGAAGAGATAGGAAGGAAGATAGGAGGGGAAAAGACTGAGGGCTGGGCTACTCTCCTCTTCCTTCTCTCAGCCCCTTGTAGGTTTCCGTTATAACCCCTACCCTACCCCATTTGCTATTCTTTTTATCTTCTCACGTCCTCACTCTCCGTTCTACTCCAAGGGAGCAGGGGCTGCATTTATATTAGTCTTCGCAGTATCCCCAGCACAGTGCCCGAAACGCAGTTATGTGCTTAATGAACATATGTCGATGACTCAGTGGACTTCGATCAAGGGTTTCTTTTGCTTACTTTGCAGGCCTAGTGTAAGGACTAAAAGAGGTAATAGACCGAAGCATTGATGTTACATATTTCCTAAATTCTCTGGGAGGAGAAGCCAGGATTGGTATCCTTCTCGTATAGGGGTTCAGGGTTTAAGAGACTGCACAGATAACACACAGAATTGCTCACATGGATCACCTACCAGTAGTAACATTCCTGAGGAATACTCACAATGCTGGATTTGGGGCATTTTCTAAAGAAGAAATGGGTTCCAAGAGGATAGCTTCTGCCCCCTACGCCTTCGAATCCATCATCTCATGCACAGTTCTCATCTTTGTGGGTGGCTGTCCTGCAGGGTGCTTTGGGGAATGGCTGAAATGTGCCCTGTGAAGCCTTTGGAGTGTGTGGAGAGGATGGTGGCTCCTAGTCTATCTCATCCTTTTCCCCTTTGCTTCAACTGGATTTGTCCTTTTTGTTGGAGCCTAATCCCACATGCCCCCATATTCCTTCTTCCTTGGGGAGCACATTAGTTACTCCAAATGCATAAGAAATAAATTGGGTTCAAGAACAATACAGTCCTAAGAGACCTGGGGAGACCCCAGGCCACAAAGTCAAACCAATGGAGGCAAAAACTCCCTCATTTAAAAAAAACGTTGGCACATCCCCTGCGTTTTAGTTCAGCTAAAATATCTGTCTAAAGGTAGCCATGCTAAAGCTGGCACAAGGCCATGGATACCTTAGCTCTAGATCTAGACAGTTAAAGGGAAAAGAAAAGGTTTGAAGTCTAAAATATTTGCTGGCTGAATTATTATTCTGACTGAATTAACTGGATCTTAAAGAAGTATTATAGGATAGAAAAAAATTTAAAATAGGATGACTCTGCATCAGATCTTAACTGTCCACTTAGAACAATAAGGCTGCGGACAAGTTGCTTAACGGCAGTTTTCCCATCTGTAAAAGGGGGCTACTAATATATTTTGCACAGTTGTAGGAGGATTAAAGCCAATATTACTCAATATGATAAATCATTATCCTTATTGCTATGATTGCTAATTTTATTACTCTTTATCTTGCTGGTGGCGATGAATTCATAAAGAAAGAATACTTGGCAGCCTGGGCACTCAACTGCATATATGTCCATTTAACGAACACACCTCACATACTGTTTTCAGTATGCCACTCATTGCTCTATGCACTTTACCAGCATTAGAGCTGGCTCCTCCAGTTTAGCATTCTTTGAGACTGACTACAGACTTTCCATTATAGGCTAGAGGAATCCAGTGACTAACTTCACTGGTCCATCAACACTTTTACAGAATTCTGACTGACTTTCTCCTGAGTGACACCTTGATGGTTGTTATTTCACCAGTGTGAAAACTCTTAGTGTATTCCTCTATAGGAATATGTAGGAGGTATCAAGGGGATAGTGGAGAGAGCATAGGAATTAAATAGGCCAGGTTCTAAGACCCCGTTCTGCCTCTGTTAGCAGTGAGTCCTTAGAAGAGCCATCCCTGTCCTAGGTGCAGTGTCCTCATTGGTAAAGGGTGATAATGATTATACCTGCTTCATCTACTGTGTGTGGTTATTTTAAAAGTGAGATGGGGGAGTGCATATAGAAATGTTATATAAGAGGAGAAATATTGTCACAAGAGTTAACTAATTTAATGGTTGAACAGACAATACCAAGAAGATGGTACAACTTCAATGAAATGATTCAAGTGTGCAATTGCTTTACTCCTAAATAGCCTTGTAGAGGATGTAATGTTATGCTGGGTTGGAAGTTTCAATCAGCATAAAGTTGAGTTCCCCTTTGTATAAACAGTCTAGTTCAACATTGTTTTGGGACTCGATGCCATTGTTTCCATTTTCTCTGGTCATCATTCTTAGTCATTTCAATGGAAAACAGTATCTGCTACTATTCCCGTTTAAAACTGGAGGGATCTGGAGTTGGACAGTCACTGGAGTAAGTAAATTAAAAGGGTTGGCAGATTGTTTTGGAAGAAATTAGGAGCCTGACGATGCTTTGATTTCAATGTCATTTTTTCTTCCTCAAGAGTTTTCAGATGAAGAACTATGAGATGGTCATGTGTAAAAATAACTGACACTGAAAATATAACTAATAGAAATGTAAGTGGTGAGACTCGAGGCTGATGCAAGGCCATGCTGGGAGCTTTATAGGCGACCCTTGACCTTTAGGTGAAGTCCTCCCCTTTTATGATGTTGCCAGTCACTGCATTTAACATCTATCTTTATTGAGGTTAGTCACCATGTAGACTGTGGAACCATGTAGCCCTGAGTTTAAAACCTTTCATGAGCATCAGATTTCTCATCTGCAAAGTGGGAATAATATAATGATGTCATAGTATTATCGTAGGTTTAAGTGGGGTAATACCTAAAGCAGTAATTTAAGAAAGTATCTAAAGAGCATGCCAGCACATAGTAGGTGATCTATATGTTTTATACCCTGTTCTTTTACTTTCCCCTTCCTACTCCTTTATTTGCTTTTTTCCAAAGCAGAAATTTGACTCTGGCTATATTTGTTCTATCTTCTTTAGATGCGACCAATCTTGTTTTAAGTTTAAAGCCACTTAACAAAAATACATTGAGAGTCTACTATGTGCCAGGCCCTGCACCAGGTAATAGGGTTTTCTGTGGTGAACAAGACAGAGTCCCTTGAGAAATACACAGTTCTGCCACCGAGAAATCTACATATTAATAAGCAGTATGGCTTTAAGGATTTATTTGCTCAGTCTTTTATGTTTATCATGTATATTCAAGAGGATCAAAAGTATTATGCTTGATTTGATTTCTTTTGTAATTCTGGGACGGTTTTTAATATGCGCTTTGGAGTATATAGATTTCAATCACAGTTTTCTATTTAATAACTCTGTGATCTTGGGCAGAGTTACTTGTCTGAGTCACTGTTTGCTCATCTGTAAAATAAGGACACAAATGCTAACTCAAAGTATCATTTTCAGGATTAAACAAGATAGAATGCATAAGAATTAGACTCAATGCTTAGAACATAGTATGTACAAAACTGGTAGATGTCATCATCATTGCCTACTTCAGGCTTGCCTAGAAAATTCATATGCAGATATAATCAACTATGCGTTTTCTCCACAAATATTTATTGAGCATATAATGTATGAGAGAGATACAATAGGGATCTAAAGCAGGTACTTTCCCAGCTGTGTCTTTCCTCATGGAGCTTTAGGGAAGATGCACATTAACTGTATTGTCATCCCCATAAATGTTAAAGGAGCACTGTGGTGGGTGTCACAGATGAGCACAGTAGGAATTTGATCTAGTCAGAAAGAATCACAAAACCTTTCTTGGGGAAGTGATAATTGAGCTGAAATGTCAAGAAGTTAACAGGATGTTCTGGGCAGGGGGGAGTGTTCCAGAAAGAAGGAAATCCACATGCAAAGAAAGGCACTGGAGCAGAAAGAGCATACCAGGCAGGAAGACCTTAAAAAAGGCCATTGTGGCTGGAACAGGGAGGTCAAGGCAGAGCATGGTATTAGATAAAGTAAAGGGATGGTTTGGCCATGCCCTGGACACTGAAGAAAGGGCAGCGTTTATCCAATCACTCCATTCAGGATGTAATTTATTCAGTTGTGTTTCGACACATAAAGGGTTGAGGACACGTAAGGCACTGGGGCTCCCCTACGATGCTGCCTTTTCAACCATGTGCTGAAATTCCACCAGCGCTCACAGCTGTTTGACGAGGAAGTGTCTTCAGAAACCTTGGATACAACAGAGGAAATGTCAAGGCCGTTTCTCATATCACTAGGCTTGGTTATAATGTCCTTTGTGATGAACAAAAACGACCGCTTTTCTGCTATTTCGTGACATCTCGCATCATAGCCACTAGATGGCAATCTTCACACATTTCCACACTGTTTACTTCAAGCCAGGCTCTCCAGAGCCAGGAGGCAATTACTTAGCACAGAATAATTAGGGAGGAGTCCTGTTTTTTTTTTTTTTTTTTTTTTTTTGTGATTCCCCATAAATTTCAGTGTATGGAAATCTAAAAAATGGAAGACTCTTGCACAATAGTCCTAATCAGTTTGAGCACTGTTCACACCTTTTGTTGCATAGTAAATAACATTCATAAATATGCATAAGTTCATTGAATTTAACTAGGGGAAAAGCAAGAGCTATTAACAGTATGTGGTCTTAGGTATAATTTATGCTCCAAGCACTTCTAGTACATAAAAGAGGAGACCCTTATTCCATGAGATCTGTTTATATGATCATTAGTAAGGGTGACGGGGGCACTTGCTGAAATTAGTTTTCCTTGTATCAGAATTCAAACTGCTGTCATTTATAGTAAGCTGAGAGCAACAGAGAAGAAGCCCTAGCTTTGTGATGCTATGGGGTGAGGGGAAAACAAGACTGGAGAATTGTTAACCTCCTGCCTACCTACCCAGCAACCCGACTCGAAATACCACCGACCACATGTAAAGACAATAGTTAACTGTTGTTTTTTAAAGGTATGTTTTAAGGGCAGCCTATGGCTTGTATAAACCATCTTCACGTTTTCCCACTCAAATGTTGAAGCTGAGTTGGAAGAAAGGAATAATAGGATACTATAAAAACTGGTTAATTCAGCACTTTGCAAAATAGGAAATTCCAGAATCATGTATTTCTGCAAAAAAAGGTCTTTAGTTGTATAATGTAAGTAATACATAAAAGGACCCTTATTTGGCATCTGAGATAATTGTAATTATAAAATGCTACTGCTTTTTTGCAGATGGGTCCATGAAGGAGGCTACACCAACTCTAATTTCTTGCATGCCCTTATTATTTACCATTTTTTTCCCCTTCTGTATGCATAACTCTATACTCAGGGAAGAAGGAGAAAACACTTGTTAAGCTAGGTGTTGTCCATAAACTGGCTCGTTAAATATATTTCACTACCTACAAAGTAGACTCTTATTATCTCCGGTTTTGGGGTGAGGATCTAAAGTTTTAGAAGTTGCATGGCTTGCATAGTCACACAGTGATGGAGACAAGAGTCAAACCTTAGTATGTCCACCTCCAGAGCTGAAATTCTTTCAGTTATTCTAGACTGCCTTCCATATGGAGACTAGGGAAGATGCCGTTGCTCTTGTGGACGTAATAGGGAGGCTACAGGCAGAACACAGGAAAAGTACAATGCCTATAAATTACTCCTGGTTCTAGCTATGGCTGCATAAACAGTGGGCCAGGGAGGGTGGCCATGTATAATTTATAATGCTTCAGTGTTTTGCTTATGCTCTAGCTGAAGGGTTCTGTCCTCTACAAGGCTTACCTCCTCCAGGAAGCCTTCTCTGATTCCTTCTTGCTCTTCCATTAATGAATCATGGGCTTGCCTCTGTCACTATTCTACCTTGTTATCTTCTACTGCTGCCCCTGTGGTAGCATGGTGGAGGGGGTTTGTTCACAAGTCTGTCTCTCCCTGTCTGTGAGCTCCGTGTTCATCTCTCCATCAGCTGCTGTGCAGGGATGGCATGTAGGAGTTCAATACACATTTGCTGAATGATGAATGAATGAATTTGTTCTGGTAGCAGTGTAAAAGAAGGTGAGGCCTTTTTGGTCTCCCTTTATTCAGTGCAGTTTCAGTCCTCGTCATAAAAGAACACAAGAAGAGCTTTGTGCTTCTTCAGGTTTCCAAAAAGTGCTACCTGGATAGGGTCCATCTGACCTTATGCTTGGCTTAAATACTAAAGTTTATTACTTAGGCTAATCCAAGGGAAGCACTCAGCTGTCAAAGTGGCTTTTGACATACACAGGTTTTCAATTTAAAGCAATCTGCAGTCATTAACTTTCTTTGTCTCACCATCAGTTTCATCACATTAAATAGCAGTGACATTTTAAATTGAAACAGGAAGTGATAGGGATGGGGTGGGGGTAGGAAGCTGTTAAGATGAAACCTAGTTGTAAAGAGCAGAAAAGACTTCATTAAAACTCACCCTTTCCCCACCTCCTTTGGGTTTTTTAAAATAAACTGTACAGAAAATTGACTGGCATTGAAGCTTCTTGATGTGGCTTGTGTGACCTCTTTGGCTTTCAATGTATATAGTTGACTAACCCTTCCCCTCCCCCTCAAAAACATTAACAGAGGCTAAAATGAATCTGCCATGACAAAACTCTATTTTCTCAGTGAACAAATATTAACAGGTTTCATACTAGATGCCCATTTTGGTGGACTGGGGTTGCGATGGGGATGAAGAGCCCAGACTAGAGGCCAGTAAGTCCACTGTCCTTCTCTGAGTTCCAGGATGAATATCTTCAGCTAGTTAGGTCAGGATTCCTCTAAATGAACCTGCTTGAGAACCACAGCACCCTCTAAGCTGGACGTGCTGCAAGGCTCAATCTCAAGGTGAGCAAGTAAGCTTAAGAGAGCTTAAGTGATTTGCTGACGGTCACTCAATTGGTACATGGCAGGGTCAGGATGAATATGATAACTACCATCCATTTAGCACCTACTAGGTGCTACATTTATGTACATTATCTCTGTTCCTTATGCCATGTCAGAAACCTCGAATATTGCTATTTCCATTTTGCAGAGGAGGAAACTCAGAAAGGTTAGGCAATTTGTGTTCATGGTGTTTCTGTGCACCTTTTAGATGTGGATATTTCGACAACATGTCTATTTTTACATTTGTACCTCTACAGCGCTCCTAAAAACAAACTATTTAAACTTCAGCTTTAAAAAATTACTTAATTATAAGCTTAACAGACATCTTCATTCCATCCCTTTCCTGTAGTTCTATTCCTTATTAGATGAAGTTCAGGATTGGGGAAGCCAAGGATGGGAAGGGTCAAGAGTGGATTAAAGGTCAGGATGGGGTTGGTAGTTAGGAATGGGGAGAGGTCAAGGATAGATAAAGTTCAAGGATGGGGTGAAAGTCCAGTTGAGGGTGAGGTCAGGGATGGAATGGGGCAAAGTTTCCTATTGTGCACTTTCTTTGATTATAAAAAAAAACACTGAAAATGTAATGATTTACTTTTTGACTGTTTCAAAATTTACTTCTTTTTTTTCTTACCCATGTAATCAAGCTCTCTAGACTCCTGAGAGAGAACTCCTTTCACAAAGACATTTGACCTCTTGTTTAGTGACTATTTGTTTTCCTCGGCACTCAAAAACATCATGAGACTCTTAGATTCATATACAGAAAACTGTGTAACAACCTAGCAGTGTAAGACCTAGACTGGGGCTTTGAGGGGTTAAGTAATTTCCCCAAGGACATAAAGCTGCGTCCTCACAGTAATGGTAGAGCCAGGTGGTCTGACTCCCAAGACCAGGGTTGTTCAGTGGCGCTGGCTGTACTTCTCTCTCCTTGACCAGCACATGGCATGATCTCTCTCCCTGCACGCTGGACCTCTGTCTGTGTGTGCAGAAGATGCACATTTGCGGATGGTCAGGCTGTGGGTACTTTCTCTAGCTGGCTCCCAGCCCCACTTTCATCTGCTCTGAGGGTCTATGCTGAACATTTGTTTGCCCTTCCAGATACATCCTCCACCTTTCTCTATCCTGCTTTGTGCCCTAGGAAGTTCCTCTATGGACCCCATCACTGGCTTCCTTGACCTAAGGCAGTGGTGGAAACTGGGAAGGTGGGAGGAGACTGAGGTTAGGTTTTCATTCTCTGGTTCTTTCTCAGCCAGGTGGCTATGGGTTGTCCCTAACCACAAGCTACAGCTCCTGTTAGAAAGCCCTCTCCTATTCCCAGGTGAGTTTTAGGAATGGTGCTCTCTGTTTTTTCCCCTTGAGCCTAGGCATGGTAACAGCTCCTTCACTTTACCTGTCCTGGGAGACTGTACTATTTCTGTTAATTTCCTTTGTAAATAATTTCTTGAAAACTCTCCTCAGACTGTTTGAGTGTGCTCTCTATTTCTTGCCAAGACCACTATTTGCTTTTCTTTTTTGACTATTCTCTGTTGGTTAAAAAGTACCTTATTCAAGCTATATTTAGAGTAGATTTTCAAAGAGAGGTATCATCATATATCTTAATAATCCCTTAAAGAATTTTAAGTTTGCTAACCTGTGATCCGTTGCCTTCCTTTTCCTGATTTGTAAATAACAGATTTCACAAAATTGTTGTCCTAGAGCTCTTAAATTCAGTCAGTGACGTCAAAAAAAAAATTTTTTCCCCCCTGAGTCAAAGGAAATGAAGGAAATTTAAAGCCTGCCGGCCATATGTTTTCCCCAGGGGAATTGATCTACAATGAGTCTACAATGGGCAGAGACACAGGTGTGCTAGGAGGATCATGGGAAATATCTGAGGTCAATTTAAAATTCCTCTCTGAAAATTGCTGGAGTCTGGTCTGCAGAATTAGACCTGCAATTTCCTAGGTAACTCTAGGGAGCAGATAAAACCCTGGAATTAAAAAAAAAATGAGTTTATCTCCAGAAAAACTGCAGCCAGACAGTTCTAACGTTGCCAAGAGATGAGAGGTGAATGGATGAAGGTTCTCACCGGGGACCAAGTATTACAGTCCAACTGTCAAAAATAGAGGGAAAAAGGCATCTTTCGTGTCTTATTACTAGGTGACCATATAATTCTTTAGCTGAACTAGAATATATTTTTGGAGTGAAAAGGTGTTGATTTCTCTGTGTTAATACACACAGACTTGGACTGTACCTGGCAGCTGGGAACTAAGGTCAGAAATAAAGAGAAGAACATCTTCTTGGAGAGCACTCGTTGGGTGGGATATCCTCTAAAACATACCTGCTTTTGCTGCACTGTGCTTTGTGTTACATATTTTCACATTTGAATAAATAGATTTATGTTAGTGGTTGTGTTCATCTCCAAAAGTCTGCAGAGCCCTGTGCCCTCAGAGGCTAGCCCCAAGAGTCAGATGGTCCTTTCAGCTGACATCTCAGTCTGATTGTCCGCTGAAATGGCAGTAGCCTAGAGGTGTGCCTGTAGTCAGGGGAGATGCAAATCATTCTGTAATGCTGGCTTTGGGGACATTACTGGGAGTCTCCTTTTATCTTGTCTAATGTCTTGCTGTCAATTTTGAGTCATTTGGAGATTTTGACTTGAGTTAATCATGGTCCAAACAAATGGTAGAAAACATCAAGTGATTGTTGCTTTGCACAGTTCCAGCAATTGGTTTATTTCTTTCTTGGCTGAATTGACCAGTGTAAGTTTTAGTATTTCTTTTATAAAAAACTCATGTAAATCTCTCCAAATAAAGAAAAAAATGCCTGCCTTATAGGGTTGTAGTGAGAACCAATGAGTTAATGTCACTAGTGTATTTTCTGTCATATAGTAAGAAATAGAACATGCTAGTTCTCTAATGCTCCATTTTCCTCTTTGTTTCTTTCAAGTCTTTGCTCAATGATTATCTTCTCAATGAGAACTTCCATGATTGCTGTTATCACTCTCATCCTTCTCATCTTGCATATAGTATCTAATTTGCTCATGTAGTATGTCTATTGTGTATTGTCTCCTCCTGCTACAATGCAAACTCATCAAAGGCAGACACCTTTGTCTCTTCTGTTCAAGATTATATCCAAAGAATATTAGAACCGTGTGTGGCACCATAGTGGGTGCTTGATAAATATTGTTAGACAAGACAAGTCCATTCTTCCAGGTGGACTAAGTTCTTGGAAGCAGGTTGGGTAGGTCATAAAGAACCAAAGGATATGAATTACATGTTTAGTGCCTCCAAAAGGCTTTCATTGAGTCATATCTGACATCATTCACAAAATGTCTATGGAACATCGATACAAGAATTAGCCAGAGAAAAGTTTTACATCTTGCAAATGTTGCCAATTCTGTTATTCAATGTCATTAAAAAAAAAAAAGAATTATTTTAGAATTTAGTACACAAGAAAGACTAATTTTCTTTTCTTTTTTAAATTAAAACTCTTTCTAATTCATTAGGGAAACTGACAATTCAATTGTCAAGGGCATTGACTAGCTTGCCTCTGTTTATAGTTATAGTTATTTACTCTTCTAGGTTTTTGATATCTGATTTAGAAAAAGGTACACTTCTGTTATTTAAGTAAAATCAATATCTATCTATCTATCTATCTATCTATCTATCTATCTATCTACCTACCTATCTATCTATGTACTATCTATCTATCTACTATCTATCTATCTATCTATCTATCTATCTATCTATCTATCTATCTATCATCTATCTACCATCTACTCATACTAGGTTCCTATAGGTGCTGTAATGAATTACACTGAGTGGCTTAAAACAACAGAAATTTTTTTCTCTCACATTTCAAAAAGTTGAAAGTCTGAAATCAAGGAATCAGCAGAGTTGGTCCTTCTGAAGACTCTGAAGCAGAATACATTCCATGCGTCTCTTTTAGCCTCTGGTGGTTGCTGCCAATCTTTGGCATTGCTTGGCTTGTAGTTGTATTACTCCAGCCCCTGCCTCTGTCATCACATGGGCTTCTTCTCTATTTCTCTATATATGGCCCATTAGATTTAGGGCCCATCCTAATCCAGTATGGTCTCCTTTTATCTTAAATAATTATCTCTAAAAGACTCTATTTCCAAATATGGTTACATTCTGAAGTTCAGGGTAGACATGAACTTTGGGGTCAACACTATTCAAACCAGTACACTACCAATATTGCTCTTGCTTTATTGCTCCCCAACTTCTTCTCAGGTATGTTCTCTGGTTTTTCTGATTCATTTATACCACAATTACTTACTAGATGCTTACTATGTACCAGGCATAGAGAATAAAATAGTAAACAAAGTTTTTGCCCCCAGAGGTCTTACAGTCTAATAGAGAAATATACTAACAAATAGTAATCCAATTAAATATATGTTAACAAATAGTAAAATTTATAAATTATGTTAAGTGCTATGAAACAAATGTGAGATATAAGATTTTAAAGGGAGATATGATTTAGATTGAATCACAGACAATAGCAGGCTCAGAAAAAAGGGGATCTCAGTTGGGAGTTTATAATGAGAAAGCATTAGCTGAATAAGTATCAGGGGAAAGAGTATTTGAGGAGGAGGAGGGAATAGCATGTGCAGATACCCTCAAGGTAGGGAAACCACTGGGGATCCCTATCTAAAAAGAACATTGTGATGGAAGAAAGTGGCATGAGATGAGGCTGAAGTAGCAGCAGGGTCATGTGCCATAAGGCATTGTAGGCCATGTTCAGTATTTCAGATTGTTTCCCAATTAACGTGGGAGGCCACTGTGGGCTTCTAAGCAGAAGAGTGCTTCACCATGTGAAAAACAAATTGAGGAAAGGCAGGAATGAAAAGAGAGAGAGAGAGAGAGAGAGAGAGGGAGAGACCAGTTAGGAGACTTACAGTGGCCCTGGTGAGGGATTATGGCTTGAACTAAAGTGATGACAGTGGAAATGGCAACAAAGGGACATATTTGAGACACATTTTATAGTGTGAGAAGTTACAGACTGTTGATGGATATAGAAGGTGAGACGGGGGACGCATTAAGGGTCCCTGCTGGTTTTTGGAATGAGTAACTGGATGGACAGAGGTTCCATTGCCAAGACATGAAGCACAGAGGAAGAGCGGATTTAAGAGGAAAGATCAAGGGTTCAGTTTTTGAAAGGTAAATGTGAGATGTCTGTGGGATATTCAAGCAAGATATCAAATAGGAAATTGAATATATGGTTCTGGAACTCAAAAGAAAGGTCTGTTGAAATACATATTTGGGAGTTGTTGGCTATATACAAGTTGTATCATACAAGCTATATGAAAGTCATTATCGTTAGCTTTAGATTTTTTTCTTTTAAATGTCAGGCTGACCTTGTACTATTTTATTTGGCTTCTCTTTTAAATACCCAAGCTCCTGTGGCTCTTATTAAATCTTTTAGTCTCTTATCTTAGTCATCCAATTTCTGGCTCACTTTGCAGGTTTCTTTATAATTACATCGTAAAGGCAGAGCATTCCAATAAAAAAAAAGTAGATTCTGACTATTTGTGTGCCTTGGGCAAATCACTTAAGATCTCTGGGTATTAGTTTCCCATCTGTAAAAGAAGAGAATCGGTTGTTTTAACTTAAAAAATAAAACTATGATTCTGTAATCTAAGAATTACAGGTTAAGGTATGTCTGTTTTTCTAAAATCACAAAGGATTCATCATTGGAGCCCTGGGAAGTTAGCTCTGATTAGATCTTGAAGTATAATTTGAAGTCCACATCATGACCAGCAACGAATGGTTAAACCAAACACTGTTAATGTCATTTTCAGATGTTATTGCTATAATTCAGAACAGCATTTCTTTTGCACTTGTGGATATAGCATAAAGGGGAAAAGTCAAAATTAACATTTACTCATCAAAATAGCATTACATTTGAATCCAAGAAAAACAGTCTCATTGCAAATTTCTATAGGAATGAACACTCTCCGGGTGAAAGAGTAATCCAAATATCATGGTTAAGTCCTAGTGGATGTAATAGCCTGGATTATTGACAAGGCATAGGGAACAGCACTTCCTCACATTCTTCAATGTAAAGCTATACAAAGTGTCAATTTTATCAGTTTTTCCTTACCTCAGTGACGGCGAAACTTCTCTTGCCACAGGGAACCACCTTGTACCACTTGTCATGCAGCACATCCATAAACCCATGTGACTTGTATTGACTGATTAGTTCCGATATGTTGGAGGTCAATGGAGAGTTGGGTGGGAGACCAATGCCATATCCTATGAGAAAAATATAATCTCAGATGAATTTTTCACCTGAGGGCTCCTAAGGGGTTGCTGCTACACTTGTGTGATATTGGCATCAGGCCTGGTAACAAAGGTATGGTGAACTGTCACCGTCTTGCCTTCAAAGGACTCAAAGATATCCAAGGTATGATTACCGTAGATCTGCTGCCTCTCTGAGTAGATAAGATGAGTCTGGAAACAAGAGAAATGGGCTGTGCACAGTATAAAGGTGGCACATTGTATTCCAAGGCTTTCTGCCCTTCCTTTCAAGATATTTCTTAGAAGCCATCTTTGAGGTCTTTACCAGGGCTAGGATTCCCTATCCACCTCTCCTAGAACCCCTTAAATACACAAAAGTGGGTTAATCATAATCTTTGATTTATGACATACTGTCAACCTTGGTCATGCAGAACCCACTTTTGCTTTTATTTTATTTTTATTTAATATAAGACCATCTGAACATATGACAAAGCATGAGAACTAAAATATCAACAGAAGCTTGTAATAACTAACTTCAATTATTTAAAAAAAAATGATAATACCAATTGTTGGAGAAGATCAATAAGATTACTTACATATTGCCGTGGTTGTGAAATTTATATAACCACTCTGGAAAACAGCTTGTTATTATTTTGAACAGCTGAACATTTATAAACTCTAAGACCGGTAATTCTAAGTACATCCCCAAAGAACTCTTCCACAGCACACCAAGAGATATGTACAAGAATGTTCTGATAGCCACTGTTCTTAACAGCAAAAAATTGGGAACAACTCAAATGCTCCTTGACAAGAGAACAGGTAAATAAATTGTGGAATAATCATACAATTGGAATATTATACGGTGTGAAATATATGAGCTAGAACTATGTGCAATAACATGGATGACTCTTAGCAGTATGATATTGTCTGAAAAAGGTCAGTCCCTGAAGATTACAGCACGAATTCATTGTGTAAATGTAAAAACGTTTAAAGACAAAACAATATATGTCTAGAAATTCATATGTATATGGCTAAATTACAGTTAGAAAAAATCAAGGATATGATAAACCAAAAATCTGGGATAGCAATTGTTCAAGGCAAGAGAGTCAGGGAGAGAGGAACACAAAGGTAGATGTAATTTGTTGCCAGTTTTATTAATGAGCGTGGATTCTCCATCCTCACTCTGTGTGGCTTTATTTGCTTTACAAACTGTACCTACACTGTTAATCTCTTTGATGAGCCATGTGAAAGAGCTAATTACCTACATTTTATCTTTAGCTATGGGATAGCAGAGTCAAAAAAAAAAAAAGATGCTTTGCCCTTAAGATGACTGAGAAAGAGAAATTAAAAATATAGTTACTTTCTTTTTTCACAGACAAAAACTAAAAGGCTGTCATGATTCCAAAGATATTTACTGAAAACAAATACCTGCTATAATTATTGTATTTTATAATTTATTTCCAAGGAAATTAGTTTTGTTCCTTTTTTATTGCCGATAAACAAATTACACAAATCCTTTTTTAAACAAAGATGAAACCTGCCTGAGATGCATGTATAACCAATAAAAGAAAAGACATAAATAATGCAGAAAAAAAATTGAGTTTTAAAGAGCTGTATATTTTCTGTTCCCTGATTATTATGTTTGTTCCTTAACAATGACAAGTCAAGGAAATGATGACAATGTCAAGAGCATGATTAGAATTTTCTGTACAAATAGCTATTTTGAGTGCCTGTTTTGTGCCTAGTAGTTTTTGGGTTTGAAAGGCAAGATTGACAATAAAAGGCTTTACACCGGCAGTCTGTTCTGCTGCTGATGTTATCTTTAAATAACGTTTTTTATAATGAGTAACTATAAGGAAGTAAGCAGTTTTCTTTAGAAATGTTTATTGTAATGAATGCTATTGACAGTTCAGTTGTACATACATTCATTCAGTACTTATTTACATGCCAGGCACAATTCTAGGCACATATATAATAATATTCACCAACTTACAGATTTACTCACACATTCATTCATTCATTCAGTTCATTCAACAAATATACTGAGTGAATAGGCACTGTGTTAAGTGGTCAGGATTTAGCAGTGAGCGAAGTACATATTGTCCCTGCTGTTGCAGTGCATTCACTCTATAAAGAAGACAGATATTAAATAATGCACCACATAATGATTATTTCATTATAAATGAGATAAGTCCATGAGGGAGAAAAACTGGGGCATATATGAACATATTGTAAGTCGACTTGGAACTGCCTGGGTTGATGGCTAGGTTTGTTGAATAATGTTGTTTTTTTTTTTACAATACAATACAATACAATACAAACTCTGTATTATAAAAATATTATTAAAAAATACAATAATATTCAGCCCCTGAGGCAATAGTTTTCAACCACCACCACCACAACAACAACAGTAACTTCTAACATTTATTAAGGGCTTACTATATACCAAGTCCTTATTATGTACCAATTCTGTAATAAACTTTTACATACCTTACCCCATTTTGCAGATCATGCACTAGACCAACTCTGTGTACTAGACTGTGGCATACAATTCAATTAAGTCACTCTGGCATTCTATTAATAACTAGAAGATACTGAGTCCTACTGTGTGCCAGACACTATTCCACACATGTCTAATCCCCATATAAACCCACATGAATATGTACCCATATGAATATGTATTATTTACAGTGTTAAAGACTGAATAAGTAAATCAGCCATGGTCACCACACAGCTCATAGTTGGCAAAGCTGGTACTTGAATGTAGATATGTTTGAGTCTAAAACCAGAGCTATTTCCACTGTATCTATAGCACAAGACCAAGACAAGGTAATACTTGACTTATTTCTGCCCCTTCAATTCAGGCCCTATGACTACAATCCTATTGATATTATCACCCCAAACTAGACAGTTCAGTAAAAAAATCACGATCATCTAAACTGGTGGTTTGTTTTCATTAGCAGACACAAATATATAACATTCATGGGCAGATTTTGTTTATAAATTGTTTCATTAAATTTTATAAATACAGTGTAAGTACAGCTCTAATTGGTGTATATCTGTATACACACACATATATATACCATATATACATATATGAGAAAATTAACTAGCAAGGATGCTCCTTGATTATGTTGTTCCTCCAAAAAGTCCTCTTAAATAATTTCAGCTCACAGTAGTGTAATAGTGGCAGACTTGTTTTCATTTTTCAATTGATAAGCATTTGTTGCACACCTATTCACCTATTCATTAATCTCACTGACATGTATTGAATGCTCATTCTGTTCCAGACACCCTGCCAAGTGCTATGGAGGTTATGAAGTGAAATCAGACATTGAGTCTAATCATAAGAAGCTCATGGATTTTGACAACATGGATGGATCTTTAGATAATCATACTAAGTGAAATAAGTCAGGTGGAAAGGGTTCAGAACCACGTGATTTCACTCATGTGAGATTTAAAACTGAAAGCAACAAATGAACAAGACAAACAAACAAAACTCAGTGCAACAAAATAAAAAGAAAACCTATTGAGTAAGAGAAGATAGTTGCCTATCTATGGGATGTGGGGTTGATATCCAAAATTTATAAAGAAATCATACAATTCGACAACAAAAAAACAAACAACTAAATTAAAAAATGGGCAGAAGAACCTGAATAGGTATTTCTTCAAGGAGGAAATACAGATGGTCAATAGACATATGAAAAGGTGCTCAAGATCACTAATTATCATAGAAATGCAAATTAAAACAACAATGAGATAACACCTCACACCTCTCAGAATGGCTATCATCAATAAAACAAGTATTGGTGAAAATGTTGAGAAAAGGGAAACCTTCTACACTGTTGGTGGGATTGTAAATTGGCATGGTCTCTAAGGAAAACAGTTTTGAGGATCCTCAAAAAATTAAATGTAGAACTACCTTTTGACTCAGCAATTGTACTTCTGGGTATTTATCCAAACAAAACAAAACACAACACTAATGAGTTTGGACCCTATATTCTCACTTGGACTTTATATCTTCATAAAGATCTATGTACCCCTATGTTCACGGCAGCGCTATTCACAATATTCAAGATATGAAAGCAACCTAAATGCCCACCAATAGATGATTGGATAAAGATACTATGGTTCATATATACAATGGAACATTACTCAGCCATAAAAAAAAAAAAATCTTACCATTTGCAATGACATGGATGGACCTAGAGGGTGTTATGCTGAGTGAAATAAGAGAAAGATAAATACCATATGATTTCACTTATATGTGGAATTTAAAGAACAAAAGGAACAAACTAAATAAAAACAGACTCAGAGATACAGAAGACAATCTGGTGATGGCCAGAGAAAAGGGGGGTTGGGGAGCTAGGTGAAAAAGTTGAAGAGATGAAGAAGTAAAATTAGTAGTAAAATAGTTACAGGGATGGAGAGTACAGCACAGGGAATACAGTCAGTAGCATCTTAATGGCTATATATAGAGTCAGATGGATGCTAGAGTAATTGGGGGAAATCACTTCATAAATTATATAAATGTATAACTAAGGTTCAGTATACCTGAACCTAGTATAAAATAAAAATTAAACAAAAACCGAAATGCCAGTTTACTCAACATGGCTAATTTAAAAAAACCTCATAGACACAAACAGTTTAGGTTATGAGATGGAAAGAGGGGAAGGGGGACATAGATAAGGGTAAAGGGGGTCAAATATATGATGACAGTAAAAGATTTGACTTTGAGTGGTGAATTGTATACTTGAGACCTATATAATTTTATTAACCAATGTCACCCCAATAAATTTAATAGAAAACAGAAAAAAAAAGAAACACACACACACACACACACACACACACACACACAAAGAGCTCATGGTAGCACAAGGGAGATGAGGCATACATAAATAACTACACAACATGGTAGAAAGTTACAGGACTTCTCTTGGGAAAAAAGATAGGTGAGGTATAAATTCAATAAAGGTAAAAGTATAATGACTAGGATGCAATGAGGAAGATGGATAAAACTCCGTGGAGTTCACAGGAATAACAGATTGCTACCAGAGGAGGGGGTGAGAGAGGATATCTTAGATTGATTCTTGATAGTGGTATTTGGGGCAGGTGAGACACAAATACAGGATAAGAAAGTTTAAAAGTTTTAAATTAATACTTATAATAAATCTACATATTCTAAGAATAGAATTTGGCACTACAGCAAAAAGTAGAAAAAATGCCTTAGGAAGAAAGCTATGTTGAAGTTGCAGACACTTATGAAAGATCGCTACATAGGAAATAATAAATATTAAATCACTCCACTCCATCATGTCAAATTTAATTTGCAATCGACTGCTAAAAATAGATTGCTGTCCTTTTTAATTTTCTATTTTAATGCATATATTGAGTATTGACATTTTAATGATTTTTAGCTTTAATAAACATTAGTAGCTAACTCAAACAAACTTAGCATACAGAAAAAGGAAAGAAGTAAGAAAAACATGTGGCAATAAGAAGAGGTATTTGTTAAAGAAACATACAAATCCATTTTACTCAGAAACATAAAATAGTAATACCTTGAAGGTTTCATTTCTATCTTCTCTTTATCGGCTGCTTTTCAAATTTGATTGTGTTCATTGGCCAAAGAATTCTTATTTTTAAATTGCTGACTCAACTTAGCAGCCTGAGTTGCTTTCCTTATCATTAGAAACATGGCTGTGCAATAAAGACGAGGTTGACTATTTTGTAGTTGATGGATGAAGCAAAATGGAATCCTTCAACCCTAAAGATGAAGGCACCCTGGAAATTGGATACAGCTTAATAGCCCAAGAGAACAATTTTCAGAAGAGAATTCTGATCTTTTCCCCATGGATAAATCAGCTTTACTCAGCTAAGAGTAGTAGAAATGTATTTTGGCCAGCAATGTGTAAGTTAGAAATTCATAGGCTAAAAGAACTTCCTGAAATGTGGTTGGAAAATAGATATTTTGAAAATAAGATCTCAGCATTAAAAATGCTTCAGGAAGACAGACGCATTCAGTTTTGCAGTCTGTCCTTGGAATACTGTATTTAGCTACGCTGGAGCAATGGTTAAGAACATATTGTAATAGTCCAAACTATAAAGGAGACATTAAAAATGGGTTTCCTTTACCTCCAGAACCTCAAAGTGGAGAGAGAAGTATGTGAGAGAAACTGAGATATATGAAGGCTCTGTATCCTGGGATAGTTTTATGGTGAATGGGTCTCTATTAATTCAATATGCTGAATAATAATTTATTAGGCACTTACTATGTGCTTGTATATGCTTTACATGTATTATTCTACTTAATCTGTATAACAACTCTATTACAGATGTATTATTCATAAACCCATTATGCAGATGAGGAACCTGAAGAACAGATTAAGTGACTTGCCTAATGTAGCAATTAGTAATAGCAGTTCTATTCTAACCCAAACACTCAGGATCCACAGCTAGTTCTCCAAGCACTGTATTAAATTATTAGTGGAAAGCAAGTAAAAGAACAAACACAAAAACAGGCAAAGTCTTTGGCAGAAAGGTCACAAATCATTACTGTGCAGTTCCATTACTCTTTTTTCTCATTTGACCTTTATTGTCAGCTAATTCCAATGCATAAATTTGAGACATGTATTCATTTATCTCAACACTTTCTTTTTTTCCAGAGCATGCAATATGTCTTTGTGCCCCTGGTGTATATAGTATTTAATGACCAAAGACTTCCCACATGCTACTGAATTCTTAATAGTTTTGGTTTGCTGTGCCAAGTACTCATAAAAAGGTTTCAAACTCATCGTGGAGCCACTGTCTCTCATTTGCCTCACCTTTTATCTTTCAAGCCTAAATAAATGCAGAATGATAAAGTTGGGAGGGGTATTCAGTAGTTACACTGAGTTGGTGGGATATCAATACTATATAGAGTGAATGTATATTGAGCATGAAGAAATCAATGGACCCCATTTTCCCTCCTAAGTTCCTGAAGTCATTTAAGGACTTGGTAAAGTATATGCAGACTATCAGGGTGCTTTTGATTGACTACATTAGTAAGTGAATGAAGTACTTATTTCAAAACTAACCTAATGAGTTACATTAATAGGTAATACATCATTTTACATAACCGTTATGTGCCTAACATTATACTAAATCTTGTGAAAGGGTATAGATAGACATATGAAACATTCCTGTAAGTAGAAAGTGTTCATAAATTGCTTTGATGTATTTTTATGCCTATAAAGTCTAATTAATGAATAATAAAGTCCACATAAGTTTGAGAAACCTAAGCGTTATTAAAGGAAAGCATGTAATATTTTTAAAAATTTCACTAAGAGAGAAATATTCCCTAAAAATCTGAGGCTAACATTTGTTTTTAAAGAAGCAGCAATCAAGACCTTTTCTAGTATTTCTATCACACTGTTTGTAACTTATAAATAACCTCCCTTTGTGTTTTACCGAATTCTGTTTTTAGGCTGTGGACTTGTTGTCAAGGGCAGTATCAAAGTAAATTTTCTGATATGCACCACACTCAGATTAAACTAGCAGTGTTTGTTGTTGTTGTTGTTGTTATTCTTTTTTACAATAAACCAATGATGATGAGAATGTTCTCTTTCTGCCCTCCTGCATGGAGAGTTCTTCCATGGGCCATTTTGTGCTTATCCTCTTTGAAAACAATGTGGTGTCTGGAGATGACGTGAAATGCAAGACACTAAGTCTCAGGAGCACAGATGGAAATGTAAACAGGAAACCAGTGGGAAGTTAATTGTGTGGCATCTGGCACTGGGGTCTAGCAGAGGCAAATAAGCCATCTCACCACTGTCTTTTGACAAGATAGGGCTGCCCCCTGAAGACAAAGGTGGAAAATGGAGTCCCTCATTCTTATGCCCGCTACCAGTGATTCATTGTTAGTAGCTGCTAATGGCAGAAGGGACCTCAATTACCCAATGAATCTAGGACAGAAAAAAAATGTAACATCCCTTCCATATCTTCAGATGCCTCAAAAACAAACAAACAAAACTGGAATTTTTCCACTGTTCCATCAAAATGGGGTTATATAATAAATGTTCTTTTGGTTTTCAAGCTCTTTTTGTTTTTGTGTTTGTGTTTTTGCTAGCTCAGACTATAGTTTAAATAGAAGACCACTACTACTAAATCCCTCTCTTCCTGAATTCTATCCCTGGTTCAGGTGGAGGTCACTTTGACTGGAAAGGAGATTGATTTCTCTTAGGAGAAGGTGTAAAGAAACAGCTTCAGCTGCTATAATCTCATTCATCATGAAAGCAAAGACCTTAAGTACAGAATTTGCTGGTGTGTTTAAGGGAGAGAGAGACCAACCGTGGTTAGAAAATTGGAATCAGAGTAGTCTTGATACACTACTTAACATGCAGGAAAGTACAATTTTCTGGAAACAGGACTTGGGCACGCCCATGTGATTGTTTCACATCAAAGTGTTTTCTGACATGTGAACATGGTTGTCTTGAGAGCCAACATACACTGTCAGAGAAGGGACGCTGGGAACTGGGAGACATAAAATTTGCTGGTTCATACTACCAGCTCTATATATCAACTGTTGTCCAGAATGAAAGCAGCTATAGACAAAGCAATCTTTCTTTGGTCCTGAAGTTCGATCAATTGGTTGATCAAGTTAGAAGCAAAAATTTGCTGCTAGTGGGGAGAAAGGCAAACCTGAGGTCCCAAACAAGGCACTGTTTAGGACTCTTAAAGGTTACTAGGATATAGACTGAGATATTTTTTTCCTACTTATTTTTCAACTAGTGCAAAAACATTTATTTAAGAACCATGAGAGTTGGATTCTAATTCCAGCGTTATCATCTAATTGTGTGATTGTGGAAAAGTGAAGTAATGATCCTGGGCTTTCTTGTATATAAAGTGAGTAGATTCAATTAGATCAACATTTCTTCCAGTTGTAAAATGTAATCATTCTAGTTTTTGCATTTTTGAATTAGATTCCTTATAGGGCTTGGTCCTTAGAAAATACAGATTAATTTAAAATTGGGCTCCCCATTTATTACACTATGCCACTCCTCCCAGATATCTGAAGCATCATCATTTGGGTAACAACATTTTGTGTTGTCTTTTTTCCCTTCTAACAGTTAGGTGAATAAATGTTTGTGGAGTAGGTGAAAAATAAATTCCTAACTTCAGCAACTTAATAGCTAAATGCTTATGTGTTGAAATGAAAACAAGGGAAGATGAATAGTATTTTGCCTCTGACTTTGGCATCTGTGACTTGCTAGGTTGGCAAAATGAGCACATCCTGAGTAAAAGTGAATTAAGAATGACTGATTAATACCTTCTATGGCAAACGGCTTCCCCACGGTAAGAAGTTTGCAGTCAGCATCTATCGACACTTCATAATCCAGAAGGGCTTTGTCCATGATGAAGGCGTCTAGTTTTTCTGGATCATTCCTATATTTAAGACCAAGAGAAGAAAAGCGAAAACTGATTCATTAATGGACAGGGAGCACTAAGCCTAACAGCTGGCTTTTGTTCAGGGGACGGAAACCTGGACATGAAGGGCAGCACAAGCTAGCTAGCTGCTGACTCAGTCTTGTTGACATCTCACTGACCTGTAGAGAACAGAGCAGGGGAAACAGCTACTCTTATGAGAGAGCATGACCTCTTTCTAATGGGTTTGTCCACCAGTTCCTTCATTACTGCTAAATCTAACAACAAAACCAGAGTGGCTCTTACATTAACTGAGTGACTTCTTTGTGCTAGGCATTGTATTTATTGTTTGCCATGCATTTTATCACTCATAATAACTGTGAGGTGGGTGGTATTTACACCGTTTTAACAGATGAGAAAATTGAAGCTCAGAGAGTTTAAGTAACTTGATCCAGGCTATACAGCTAATAAGTGTTGGAGCCAGGTGGGCTCATTAATCAGTATATAGATTCTTATTTCTTTCTGTCATGATCATTAGATATAAGGAAATTAAAATAAGAGATCTAGCACTCCTGGGGCAAAGAGTTTGTTAAGGTCTCTTTAAAGTCCATAGGCTAACATTTAATAAATGGAATAGAAAGCATATGTAATAAATCTTAGTGATTTGATTTATTAATTTATCTCTGGACATTTATGTTTCACTTTCATCCCAGGAGGCAGTTCAGGCAAGAATCACTTGAGGTGTCCCTGGATGGTATCAGTGAATTGGCTGTGGGCTGGGCTCAAGATGTCAACAGATACCTTGTGTATCCCTTCTCTGTGCCAATGACTATTGCTTCCTCCATCTACTTTTCCAGATAGTAAAATATCCAATTCAAAATACATTCTCTTCTTTATGGCATATTGGATTTAAGTTATGATGAGACCTATGTTTAACTTTAACCAAAATGAAGAACATCTCCTAGCTCCACGGCTGTGGGAAGCTTCAGAAAGTACAGGGATATGAATTGTCTCCTGGGAGCTGAGATGAGGAACTTTAACAGATTCTTGGCAATAAAATCAAAATCAAACTGCAAGATGTTCATCTGATCAAAGTCTTACTGCCACAGTAGAAGAATGTACCTTGGGAGCTACATAGCAACAAGTTACCATTTACTAATATTCTGCAAATATTTGTTGTTACAATAACAATAGAAAAAATTGGGGTTCAGTTTTTCTAACAAGTAATTCCTGAGGCCTAGTCTCAGTGGTATCCTTAAATAACTACTCCTGATTTTGGACTACAAAGTGCAGCTAGCTATGACAGGTCTGCAATGCATAGGAAGGCAAGAAGCAGTCAGCTCACAGCCTTTCATGGGGCCCTGAGTCACTGGTGAGGAAATGGCTGGGTGTGATCCAGGTATAAGTAGCTTCTGGACTGGCTGAGTCATCCTTATAGTTGGCAGAGCCTCCAGTTGTTTCTCTCATTACTGACTCATCTGTCTTTTTGAGCACTCATTTTATAATACATAAAACACAAAACACAGTCATATATAAACATACTAAAATAAATTAACACTTTAATCGAGATTAATTTATTGAAAAGCCATCGCCTCAGAAACCAGGGCCCTAAGTAAGTAGGACCAAGCCCAGGGGAATTTTGATAGGACGGGGGAGAATTCTCTTGTCTCATACAGATGACTCCAAGGGTTGTGTTCTGCAGGTCTGGGCTCTGGGATGTCAGGCTATCATGACGACTGTGGTTGCTTTTAATGATGGGTAAGAGCTTAGGCAGTGACTAGGCCAAAAGTGGAGAGAGCCCAGAGATAAGAAGTGGGAATGCATTAATGATAAGCTCTGCCTATATTCCAATTTCACCTTGATCAGTGAATCACCCAGGGAGCTTGTTAAAATGCAGAATCTGTGATGGGGCCTGAGATGGTGCATTTCTCACAAGCCCCCAGGTGCTAACTGGAATATGAATGCTGATGGAACATGGACTATTCTACCTGACTCTGCCACTGAGCATCAAGGACATCAAGGACCTACTTTTCTGTTATGGTTTCTAGACTAGCCAAAAGCAGCGGTTGGATTATAGAGACTTGATTCTAATCCGGACTCTGCCACGTGCTAGCTGTATTACTATGGCCATGCTGCTTCTTTTGGGCCTCAGCTTCTTCATCTGTGCCTGCTTTTCTACTTCTTCTTTCCAGGTTAGAGTAGAGCCAGCTCTGAGCACTGAGGCCTTCTCAGGCGAAGCCTCCAGAATAAATTAATACCCTGAGTGAAGTGGAACTGGGGACTGTAGCAGTGGCTCATCTCATTCTTTGCCAGAAGAACCTAGTTTATGAGCTATTACTATCTGGAGCCATCTTATTCTCTCTCTCAGCCATTAATTTGCCTGAAGAAGAGATAGCAAGCAAAGAAGAGGAGTTTGGAGGCAAAGGAGCCTAAACTCTGTGTCTGAGAGACACTCTAATGTTTTAACGTTCTTGCAAAATTAAAAGTGCCATTTTTTAGTACTTAAACACCATATATAACTTTAAGAGCACAAGACTTTCTCTCTGGCCTCTAGTTAAAATTCCACAAAGTTGTTTTAGGGGCCTATTATGAAAGCTCTTGAGAAACACAGAGCCCTTATGTCTCATGAAATTATTTTTCCTTCTTTCTTAAAGAAGAATTTGAGGTGGCAGGTCCTGCTGTCCATTGGAAAGATTATCTGGTTGACCTTTGAGACACCAGTTTCCTGATGCTGCACAATTCTAGGGATTAAAGGTTTGAATGCATGTCATTGTCCTGAGACCATTAGGCAGGAGGGAGAGGGCTACTTGCTCTCGTGCTGTGGTGCTTATTAGGAGACATTCCTTTCTTTCTCCCAGGCCAATAAGTGAGCTGATCCATAACTGCACCATCTTTCTTTGCATTCAGCCTCAATGAATTACAGGGTCTTATAATCTGCCATGGCAATGTGATTGCTCTTGACTGTTTCTCATAAATTCTGATGAGAAGGATGCAGGCATAGGATCATTGCCTTTTATCTTTTATTTCCTCTCTACAGGAAATCTCTAAGATAAATCCCACTTCCTTGTGGCAAGAGGAGACAGTAGATGGGATTAGAGATTCACTGTGAAGGAAGGAGTTGCTTTGGGACACTTTATCCTCTGGCCACACTCCCTAAGTGTTTGCACCATTGTTTTCTCAAGCATTATTAAGCTAACATTTGCTTCCCCCACCGTTTGCTACACTAATGATCCCACTGACACTTTAAGCAAAGCTACAAAGTTGGAACTATGCAGGTAACTAGTAATCTAGATCACATAATTAAATGCACACTATTTCATATTGCCTCCTGGATTTTACACAGTGTGAGATATTACTGAACACGGTGGGTATATTTAGCTGTCATTTTCGAAAAACAACAGCAAACACTACATCAGTAGATAAATGACTTATTTCAGTGAGAACTTATTGGACCCAAGAGGTTGACACTCACTTCAGATTCTGCACTCCATCAGGTGTGGCTGGTACATTGTACCTTCTCATATACTCGTGCATCTCTGGGAAGCTTTGCCTCACATAATCTTCAGCACTGCTTTCCCGGACAGTTCCAAAGCGGAAGCCTTGGGAGGGATGATGTAGCTATGAGGCAGAAAAACAAATGTCTTTAATGTAAATTAGTCTTAGAAGTATTTTCAAAATTTTCCTCATTCTACCATGCTTTGGTAGCTAGTAACGTAGAATTTTAAACCACATGCATAAATGTGCACACAGAAGTGTATAGACGTAGGTAGGTGCTCTTTCATAGCCCAGCTTTCACATCGATTATCGTTCCATCTTCAGAAGGAAACAGATAGAAACCACAAAACAAACAAATACACAAAAAATAATTTTCTACGTATATAGAGAACCTATCAGAATCCTTTAGAAACTATAAAAATTGGCATGTAGGATTAGCTTTGTTATTATAAATTACATGTCAGACCAAGTATATACAGTTAAGGTAATAAATTAAAGATTGTGCTCCTCCTTGGTTAGAACTACACAAGGGCCAACCTAAAACCTTGCATCCTGAGATGCAAATACACTGGACCCAAAGCAGTGAATACATCTCTTTTATGTTTCTCTGCCTTTACACTCTACAGAAGTCCTTGAATAATGTCGTTTCAACATCATTTAGTTATAACATTGATGAGATGCCCTAGGAACTTGACTCTTATCTACATCAAGTTAGCCTATATAAAACTGGTTTTGTTATACATTGTTGTGTCACAGTTCCAAGAACCTATAGATGACATTATATGAGGACTTAATAGATCATATTTTAAATCTGTTTAATTTATTTTTGATATTATTAGAAAATGAATGTTTCATTTAAGTAACTGTGTTATCCGATGCTGAGTCATGCTGTATATTTGCTCAAATGAAATAGCATGTAAGACAATTAAAAGCAACAAAGAAGAAGGGTAGCAGTAGACCTAGAATGTCATAGTTCTCCAGGTACAAAACCTCACAGTGAGGAGAGGGGGTGCACTGCAAGTCCCACAGAGGCTTTCTGTCACTAAGAACAGTCAAGATAGAGCACATTAAATATTATTCATAAAAGCTGTAGAGATGTGTTAATGTGGAATCTAGGCTTAGATTATTTCAAATATAGGATTAAACTGGGATTGGGCCATATTCTAAAAATAGTGAAATATTCTGTAGACAGCAGTATTTTTAAGATTATACTTTTCCACAATTATTACAGTAAAGTTTTTGCATATTTTTTGTTCTATCTCATGTTAACATATTTGACATCACTGGTTCTGACTTGAGACCCTGGAGAATTCATGGATGGGCTTCATAGAGTTAATAAAGCTCCTGAAATTATAAGCAACATTTTTTGTAAATAGGTGTTAGTAATATTCTTTTATGAGAGAGCACAACATGTTTTTAAAATATAGGCTTTCAAATTGTTTACAACCCCAAAAAGTTAAGAGCTCACCAAATATGGTAGCAACTTATATTTGAAGATGAATTAGTTTTGGTACAAACTAAAGTTCCAACAGTATGGCGATATATTACACCCTTATAAAATGTTATGCAATGTATAAACATGTTTGTGAATTATTTCTATTAACTTATTTTTCTAGAAGAAGAAACTAAAGATTAGAGTGTCTGTCATTTGTCCAAGGTCACAGGACTAGTAAACTTTAGACCTGGGATTCGAACTCAGATAGTCTGACTGAAAATAGTGAATTTTTGACCACTGTGAGCTACTGATACTATGTCATACTGACTTTTGGTCTGGTTATCACAAAATTTGCTATTTATGAGCCAGGCAGTGAACTAGGCTTTTGAAACATTTTCAGTTCTTACAATAATCCTGCAAGATAGATGTTATTTTCTCTTTTACAGATTAAGATGCTGAGGGTTGAGTAAATTAACAATCAAATGCTCACAGCTAGTAATGAGCAAGATTCAGCCCACCATCCTTTGCCCTGACATGCAGAATGAGTTTCATTTGTGTGTGTCACAGGTACCTATTATGACTCTTGATGCCTGACAGACGCTCTATACATGTTCATCAGATTAATGAATTATACTGCTATTCTTCCATCCTCCCTTCATCTGTTTAACTTCCATTTACCTCTTTACTCCCAGCTTAGTCATCCCTTGCCTAACTTGCTGTTTATGCCAGATCCTCCCCTCAGAAAGCCCTCAGAGCACAGATACCTTTCTTTTGTAGAACTTAGCACAGCTACATTTTTAAATTTTTATTGTGTAATCGTTTAATGTCTAGACTTTCAGCTTATTCGGTGGACTGGAAGTTCAATGTAAACTATTTAACCATTGCATTCCAATTACTCTCATCGTGTAGTTGTTCAATAAAGTACTTGATAAATAATTGACATAACTATTCTTTGAACCCAGAGGGAGATGAGAGCTTTGACATTCTACTTAGCACAGATGGAGCTAAAGATTCAGCTTATAACTCAAGCTTTCGAAATGGACCCTTTTTTTTTTTAAGGTAAAAGGGTTTTAGATCAGTAATTAAAACACTTTTGTGTCGTATATGAGAATGATCTCTTTCAGAAGTCCATTTCCTCACATTATGCTGTGGCAATACTTTTATGGCCTATGAACTATTTCTAGGCACTCTGGGCCTCTTTTCCCTGCTGAGAGTATCAGTACATCACTCCCTCCTCAGATACTGGAAGGAGTCAGGATCCAGCAGACCTGAGCTCAGAATCCCAGTGGGGGACTGACCCTTTGTGCTTTCCATGACTGCCTGCTGCCTTTTGCTCATGGGTTCCCACATCTGCCTTGCATGGCTCTAATGCCTGTGAAGGAAACAGTTTTGAGAATGAAAAGTTCTTCAAGTATTAACATAAGTAACCAGACTCCATGGGAGGAAGCACTTTGTTAAGCCCGACTGGAACCCCACTCTAACTTGGAGATACTTTACAACACTGCCTCCTCTCTAATCCAAGCCACCATCATGTCTGCTTTCTGTACATGCCCTCTCTTCCCCTCCTATCCTATCAAAATAATTCTTAAAGCTCAAATCCGATCATGTCACTCACTTTCTTAACACCTGGCTCCATGCTGCTCTTGAAATAAAGTTGAAACTTTATGTGGCCTCTAAAGTTTCAGCATGATTTTGCTCCTGTCTCCTTCTCTTCAGCCTCATCTCCCCACTGTCCCTGTGGCCCTCTAATCTTTGGCTAGTTCTCTCAGTTCTTCCAATGTATATTTTTTGCTTGATCAGAGCTGTTCCTCTATATCTTCATTCTGCTTGGAATGTTTTCTCCTCAATCTTACTTTTCCTTTGTGTAGCTAATTCTTAATTATTACTTCTTTAGAGAAGCCTTCAGTGACTCCACTGTACCCTGCAATTTCACATAATATTGGTCATATTTGGAATTAGTTGTTGAATGTCTGCTTTATCTGCTAGCTTATAAGTTTCCATGAGAACAGGGCCCATGCCTACCTCATTTGTGTGGCCATAAGTCCCCCAAAAAATGCAAACTGGTATTATTGTCATCATTGTCTTTGTCGTTGTCATCATCATCATGCAACAAATACAGTGCTTGGCACATAGTAGAGTCTTGATAAATATTGGTTTAATAAATGTCATCATTATTAACACAAAGTTCTCTTAGGTTAGACACCTTACTAATTTGATATTTTTGTCAGACTTCATGTTGTCTTTCTGGTCAAAAATGAAATTTTTTCCTTAATTCTTATCATAAAGTTCTCTTAGGTTAGACACCTTACTAATTTGATATTTTTGTCATACTTTATGTTGTCTTTCTAATCAAAAATTAAATTTTTTCCTTAATTCTTATCATAAATTCAGAATAATATTTCTGCATGTGAGAGTCTAATGGAAAAAAGACAATAAGCTATTCAGCAGTCACAGAATAATAGAATCAGAAAAAGAGATCTAAGAAACAGTTGATGCAACCCGATGGATTGGCATTCTCTCCTGTGTGTCCATGTGGTGTGTAATTCAAACAGTCAGGGATGTCAGAAAGCCTGACTCAGGGAGGGAGGATAAAAGTACACAAAGAGCTAAAGCATTTAAGCTGGATTATAGCCATCACCAGGAAGCCCAGAGAGAAAAAAATTTCTTTAAAATCTCAGCTAAATATTTCACCAGCTCTTCCAATTCTGTTTATGTTTGTGTCAACCTCTTCAGGCCTTGGAGGAAATATGTAAGGTTAAGCTATCTCCTTGTATGTGAATTGTTCAGTATTAATAGAATACTGAACTCTACCCAGAGCACCTACACAGAGAATCAGACATTTCGCTGGAAGCAGAGAAAAGGCTCAAAACAAAATGTAAGCAAATTCAAGAAATAACCAAACTGCTATGTCCAAGGTAAATGTGATGTTTTAGTTTAAAAAACAATCTCAATGTTGAATATGTTCATTTAAGGTCTACATTTGTTTTTATCTGAGATCAGTACTTAAATAATAAATGGAATGTAGTTATTGGACCTAGTATAATGTCATTTGAAAAAGGATGGGGAGGGCCATTCTTAACTTGCCCAACGGAATGGGGTATATTCAGTGTTGAGACCGTAGCTTCTCCCCACCCATTACTTACCCACTTAAAACCTATGCATTTTATAATATGAGGTGGCCTCAGGGTTCAAAGGGGCTTTAAAAGGTATCTGCTCAAATTGTCCACTGATGCCCCAGACCGTTAGAGCAAAGCTAAATATACCACCTGGAGTTTCTTCAAAATGTAGATTCTGATTGGTTATTAGGTCTAGGTTGGAGCCTGAAAATCTGCACTTCTAACAAGCTCCCAATTGATGCTGATACCGTGGTACATGGACCAGACTTGAGTAGCACGTCTTTATCTATAATATCACTATTAAGCGCTAATCACGTCTCTGCTTGAATGTCTCCAGTGATAAGGAAATCACCCCTCTTGAGGCGTAGCTTCTGTATATGAAGAATGACTTTTGTCCCAACCAATCTATCTAAGTGAAGATATAATAATAACAGTAATAATAATAAAAAAGCAGCTAATATTTTCAAATATTTACTATTTGCTAACAGATTTAAGTGTAACAAGTTTGCTATTTTTATTATTTATTTTTATTATTTATTATTACATGTAAAGAATTAAAATTCAGGGATGTTCAGTATATTGTTTAAGACCAGCAGGAACTGATAAATTATGATCTGAATTTGACTTCGTCTGACTTGACGCTCTCACTGTTATCTAGCACTACCTTTGGCCTTTATAGGCGTGTGTTGTCCAAGTTTTCATGATAACTTTAAATAACATATAACTGTCCACACTACAATTTCAAAATCATTTTAGTCATTATAGGTGTGGCTATATAATTTATACTGCAAACTAGGACACTTCTTTAAAAGGAGACACTATTGAAAATTAACAAGAATAGGCCCACTAGGACAGTAATTAGCAAACAGAAATGTGTGTTCACAGAGTTATTACTCATGTGTTGAACATAAGAATACAGAAAAATGAGGCTATAAGTAATGTTTCTGGGCCCTATCCAGTTTCTAATGTGAATTACTGAGTCATTTATGCTGCAATTCTTTTTTCCATGTTATTCCTCTTTTCTTCTACAGAAGCTAGGTTCTCCATTTAGATGGAAGTATTTTATTGACTCTTCTTTTTCATTCTGAAGCCCTGTGTGTTAGGTCAGCTAATCTCTAGTCAACTACATTCTTTCACATCTTGTTTGATTTATATGAGCTTTAGTCCAGGTCATTCTGACAACTTGAGTCACTGTATTAAATCCCTTGCATAAGTTAAGGCTCAGTAAATTAGTCCAGCATGCCACCTGTTTTTGTAAATCAAGTTTTACCAGAACACAGGCATGCCCATTCATTTACATATTGTCTATGGCTGCTTTTATAATACAACAGGAGAGTTGAGTAGGTGTATCTGGTTTCATGAAGCCTAAAATATTTACTATCTGGCCCAAACAGAAAATTTTGCTGGCCTTGAATATAGACAATATTGATTGAACTATCTCCTTGACTCACATATTTCAAATTTTCCTCTCTATTGTAAAACACCATTGGTCACTTAAGAGATGCCCCTGCAGGTAAATGAGCAGAGGTAGGTTTGATAAATCTCAGCAGGCTTCCTGACACTGCCCAGACTTAGACTCTAGTATGACACATTTCTAGCTGCATGAAATATGCAGTTCCCCAACAGAAGGTCCTGACTATTATCATTCTTTGTTTCTTTCTAGGAAGGGTAATAGGAAAACTCAGTTATAAAATTTCAAAATGAAGCATTAGTATGATGCTTGGACTAAGTTAAAATTTAATTTTAAATCTCAGGGGCACATCAATTTTAAACCACAAGCCTTAGGTTATGAGAGTTGGCCAGTGATAGACATACTCATTCTGGCTGAGTTATTTCTTTATCTCCTTCTCCTTGCCACTTTCTTCCATTTCTCATCATTTTGATGGACACTTTGTGTATCTGCCATCTCATCAAAGCTGAAGTTATTTATTATTTTCTATATTATTTCTTCCATAATATTTTCTCTATCATTTTAATAATAGTAGTAGCTATTCATTCCAGGCACTGTGACAAGATCTTAAATTCCTCACTTCATTGAATTCTCATAGCATCCTTTTGAGGTATACAGAATCATTACCCTCATTTTAAAGATGAGGGAACTGAAGCTTGAAGTGGTTAAGCAATTCTTGCCCAAGGCCACACAATCAGAAAGGGGTAGATCAAGAAACTGAATCCAGAAACCTGAGAACTTGCACTATTAATTTCTGCCTTAGGGAAAGATTCTTTTTCTTTAAGAAGCTACATGTAAGATAGGCATTCCTCAAGCCTAAGGGTCAATTTAATCCAAACAACTAGTGCCAGCTTAAAGAAATAAGACAAAGAATCCATCCATATCCTTTGGGTTTTATCAGTTATAGCAACAGCAGCAAAAACAGCAACATATGAACTGTACTGTTTACAAAACTCATTCATGCATTTTATTCCATTCACCAAGCACTAGTAGTCTGAAGTTTCTGTTCTATTTATTAAAGGTAAAAAAGCAAGCTAGATGGATCGGCCAAGCTCCCTAAAACAAGCACATTCATCTTGTAACCCACAGGGGTCAAATACTCGTATTCAACAATCCAGCAGTCTTGGGGGTGGCTGTAGGAGGACTGAGCCCTGCTCCCTCCTCCCTTGCCAGCATCACCACATCTTCACACACACCTCTGTTGGAACACTGGTCATCTCGATGTTTCTTTTTTTCCCACTCCACTTGTTGGGGCTAGGGACTGAACCCGAAAAGACATGTCAAAGCTGGGGAGGCTGTAAAATTAGGGAGTCCAAGCTAGAGGAAAGATGAATGGTTAGAGGAGATGCTAGAGATCATTTTATCCGTTTGTTTATTTTTATAGATGCTAATAGAGGTAGCTACTATTCATTAATCACTCCCCATGTGTCCGGCATTGTGCTAAAACTTTAACATGAATTATATAATTTAATGCTTCCCTATGAGGCATTTATTATCATCTCTAATTGTCACACAAGAAATTAAGGCTTGCATTTAAATAATTCTCCCAAGATCACTCAGCCAATAAGCATGTGGGATGTTTTTAAACTTAGAGTCCAGGTTTAGGCCCATGATCAGAAAAGTTAAAAAAGGACTTGTTCCAAGTCACACAAATAATGGGAGAGTGAGCTTTAAAAAACCTGCACTCAGGCTCAAATATAATTCTGTTGAATATATAATCCCCTCTTCAAATGAATATGGCTGATAGAAACCATTGTCCTTTATTTCTTCTTTTTAGTACGCTATGTTTAACAACACTTCCCCATTTACTTCCCCTTTTATGGAACCATAAGTTTCCAGTTTTTATTTCCTTCTTTAAAAAATAATTTCCTGAATTAAATTTGCTCAGCAACATCCTGTCCATGAAATGGCCCTGCAGTACTCATTTACCTGGCCTCTGAAAGTCCTTGGTATATTTCTGTCTCATAGTAATACAAGGGTAGGGCCTATTATGATGGTCTTATAGTGTCTAACCTTTAGACACTATAGAATAGAACAAACCAAAGAATTACAGAATTTTATATGGGGATTACTGCTACTCTTTTATAAATGCTCTATGTCTTTGTTTCCTCCCCTCCTTTTTTTTTCCAAGTAAGTCATATAGTCATATATGTGTGTGTGTGTGTGTGTGTGTGACAATATATATGATTTTTTTTTGCTTCTTCTCTGACCCTAGTCTCAGTGTCTTTTCCCATTCATCTGAAGCAGCCTATCCTTTTTAGTTCACTGAGACTCTTCCAACTGATTCATTAAAAAAATCCCCTTCAAATCCCATTTTACATTGAATGATCTCATGGTGCTAAGTTCATTTCTCTTATATGTCAGACTATATTTCTCTTATATTTACTCCTGACACTACCAATGCTGTTGGTGTTTCCAAATAAAGAAACATAGAACAAGAGTAATCGCAACAGTGGGCTTGGTGGTGATGATGGTGATGATGTAGCTCACCATGTGCCAGGCTTTCTTTAAATGCTTTAGACATATTAACTTTTTAAATCCTTACAACAATGAGGCTGATTCTATCATTATACTCATTGTTTTTAGATGAGCACCCTGAGGTATAAAGCAACTAACTAGTTTAAGTTATGTCATTTATGGAGCCAGTAAATGACAGAATTGGACAGAGTGTGTGGCTCTATTATTTATGCTCTTGACCACTGTAGTAGACAGTACAAAAGTGGTTTGTTTTTACCAGTTATTCCTTTAACTGCTGTGAGACTAACTCAGTTCCCTTATCAGCAAAATGGCTAATTGAAAGAGTTCTGCCATTGTATGTGTAGCTCAACAGCCAGTTGTGGAGCTTAATTAACCCTTAATGATCTGCTAATACTAGTTGCTATCATTTATTGTGCTGATGATAGGGATAGCTCTCCACATTCATCATTTCATTTCAGAGTTCCTATACCCCTATGAGGTAGGTTCTATTAATAACTTCTTCATAGATAAGGGAAATGAAGTTCGAAGACACAACTACATAGATATATATACTGGGATTTTCAACAGTGATTATGATCATTACATAATTACATTAGACTCGCAATCCCTCTAAGGATGTGATTCACTAAAAGCAGCAGAACTGGGGCCTGAACTTGGTCAGCTGAGGCCAGGAGCGATGCCTTTATGGAAAAAGAAGGATTCCTTTAAGCCCATGGCATCAGAATAACCCTGGGTTTCTGGTTATATAATTGACTTGCCGTCTAGTCAAACTTCAAGGTGAAAAATGATCTGTGGACTGTGGAACTCAGACTTCTCATTTGAATCGTTGCCCATCACCAGCAGTACTATCCCCTGCAGACTGAGCAGGCAGTAAGGTCCTTGTCTAAACTAGAGTCAGCAATTCTGGGTTGATTAAATGCAAATGAATAAAAACAGTTATAAATTTACCTCAAGACTAGTGATGTAAGCTTTTTGGCACAACTACCAAAATCCCTGTGGCAGAGGAACTTGTTTTAATGCCAGTTTTTATTTAATTATGTAACTCAGAATTAAATATCAAAGCAAGTCTAATGTGGCCTTCATTCAGAGTGGGTTAGGTACAAAATACAATAGAAAGTTTAGTCTAAAGATCAATAATCCCACAGCATGGACTCCAGGAAGCCAGCCTCTTAGTAAAGCTGCTAAAGGAAAACATCAGACAAACAGAAAGACAGACAACCTACTGAATAACAGTAAGAAAAGAAATTCTTTCTTCTTGCTTTGTTTTCCTTTTAGGCTAACCCTTGGGCTGTGTGTTTTATTTGCCTCGGATGAACAGTCAGTCTGCCTTTGCCTTGGGATGCTCAGGAAATCAGTGATAGAGCCATTATTCAGGGGAGAGGCGATCAAAGATTCAAGCATCTGTTTCGAATCAATGTATCACAAAGGGGAAGATGCCGCCCCTTCTTCCTCTCCCAGGGCCTGTCTGTAGCACTGCTCCCAGTTTTTCCACTTGAGACCATCTCCCAGTTTATGACTGAGCTCGTGTTTGCTTATCTTTCTTTTCCGTTCAGCACGTTTAAATGATTCACAAGGGCAGCACAACTAAAGTAGCATTTTGCTTTGTGAGCCAAGCATCGAAGAGCAGCAGTCAGCTGAGTTAAAAAGGCATTTTCTTTCTACTTCTTTTGCAAATTTGAGAAAATTTTCATGCAGCAATAAAAAAACATGCAATGATTCATAAAGACTGTAGTTGAGAAAAACGAGGATCAGCAAGATAAAGCAATTTGGCCAAGATTAGACAGCTAAGTGGAGCTATGCCATACGCATTTAACATATAGAACTTGCGTGCTGCCTCTGGAACTTAACCTGAATGTAAGTTCTGATTCCACTATCTTGAGTAATCCTCATGGCAAACAAACTAGGAGAATGACATAAGGAGTTTATAATTCATATGCAGAAACTTGGCCTGGAAGAGCAGATCTATGAACTGTCTCTAGTGACTAGAAAGTAGCAGTAAATGCTAACTTAGTGTTTGATAAATGAATACACCTACAGTGTAGAGAAAGAAAAAATGAAAATTGATCCAGAGCTTAAAAACTCATGTTAATTAATTTACACTGTTTAAAAGTATGCATTTTTTAAAAGTGAAGTGTATTATCTCATTGGTATAAAAAAATTGTAAGTAGAAGCTATTGTTTTAAATCATTTGTTACATCAGTGTACATTAAAAATAATAAAATATTTTAAACTAAAAATTGATTTAAAAATTTGTTTACTTATTCAACACTAACTTAACTCCTTCTTCCTCTTTGCTTTGTTCATATTCAGATTGATAATTTCAGAGAAGCTGGCTCAAAAAGAACATTTCTTCCTGGAATTATAGAATGTTAGACCTGGTTATGCTAGAACTATTTAATTCATAACCTTTAATTTTCATATAAGCTAGAGGTGACCACAGTTAAGTGACCTGTCCATGGCCAAAGACTTGCTTATGGCAAAGCTGGAACCAGAACCTAGTTTTAGACCCTTGAAATTACTTAAGTCATGTAAATAAAAATAAAGTAAAATTTAAAAGTCTATGAATACATAGTTAGTTAAAGATGAAAACTGAACAGAAGCCACCTTGAAGATCTGAATCAGTATTTGAATTGTTGAAAAGGAAATTATAGAAAAATGTAACTAGTTTAACTTTATGAAAAATTTTCAAAAACATATTTATTTAATGTAAATAATACATGACTCTATTCTCATTGTAAAATATAGACAAGTTACATGGCATAAACATTGTCATATCTCTTTTTTTTCCCTGATTCTAGAAGTAGCCATTGATGATATTTTAGTGGTTTTCATGAGTACTATTGAGCTGACCTCACTATCTCAGGAAACAAATTTGGTATTTAGATGTCCCTTTTTGATTAGAGCTAGGAAAATGTACTAGCCTTGTTTGAGACTATTGTTTTGTCTGAGGAACATGAACAGGAGTTTAAGTTTAAAGGTGTGGCTAGCTGCTATGCAAACCACAAACACAGTGAAGCCAATCTCTTAAGATTTCCATAACAACTTTTTGTCTATTTTTTCTCAGCTAAAGAACTTCAAAAACGCCTTCTATACATTTCCTCCCAATAACCCTGGAATATCAAGATGAAGGAATTGTCGTGTTTTCCGTTTATGGAATAGGATACCAAACCCTAGAGAGATGAAGAGGGTCCAATTAATAGGTCCAATTCTTCTTCCCTCCCTAATTCACATCCATTGCCATGTCATGGAGAGTGCCCTCCCTCTCCGGCTCTGGTTCTAGCCAGGTGACTTACTCTTATTACTGGAATGTTAGCAGACACGATGTAAGTATAGTCTTGAAAAAGCACTGGCACATTTCTGCTTGTGCTATTGCTCTCTGCTCTCACCATGAGAAGGAGCATGACGGGGTTAGCCTGCTGGAAGATGAGCTGTGTGGAGCAGTGCCACATTACCCCAGAAAGTATTGATGCCACCCCAGGTCAGCCAATAGCTAGCCAAGCCCCAAATATATAAGTGAGCTCAGACTGAGTCAGCTGAACTTGGCAAGTTTCTGAGCTACATAAATGCTTTTTGTTGTAACCATTAATGTTTGTGGTTGTTAGTTGCGTGGCACTATTATAGTAACATGTAACTGGTAGAGTGGTAACAACTGTAAACGAAAATCCAGAAATTTAACAAAGATCTTTTGTCTCTAAGCCGAGCGTTCACGTCATTTGACCTAATTTTGCCTTTTTTGCACTTGCAATGTTATTACCTTTGCCTGGGTTCCCACTTCTGTTGGTCCTTCTTATTCTTTCCTTAAAATCCAGATTAAGTACTATTCTCCTTTCAGAAATCTTTTCTGATCTTCCCAAGAAAGGGATAACTATTCTTGTGGGTGTCACCTCTCTTTTTTTATATATTTTTATTATTTCACTATTCACAGTGTAGTATGGTTAGTTATTTACTTGAATATATTTCTGAAGGGAACATGAGTTCCTTTGAACTCCTATAAACAATCATAGTGCCTCATTAATATTTCTGGAATCCTATTAACTGGTAAAAAAAGAACATGGAAGAAGAAATGAATGATTTCTTGTTGAAAGATTTCAAGCATATTTCTGATTCGGTCTTGTCTGTCACCTAGTTAGAATCTTTGGGTCAGCTGATAGGTATAAGGACAAAGTATCCATTAATTCAGGAGTGTGTATAAACACACACACACACACACACACACACACACACACACACACACACACACACACACACACTCTGCACCAGTTGATAATCCCTACGAAAAACAGAGAAAAGGTCTCTACTCCTATGGAGAAAAACAATTAACAAAAGGCAAATCAGATAATTACATGCACATAGTGATAAAGTAACGAAATGAAAAAAATGATAAAAAAGTAAAGAAAAAATGGTATGAAGAGACAGAAAGGTGGGGAGGCCACTTTTGATAGGACAGTCGAGATACTGGGTACTTGATGGTGAACATACTCCATTTCTTAGTTTTACTGCAGTGTTTTAATCTTCATTTGATTATATATTTTTTGAGGACAAAACTGTATTCATTGTTCTTTATGTCTTCCATAAACTCTAGGCACAGAGCATAACTTGCTGGCTGATTTCTTATTGTGCTAATGAAGGGCACAATAAGTTCAGTGTGTGTGTGTGTGTGTGTGCGCGCGCACGCATGTGTGGTGTCTTTTCAGATTTTAAAATTTATGTTACTTACTCAAAGGGTTATTATAAGTCTGTAAATTATGCAAATAAATTTCATATTCCTTGGTAATACTTCTGCGCTCCTTCAGAGATTCCCCATTTAAAAATAGTCACAGGCTTTATTTTAAAGATGTATGTCAAAGCATAAATCTTGGATGTCAAGAACGCTGGCTGTAATTCTTCCTGGAGAAGTCAAGGATGCGTTTGTTCTTGGTCTATTGTCAGAGGTATGAGAAAAACAACTAGAGTGTATCCTTAGCTCTTATGTTAATTATAATCTGTTCTTTACTCATTTGGTCATCTACAACTCTAAAGAATTGAGATTTAACAAATAATTACATAACACTGATACAGGTCAGCCACTGTGCTCAGGTATTTATATACATCATCTCATAATTGCCTAAGGATAGTAGTGTATGAGTAGTTATTATTTTCACTTCTATTTCCCAGGTAAAGCATCCAAGGCTTGGCGTTTAAGTACCTTGTCTCGGATCACAAAGCCCAGTTATGTAGCAGACAAGATCAAACACAAGTTTTCTGATTTGAAACAGGATTTAAAGATCTCTTATTTCACCCCCCGACCCCTGCCCAGTAAATGTATATCAAGTGCCAGACTCTGTACTAGGTTCTGGGAATTATAAAGATGATTGAAATGGCCTGAGACAGTTCTCATGAGATGCTTTCCATGAACCTCAGAAGAAGAGAGCGAGAAGAGAAAAATGAAGGAAAGAAGAGTGAGTCTGAGTATTCTACGCAGCAGTTTGTTTATTTAGAAGGCCAACTCCTGCACTGAATTCCCTGGAGAGCAAGTAGTTCTCAGAGCCCCCTCCCACTGAAGGCACTGTCCCCTAGTGATGGACTTGACCGGCCATGGGTCGAGCAAGGATCCAGGCAGTAAGCCCCGTGCAGTGCTCTGAAATTGTAATTTTCATGCTTTTCCGCATCTCCTTGGACTAGGGTCACCTTGGACTTGGGCAGGCTAGTGAGCTTTCATATTTTCCTTCAGTGCAAACTGGTCATGTAAACTTGTCTTTTATGAGGTTTGGTTTTCTATCAGCATTTAGTTTTTATGTATTCAAACTTTCCTCTAATATACATAATTCTGAAAGAAAGAGGCTGTAGAACAGTCATGAATTATCGCTTTTAGGGGAATGAACATTGCAGTTAATGTTGCAAGACAGCTTCCATTATAATCCCGTTTTCATATCCTTCTGACTTTTTTTGGGCGGGGAGGAGAAAGAATTTTCTTTTGAGCTAAAATTTTCCATGGTTTAACTCAGCCCGAGGTGATTTTCAAAATTGAAACATTTGCACGAATGTCTCCATTTATTTTTGAGTTATTGTATTTGGAAAATGCCATTCGTTTTTACTCCAAGTATTATTAATGCATAAAAAATTCCAAGTATGAATGGCTATTAAAACTTCAGTCGTTACATGCCACTTGTCTCAGGAATGACATCTGAGTAAGATTTTAAAAAAATTATAATTCATCCCAAAGGCTAGATTATTTTTTTATGTGACTACATTATAATATTTAATGTGAAAATAGTTAAAATATTTCATTATTTTTAGAGTTCGATTGCAATGCTTGGCTAGCACACAGCTTTTCAGAGAGGAAATAAACATTTAAGTTACTTTTATGATTTTAAAATTTATGGTGAACTCTAAAGTAGCAAAATACATTTAAAAATTATTTCTACACTTTTTGAATTACATTAATCAAACTTTTCATTTTTTAGCTTAGATCTCTTTTATGTGAGTCTTCTGTACATGGCACATTATTGAGATTTTATCTAAAAATGTTGTATTCTTAGTGAAAACTGCTTTTGGGGAGCAGAAGTACTTATAAATATAAAACTAAAACCAATTCCTCCTATGTCTAACGATCTTTATTTAGAATGTGGGGTATGTATGTCAGCGTTTTGTTCTATTGGTTTATGATTTCAATTTGTTTTTTTCTTCCACTTATTATTGGTATAGTTTGATATTCTGAAACATAATCTTTCTTGTGTCTGTTTTTCATTTTATGATCATGATTTTAGATGATTTCCTTGTATTTAACCATGCTAAAACTCTATTGTCAGTGTACCTAGTCACTAAGATGAGATTGTGTATATTGTGAAGTGTGATACATTGAAAATTGTAACATCACTGAAAATAATAATACAACTTGTTTGGAATGATATTAAAGTATTGTTGAGATGATTTGTGTGATCAGTAACTCCTTCTGGGCTTTTCCATTTGGTGGTGACTTTCATATTCTCCTTCAAAATGAATATTCTCACTAGGTAAATGTTTCATTTAATGTAATTAAATAACCTCTTAGTATCTTTTAGAACCTCATACCTATAGTTTCATTCACCACAATATTTTATGATCTTATCTGATTTTGTCATCCTAATTAGGTACTCTTTGAGTGTTATCTCTGAGTCTTTGAATCTTTAATTATTCTTTTCTTTTGTCACTGGAGATAAGGCATTTTATAGAAAATGGCTTGGTGTTTTCTCATTTCAAATTCTGATATGGTCTATATATGTACATATATATATATCTGTATACAAATATGTAAAGTATATGTATATTATATACTGTATTATATGTATACATATATTATATGCACATATGATATATACATATGATATGCTATAATATATGCATGTAATATATTATAAATATGTATATGAGAAGTACACATCACATATACATATAAAATATGACTACATATGTATGTGTATATGTATATTTCTTGTTAATGTCTAGGTTACATTATTTTCTGATTCTTTACTGCTTCTTCTTCTAGCATATCCATACAGCTGTTTCTGTAATTTGAAGGAAAGTTACATCTCCGTGTTTTTCCAAAGTCTCTTTTTTCTCTCTCACTTTTATTATCCGTTTGTTAAGAATGAGCTTTCTCCTCCTCGTACCCTTTATAATTCTAATTCATCATTCAGAGTTCGACTCTATGATTACATCTTCAAGGAGGCCTTCTCTGGCTGTGTGTCTACCCTACCCTTCCAAGTTGGTCAGGTTCCTGTTAATACATTGGCGTAGCATTCTGTTTATTATCACAACACATATATTATAGTTATGGGCATTTAATATCTATTTCCCCTGCTAAAATTAAAGTTCTTTGAGGGCAGGGTTAGGGATCTGATTTATCTGTTGTTGTAACTTCAGCCCTTATCTTAGTGGTAGACATATGATGATATATATATATATATGGAATGAAATGGATTAATAAATCGCCTGCCTGCCATTTTCATTTAAAAAAATATTTTCTACATTTAAAGTCATTTGTCAAAATGACTAGGCATTTAATATATTTTTCCCTGTGACTGCCAAAAAGGACAGACTAGTTATAGTACTCAATGGTCAAAAGTATTTTCAACAACTTTTGCCCATAGAGAGTCATAATTTCACCTTATGATATCATAAACCACTCAAAGATTTCATGTAGTTATCAGAACCTTGGACTAAAATTATAACCCTGAAAGCCCTTGCTGCCTATTAGTCATTTGTTACATGACACAAAGCAAAATATATTCTGCATTTTGGACTTGAGTTTGGCTCTCAGTATATTGGCAGCTTGGTTTGATATTTGACCTGCAAAATAGTCAGCTCCCTGAAAGTTTAAACCATCTAACAACCTAAAGAAATTCACGAGTACTAGATATATGCCAAGCAGTAATTAAATGGACATATTATGCATTTCTTATTTGTTCTGATAATTCTTTTTCTCAAATTACCTTCCTGAAATGCCGAGCAAAGCTTTGGGAGCCATAAGCATTCTTATCCTTGTATGCTTAGTAAGCATTTTTAGTGTAGTTTAATATGAGGCAGCACATTGTACTGAAAATTGTGATGGATCTGAAATTAGGAAGCTTGAGTTTAGGTATCAGCCTGAACTTTGGAAAAATCATTTAACTTCTCTGAGCTTCAGTCTTCCATTAAATGCTTTTTCTGCCACCAAATGTAGGGGATAAACTGAGGTGCTAGATTAAAAGCTTTTGGGAAGTAATGGTGGGCTTTACAAATGGTTTGTGTCATTATTTGCCATATTAGAGAAGCGAAATGATCATTTTCTAAAAGCATGTAGAAATAAAAAGAAAATCACTGGATCAAGATCAAAGCTTGATTTCCTATAGGTGAAACTTTTTTTTTTTCTTTCAGCATTCAGTTGTAGATAAGAACCTATGCAGGAGTGAGCTGATGGAAACACTCTGTGAGTACAGGGGCAGCACCTTTCATTCCTCTGGACAAGCTAGATGCAATGATTTGTTATAAGATGTGATGAGCAGGGTGAGAAATGGGTTAATAATAGTTAAAAAAAAAAAGAAGGTTATAAGCTGGTAATGATTCTCACAAAGAAAAGAGCAAGAGTAAAAAGGCTTACAAAATAAGATAGAGGAAAACTTCTTTTCAGTAAGGGTGGACCAGTGATAAAAACTAAGGATGCTTTTCTGAAGTTCTTTAGAAGATGGACTGGTGAATTGCTGGTTTTGGCTAGAAGGAATGGAAGTAATATAGATCAATTGATAGTGAGGTAGGGAGAATTCTGGGTGAAAAATTGTAAAGGTCCATTATCCAAGATGTCTACTAGTTGGGTTAAAATGGTAGCTGCCAGACTAGGACTCTGAGTCAAAGCATCTCCCAGATGCTGGGAGAGGACCAGAACTAAGTGGAACCACAATATGGAAGTCACTGGGATCTTGAAGCTGTTAATAGAGCATGATAACAATTATGAGATGGAAGTAAAGTTTAATCCTAGAACATATCACTGATTTAAGAGTAAAGGTAAGAATGGGGCCAGTGGCAAAGTGGCTTGATGCTAGGCCATGTGAGAACTAACCTAAAGCACTTATTCTCCAATTGTATTGTACAAATGAAACACACAGGGATCTTGCTAAAATGCAGATTCTGATTCAACAGGTCTGGAGTTGGGCCTAAGGTTCTGCATTTCTAACAAGCTCCTGGAGATGTTAAAACTTCTGGTTCTTGGCCTACACTTGTGGGAAGAAAGGATCTGGACAGGCATCTTAAATTATCTCTGAATAAGAACAGGATTACTTCCTGAGCCTGGATGAAGGAAAGGTTAGGAAGAAGGCTATGCCTGAACTTGAGGGAGAAGTGGCCTCAGCAATGAGAGTAGAAAGCGAGAGGAGGCTGAATCTTGGCAGGAAGCTATGCTGACTGTCCCTTCCTTTGATCTCTTCTATAAATCTGACGGTTGGTATCTTCTCCCTAAAATTCATGGAACTATCCAGTGATCTCTATGTAAGCAGAATCATCTAGTCTCAATTAATAATCCATATAGGAAACATAATACTTTTTTTTCAGGGAACATTTGTCTTATTTTGAAACATATGCAGTTTACCTAGGGACCTTCTGGGAGAAAAGTTCTTAACACAAAAAATGGCTGTTGGGAGAATTACAAGACCTGTGGCAAGAAGAAAGATTTGAGGTGCCCCTCATATTACTATATTCTAATGGTTAGCAGTCCTTTTCCATGATTGCCAATTCAGTAAAACAAAATGTTAGTAGGATGTTTTAAAAAATTATTTTATATATATGTTTTGTATAACCTGCTTTTTTTACTTGACTATATCTAGCTCAATTTTTTTTCTTAATAGCAACAGTATGTTCCAATCTCCTCTTAATGACTGTAGATTATTTATAGCTTTTCCATAGTACAAAGCAAGCCCAGAGATGCTGCTATTTCACAGGGAGTGGTGGCAAGAGAGCAAGGCATCATCTGAGGCTGTGACAGTGTGCCACGATGGAAGTGGATGAAAGACATTGTGACAATAAACCACTCCTTTTTATTAGTTTTTTGAAGTATCTGGAAGGGAGTATTCTTGCTGTAATTCTTCCCTAGTAGAGTAGTAGTGATGAAGATGATGATGAGGGTAGGGTGGAAATTAATCTGTATCTCTCTCATTTCTCCATGCCATACTCAAGAGTGTATGTGCACAAATTCAAATGTAATGGCCTCAGCAGCAGTCCCTGACCTTGAATCATTTCTATGTGTGAGCAATCTTCCCAGACTAACAGTCCAGGGGTGTGGAAAGGGCTGGTTGGAATAAATCAAGCTGTGGAGGACGTTCTTACTGCAAGTATTACTAAAATACAAGGAAAGAAATAATTCAGTCAGATATTTCTGGGTATGCATCCTGTCTATACCACTGATTAGCTATACAGCCCTAGTCAAGTTATCTATTTCTTTTAGGCTCGTTTCCTCATATGCATGGATGCAGTAAAGTTTAAATGAGAAAAATCCATGTGAAGCAGTTAGCATAGTCCTTTAAATATAGAAGGTATCCAATAAATATTATTATTTATTGACATTAATATTTTCAGTTCCTATTATTGAAATCATATCTATGGTCTTATTACAACCATAGTAGTTCATGTTTGACCCTCAGGATGTTTATTAATCATCATTTTAAACACATAAACCACAGGATATACATAGATTTATATATCCACATTCATTTATATTCTTATTTGCCGGTAGATTCACCTCCATTAATTCTATGTCTGTATTTCATGTATGGGGAAAATACTCTAGCTCTAATATAATTGAAAAAAAAAACACTGATAAGTTCTATTTTGATTGGCATTGTTACAATATTCTGTTATTTGGCATATTTTAGGGAGCAGCTTTCTGATAAAATGCCATGGCCATTAAGTGCATTTCTTGAGTTTAAAATATTAATGGATTCTGACAAAATGTCTTTCTGAACTTAGGTTATGAATAACACACACACACACACACACACACACACACACACACACACACAGAGGCATGTGCAATTGGCTGGAGCAGGCTAATAGCAACTGGGAAAACAGAGCCTTAACTGGCCGAATTTCCCATACTGAGTTAACAATAGAGCTGAAATCACAGTTCAGCTTCCTGACTTGCCCACAGATACACTGGTAGTTAGATCATGCTAGCTCCTGACCTGATTAAGGATCAAAATGCCAAGTTGAGGCTAAATCACAAAAATCCAACATTCACCTTAATCAGTACTGTGCATGGAGCTAAAATTTGTATTTTAGACAGAAAAAGAGCCCCTGGGGGGTTGCCAGCAAGTTCTTCAGACACACATAGACATTTATTGAGCATGAAAATGAGATTCTTCATGGGGAAACCATCAAACCTAAACTGCATCAAATTTCTATCTGTCCAACACTAGGACTTTGTCCTTTGTATCGCAGCTCATCATGCCTTACTGGGGCTCTCCTTCCAAAACGGCTAGTGTGAGAATGGTTTTGAATGGTTTGAATGGTTGTGAGGCCAAGATGAGTCCAGTAGGATGGAGGCAGAGGGTGGGTGCATGGCTTACTTGCAGTTGGGGGCTGAAGCCAGGTGATTTCTACATTATGTCCAAGACTGACCTGGAGTAACTTAATTTTTTTAAATTACAAATGAGTATGTCTATTACCTTGCACTAACTTTTAAAATAATATAAATGTATGTGTGTGAATACACAGTCCATAGACATATATATGAATAATTGTTTATAATTATATAAGATATATGTGAATATTTATGACATATATTTATGACATATTCATTGGTATAGAAATTATCTATGTATAAAGATAATGCTTGCTAAACAGGTTAATTATGTAAACAAAGTTAAAAGCCAATTTTCCCCTACTTTAAGAGAAGGGTTTGCAAAAATTTGACATATTTTCTATTTGTATTCAAATGAAGAAAGTGATCTTAAACATTCATTAAAGCAAACCCAGCGGGGTGTCTAATCGAAAACTCTTTGCTGCAGTTAGTATGAATTACTGTATCTATTTGAAAGTAATAAAGCTATAGTTATTTAAAAAATTCTATAAAGACACCATCTCAAAATTATTTTGGAAGAAAATGAGGAAACAGATCACATGCTCATTTGTTCAGTTTTCCATTTATCAAGCTTAATTAGCTAAGTCTTGATGGTTTTCCTAAAGTTCCTTGAACTGAAGAACATTCAAGAAGGGGAGGGAAATACACATTTTTCAATTCCTAATGAGTATCCTGTACTGTGTGTCTCATCCTTACTGAACCACTAAATGTTTCTGACCTAACTCCACGATCTACTGCTGGGGACCCAGAACCACTCAGGTGGTGGCAGCATTATCTGTGTCATGCTCTCCCATTCAAGGATCTTACCTTTCTTTGGCTCAGAGATAGACATCATGGTCTTAGGTTTTCTTTACTTTGATGATCTGATTATATCAGTCTCATGGCTCAGACAGTCTGGGTCACTCTTGAATATAATTTGGAACTCAGTTGGGTTCCACTCTTCAATTTAAGTGAGAGGTGTTCCTGCACTCTGTCTCTATCCTGCTGTACACATGTTGGGTACCTGTGCGTGGCTTCACGGCCAACTCCATTATTTACTCAATGCTTATCTAAGTGAGTGATTGCCAGATGCTTACGATTTAGGGACACAGGTGCATAAGACAGATTTGGTCTCCACTCTCATGAGGTTTATAATCTAGTGGTGAACGGAATCAGAACTTCAGTTTCACATCTATTTTCTTTTGTAATGCTCTCAAATAAGGAAACAGAGGCTATGGCAAGTAACTTGCTTCACACAACTAGCCTATGATTGAGGCATACATTAAACTGAAATCTGTCCAACACTGGGACTTTGCTGTTTGTAACAAAGTATCTTGCCCCTTACTGGAGCTTTCTTTCTATTTCTTCCATAGCATCTCATATGAGAATGGTTATGAATGCTCTTACCAAAAGCAGTGACTTCAAAGTAATCCTTGCAGAAAGTTATGCCCTTATGCCAACGATACTGCCAATTTTCATCCATTTATTAATGAAATAGCATTTACAGAATATTTAGTTTTCACCCTACATTGTGTAGATCCAATGATGAGCAACACACAGTGGGATAATTACAAAGTCAACAAATAGATACCATGACAATTTCAGATTGTGTTAAATCCTATGAAGGGGATAAACTGGGTGGGAATAAAAATTTGCTTTGAAAGGGCTCTGTGGACAGCACACATCTTTAAGATGAAACCATTTTACTATGGGAGAACAGCACACCCTTCCCGCACTTGAAAGGCTGTAAACAGCAGCAGTGCAAGTGGAGCACACACTATCATTGGGATTACTGCCTCACGTCTGAACTATTCTCATCCTTACTTGGCTTATTATGTACTTTCTCATTACATAAATCATACATGAATGCTGCAGGAAACATGGAGTGGAAATAATAAAATACGTATTTCCTATAATTACATGGCTCAGATATCAATGCTGTTAGCATTGCGTTATGTTTCCTTCTAACCACTTCTCTTTATAGTGTGTACATATGCAAATACCAAAATTAGAATCATAATATATGGCTTTGCATCCTACCTTTTTACTTAATATGATATTTCCATTTTTCAACAGTTTAAAACTCTTCATAATCTTCTCTACTGGCTACATTTTTATAGCACTTAGGAATATTATTATGTATTAATTGTGCTATTGTTGGACATTTACATGGTTTTCAACTTTTTGCTATTTGAGTAAGACTGTTGCAAATTTTCGCAATAAATTGTTGTTCATATATTATTTCCCTTGGACAGATTCCTAGAAGTACAAGTCAAGGCTGATAGGGCATAAACTCTTTTAAGGCTCTTGATACAAATGGCCAAATTGATTTATGTACATATGGTACCAACTCACCTTCCCAACAACAGATGTGCTGGTGCCAGTCTTACTGTGTTTCCACCAAAATTGACAACTATAGGTAAAAGAGTCCTAATTTGATAGGTAAAAATATCTTTTGTTCCTGTTATTTTTACTAATATTAAGTTTTTCAATATCAAATCTCTTGAATCTTCTATTTTTATATTAACGCTAATATATTATTTTTAGAAGACTAAACAACAAATTAAAAAACTCTTTTGGAATTTTAATTGGAATTGCGTTAGACCTACAAATTAAGGGGAAATTTGACATCTTCAAATATTCAGTCTTCTGCTTTGGTTATATGACAGTTTGTCTGTTTATTATTAAACTAGTTTTGTTGAGATATAATTCACATACCAAACAATTCACCCATTTAAGTGTAGTTTAGTATAGTTACAAGATGTGTGAAACAATAGGCACATTCAACTTTTTATGTAAGCCATTTTTTATGTTTGCACGTTAAGAATTTTTTTTTTTTAAACTCGATTCCTGTAGAGGACATTTCTCTGACTGCTATGAATTTTTGTTGCCAGAGTGAGTGGAATGTTTCTCCCCTTCTGCTTTCTGTCTGGAAGTACATGGAGCCCATGGGAAATGTAGCTCTCCTCAGACAGTCGCATTTCTTGGATTTTTCTTTTTTTGAGAAATTTTCTCTCTAGAATGTCTGGTGATCAAAACCCACTATTATCTTACTTGTCTTAGTCTTGTGCCCTTCTTCTGACTTTCTAACATCTCAGCTCATGATGGAGTGGTCGCAATTGTACCCTCTCTCTCCAGTCTAGGGGTATCCGAACATGCTGCCAGGTCCCTCTGTGATGCTCTTCTTCTAACACCCCAAACTCCCCTTTATCTCATTTACATTCTTCAGATCTTAGCCAGATTTTACTCTACTCAAGGGAAGAGGTGAGGGTGGGGGCTGTTTCTCTGATTCTTCATTCAGATCGGATTGCCTGTGAGGCTCTCAGATTCTGTTGTTATTTTCCTTTACAGTAAGTTACCACGATTTAAATCATTAACTGCTTTCTGTGCTCCCTTGATTAATGTCTTTCTTTCCCACTAAACTCCATGTTGTAATGACAGTGTCTGTTTTGCTCACTACTAAGCTCTCAGCTACCTACTTAGCCTGGTGCCTGAAACAAAAATTGTCATTACTGGATGAATTAAAGAAAAAATAAATGAATGGTTTGGTGTAGTTCAGTTCTTTTCCCTCACTTCAAACTCCATTTTCAGTATCTTGTTTGCCTTGGAGTTTTGGCATCCCTCCCTTTTTCAAGGCCAGCTTTTATGATATAAATCCATATGTTTTATGGGGCAGCGACATGCTGTTATATGAAGATCAATAAAGGTGGTTTTTATTATTTTGGGAAGTGCTTATCATTTTCTTTACTTTAATATTTCTGGTTAAAGTTTGCCCCTGCCTTAATGGCAGGTCTGTTTATTTTTTAATATTTACTCGAATGTTCATAAAGATTGTTTTTCTAAAGTAGCACCATATTTGCCTATATAAAAATGACACTAGCCTCCTATTCTCTCTAAGGAGCTGACATTTAAAAAAATATAATAGAGAAACAGGGTTAAAGGGCATTTTATATGAGAAGCTGGAAAAGAACTAGAGGCTCTACTGAAATCAGCAAATAGCTCATTTTGAATTCTCATGTATCCTTTCAACTCTGTGAGGGAAGGTTTTATTTTCCATTGTACTTTACAATTTAGGAAGTGTTTTTCTCATCTTGTCTTATACCTCAGCAGGTTGGATGTCAATGGCTGAAAGATTCTACAAATGTCCAGGTCTATACCTTAGGTCATAGACCCAGATGAAGACCTCACTGGATAAAAATAATATTGCAGTTTCTAGCTACCTGTCAATCATCCCATAATGCTAAGAGAAAATGACTGTGGATGATGAGGCAATGGGGGCTTGTTTTCATCTGTCTACTTTGCTCTGTTTTCTGCATTGCATATGATGAATAGCGTTAGTTTTATTTCAGAGAAATACCCATATAATCTCTATTAAATATATAATTCATAAATTCTTTCTTTCATGGTCTCATGCTTTAAGAGCAGAAACCCCCTGCTTTGAAACATGGAGCTTATTTCCCAAAAGACTCGATGGGAGGCCATGAGAAGCTACATATGTTACTTTTAGAGCAAAATAAATTATTCTGGTAAAAATAGTTAAGTGAGGATAGAACCATCCTCTTGAATTTCATTTGCAGAGCAGGCCAGTCTCTCTTCCTTGGGGTTACCTGTAGGAGCAGACAACATCAAGGTTATTTCTTCCTTCTGACCCCTTGTCAGAAAAAAAATATTCCAGCCTGCCTTGGCTGCTGCAACATGTAGTGAATTATAAATTGGTCTGTCCTGCACAGCCTTTTGCTTTTAATTTTATTTCTGATTCAAAGAAGTTGGTTGAAGCAAGTGAATCTTAAGTCTGAAATGGTGATAAATGTTCACAATCTTAACTTTTAACAGTTTTATTAATTGTGTTAAATGCATCACCGGCATGCTAAACAATTATGGTCAAGAAGAAAAATGGAGCTATTACCTTCATAGCACGTTATCTGATATCAGGGATGACAGATACTTATGCAGCAGGACTCAATTCACAGATTAACTGTGTATAAATACAGATCACAAATATTACTTTTAAAGTGAGGTTTTCATCCAAATACATTTTCCCATAGTAATATTTTAAAAGTGGTGTTAGATTCCAAGACTGATATATATATTTAAAAAAAGAGCCATAGCCAAAATTTTGGGCTAGAAATATAAACTATTTACACAAAATAAGAAAACACTATAATTATCATTTGAAATATTATATGCAATGGAAAAATAGTTTTACAGAGTCTTCTCTTTTTCAGATGTGGGTGAGATTTGGGTGCTTAGATGGCTTCTAAGGAATGGAAGATGTCAATTCCAGGAGCACAGACTTTAGTAAAATTCTAGGGAAGCCTGAGAGTTGTTATTCTCAAATTTATAACAGGGAGACATGGAGAGATTATCCTGACATGACTAAAAAAGAGTTAGAGAAAGGAAGAAGGCAAGTGTTCAAGATCACACTATGGGGGCACAGGGAAACCTGCCTGAGGTGAGCTAACTGAGTGGTGAGTAGTAAAAACAGGATGGACATGGCAGCATGGCATAATGGGAACCCTACTTCCTTTGGTGATCTCATACTCCCCAAGGGCTTTAACATACAGTGACACTTCTCTGCCCAGGATTCCCACTTACTTCAATCTCACTCCTGAACTCAGGCTCCACGTTTTCAAATGCCTGCTGGATCTCATGTGGATGTCCAAAACAGATTTTAAATGTTATGTATGAAATCAGACTGACGACTATGTTTTCCAGCTCATAAACTGCCTTTTCTGCTTCTTTGAATGGTACCATCATCTCAGGCACTCAGGCGTACAACTGAAGACGTTTCTTTGTTGCCTCTCACACCCAATTAATTGCCAAGTCCTACTGATTTGATCACCAACATATTTCTTACATCTTTTCTTCTATCAGTAACTATAACTATAACTTCAATTCCATTCACTGTCTTTCTCTTCTAATCTTGTTTCCATGATGCTGCCGAAGCAACCGTCCTCAGTGAAGACTGCTTCTCTGTGCTATTCCATGTTAAAAAATGTCTAGAGATCTGTATTGTCAGGTGTTCACTTTTCTTAGTTTGATGTCAAAGATCCTCTGTTATCTCAACCAAACTTACTTTTCAGACTTGGCTCTTCTCCTTCCCTTCATGTAGCATGCTGTGGCTAAACCGAACTCCTTAAGATATCCTGACTGTGCCTTATACTCTCCACCTCCAAGCAGTGTGTTCTCTTCTTTTGCTTGGAATGTCCAATCCTCCTCCCTTGACGTGCATGTCCAAATTCCAAGTATTCTTCAAGGTTAAGCACACATTTTATCTTATTAATTAAGCTTTTCCTTGATGCACTAAGGTGCATCCTATCTTTGAACTTTGACAGTATTTCATTTGTTTCTAACTCTGGCATGTGTATAATTTTCTAAGTTGTTTCTCCTTGTATTTATATTTTTTCTCTCCTGCTTAACTTATTTACTTCTGAATTTCTCTACATCAGTTAGTGTAACAAAGGTTCCGTCTCTCAAAGAAGTTAGCATTGGTAGGAGAGAAAAGTGCTCATGCATGTGAATAACAGCAACATATTTAAAAATAAATATTGAATGACTGAAAGGTTGTGAAAATTATTTTGATCACGTCTTTCTGTGGGAAGGTCAGGACATTATGTCATCTGCATAATATCACATATCTGGATGAAAAGTGAACAATTCTGTCACCAACATTATTCCCCAAAGGTTCAGATATTGAGTACTGAGTGTCTTGAATATAAAAAAAACAGCCCAAACTATGAATGAGAGACATTAATATAGAAACAACAGTAGGACAAATATAAACTTTTTTTGGGGGTGGGGAATCTTAGTAGAAATTAATTTATTATCTCAAATTAAAAACGGTTTAGATTGAGGCTTACCTCACTTTATTAAAAACGTACTAACTGTGGCAGAAAGTTGACTTTGTCCAGTTCTGCTCACTTTGCCCTGTGGGCTAGGTTTGACTTATAAAAATTTCACATTTTATTTTGGTAGAGTGAATAATGGAATGATTGTTTATTGTTGCTTGAAAAACTGTGATACTGCTGTGTATAGTTTATTTTTATAATTTTCTCTTTAATCTCCTAAAATAATCATGGCTTCAGATTTCTTATGCATAGCATTGTGACTTAATTTTGGCCATCCTTGATTCTGATTTATGAAACTCAGCACAGCTTTATCTGTTTACCTGAATTCCACCCTCTTTTTCTCTTCTACTCTTGGGATCAAATGTGTAGGATATCAAAGGCAGCCTAAGGTAGACACTATTTTCTTAAACATCCTTGGAATTGTAATGTAACTGTTGGCAATTTGCACTCAACCCAAGGTGGTCAGCTATACAGGTTTCCTTACTCTGCAAGGACATCCCATTCCTAGCTAATCTTGCCACCTCAGTTCAGTATTCCCTGTTCTATACTCATCGAGTTCTCTAGCATCTGACTTTGGGAGCTTATGATAAAATGTTAGTTATTTCCATTTTACTATTTTTTAATGGTGAAAAAAATTCTTTACTATTTAAAATATTGATCTTACTATTTATTTGCATTAATTCCTAAGAAAAGTAATCAATCAGTTTTTGAAGACTGTTTTGGGTGAAAATAATTTGTAAGACTATTCTCTGATAGCCATTTTGTCAGACAGTCAAATAACACATGAAAAAACTGCACTAACAGATCTTTCTACCAGAAAGACTTTCTTCAGTACAAACATCCCCTAGGACTTCTCCACTTTTTGTTTCATTAAATACAACAATAAAATATTTAATTCCACCAAGCAAAAAACTTTTGGACTAATCTCTGTAGATGGCTGAGAGAATATTTTGAGTTAGATGGAAGAAAATAGATGTACTACAGCATAAGACATGATATATGGAGTTATAACAGACAATAAAGAAAACTAGAGTAAAAAAGAAGTATTACCTTAGGGTCATGTATTCCAGAAAGCTCTTCATAGATCTTCTCACCTACCATGACAGCAGCCAAGTTTGCCGTATATGTAGAAAGGCAAAACATACAAAAAATGGCCCAAAGATTCATTAGAAACCTTCCAGTCCAACATTTTGGGGGTTTGATGGCTGCTGTTCTACCAAACAAGAGGGCATAACACACATTCAAGGCTGAAGAAAAAGAGAAGACTCTACTTCTATTCCGCCCCTTGGGAGTCATACCGAAGGGGCTCTTCCATTCATACAGTGTGAGGAAGACAGCAGTGATGTGCAGAGCCACGAAAATCCCCAGCCACAATGTCCAGTGTAGTGGCCACATGAAGGCCCCAATGGGAGCTGCTGTGTCCCGGGTCCTCACTAAGATGCCCAAGCTGGTAGAGAAGAAAGGACCGGTGAAATCTATCACCTGGCTTCGTGCAGTATTGATGCTGAAGGAAGTGACTGCCATGTGGGCTGACTCACTCAGGAGATCACCCACCAGTCCAGTCCAGTGCCCATTTTTCCAGGCACCATACTTTCCATCCCCAACAATATAGAGGTCAAAATCAAAGTTCATGTCTTCTGCTAGCTTTTCCAGCAGATCAATGCAATATCCATAGCAGCACTTCTTGAGTTTGATGGGCACTGTATCATTACTGCTATGGAGACTACTAAAAAGGCTGTCCAGTATAGAAGAGTCATTAGTCATGGGATCTAGGCAGAGTTGGCCAGCAGGGCACAAGCCTTCATCATCTACCTCTCGTGTAAAGACGAACGGATGCTCAATCAGGGTAACCACTCTCAGGTGTAGTTTATGTGGATGCTGGAAGTGGGTTTTGTGCCTCTGGGCCTGCTCTGGCCATACTCCATAGTCCACTACAACCTTTCCACCCTGCCAGCTGCCCAAGCGGGTCCACATTGGCTTTCCCATGGGGTCATGTTGCAGATTCCAGATGAAAAAGTTGTTTTCTGAGCTGATGATAGAGGAACCTTTTACTTTGATGGAACCACTGAGGCCTCTAAAAGTGGTGTTGGCTAGAAACCTGGCAAAGGGCGGCAAAAGCAAAAAGTAAGGAAGAGAGGTGAAGCCAAAGACAGGGAACAGTGCTCATTTTTGCTTCTCTATCTTAGTAAAAAGAAACTGATTTTTTTTAAAGGCATTTCCTATAATTCTTTCAGGAATTGATAAGCTGGAATCTTTCTAGAAAAGTCTTTTTTTTATTGAGAGAATGAGATGTCATCCTTAAGTTCTACTATCTGTTAGGTACTTGGCTCTTGGTCTTACTCCAAATCTCTTTATTCCTACTGAAGGGATGTGTTAATTGTTTTCTGTTGTTAATTGTGAGTTATGTATTCTCACAACTTTCAACACTATGGAAGTTCTCAGCATCTTCAACATGTCTCATTTCTACTGTTCATTAATTACATTTGATTGCAACTAAATTAGCTCAATCAATGTTTTTTGGTGTGAGGCATGAGTTTTGGTAAGTATTCATATACTTTTATAATTGCTAAAAAATTGCATTCATAATTCTAGAAAACAGACAAATCTTGTTACCAGCGCTTCCCTTGGTAGAGTGGAAACAATCAACACATCTGTCCCTGTGAGCCCAGTTATAGCTGCATGTTGGCTATCATCCACAGAACAAAGAAAAGAATGATAAATAGATTTGTAGTTCTCCCATAGTCTCAGGCTACCCTCTTTCTAAATCATCAGAGAAAAACTTTTGGCTTTGGTTTCAGGGAGAGTATCTGCCAGAAGTCAAAGAAAGGAAAATTACCAACTGAGTGATATACGGTTTCCTGACCAAGTGAACATATACTGAGTACTGTCAGTATATGTATGTTTTGACATGAGCAAGACAGGAAAATGCTTCATTAGAGCCTCTGTCTTCTTTGAACCTGGGAAGATAAGACAGTAAAAGGTACCATGTAATTTTGTGGCACCTCTGTACTCTTAATTATGACATTTTGTCAGAATAAAAGCCCAGACTTGACACCAGAGACACCTGTGTTTGAATATTGGTTCAGCTACCTTCTAGCATTGTCTTTGGACAATTTACTAAACTCTAAGCTTCAGTTTCATAATCAACAAATAGAGACGATAATACTTCTTCCATTTTAAGTATTGGAAAAAATGAACGTGAAGCATATACCACACTTTCTGACATAGAACAAATATTCCAGATATGGTAGCTATTATTTAATGCCACTCAAGTTTTTTCAATCAAGGCTGTCCCCACTTTCCGTCTTTTAGTAGAACATTCCTAGTTGGAGACACAAAAACTACATTATGATAAACTCATAGAGGGTACTCAAGACACATTTCAAATGAAAAGAAATTAAATCGAAATGTGGAATGTACCATAAAAGATTTTTCTGAGGCATCAGATGATATAAGTCTAGGCTTTCAGCAAAATACATTCATCTACTGCCTGCCACGAGTATTACTCAGTAATTTACAAATGTAAATACAAGCAGTAAGCAGTTATGCTGCCACAGAAGGGAGACAGAAAAATCAGAAAGTATAAAGAATGGATTCATTTTTATTAGAGATATAAATGTAAATCACATTTGAAGATGCTGCTATCACTAAATGCAAATGAAACTACTCATTTTGGTAGATTGCATGCAAAGGTAATTATTCACGTTAGCACTTCTCAATGGGAATCTACCACTTAAAGTGAATTCAATTTTACAAGTAATGAAGTCTCAGTTATCTTGGACTTTAACGCCCTTTTTCTGTTTCTTTGAAGAAGTAGAGATCCAAATCATTAAAATACACAGATTAATCAATTGATAATTACCCAGGTATTATAAGGAAAAGGTGTTGATGATTGTGTTTCTGATAAGCAACCTACTTTCAGATCTGTTAAGAAATATACAACACACATAGGCACTTGCTGACAGCCTAGGGAATAAAATGGTTAATAATAAATAGGTTAATTTCATTTAGTTAATTTAGGAATTGGGAAAGTTAAAGTTATAGAAAGAGGAACACTTCATTATTTTAAGAATATTTGGGGCTTCATGATTATAGATTTTTAACTGGATAGACCCTTGGAAGACTACAGATGAATATATTCTTAAATTATCTCAGAGAAGAAGGCACTAGAAGTCATTGGAAATCTTTAGAGATTACATAAACTCTCTCATTCCAGTTAAACCATTCCTTGTTATGGGAGTTGTTAAATAATGTTTGAGATAGCCCTGCCTGAAGGATGATGCTCGGTTGTCTTTGAGGCATTAATTTGTGACAGAAAGGCAAATCTATCAAGAATCTAAATGTTTTCTATTTCCCCAGACCAAAAAAAGAAAAAAAAATATATCCAGGGCTTGTTTCACTATGCAACTGGCACCAAGAAACTGGGTCTCAGAGAATTTTCACTTATGATAGATTATTTCTGTCTATTTTATTTTTAGTTTTATGGTGAGCATAAATTAGAATGATCTCATTGATAGCTTTTATAGTTGTACTTCACATTCTTTGTAATGCAATGACAATGCATAGCAAAGTTTTGATGCTATGTTAATTAAAAGAATAAAAGGTTAAAATCCTGGTTTTGCTGAAATCAAATTCTATCCTGTTCATTTTTATCTTGCCCTGATCTCTTTATGGATGAACAAGAAAAATCAGAAATTATTTCATTGGCAACATAAACTGATACAAACACCAAGCACTGTTCTTAGCACTAGAGTTACAGAGATGAAACACACTCATTGTTCCCAAAGAGCTCAAAGTCTAGGAATGGGGAGAAAGCAAAGTGAATAGGCAATTTTAAACTGGAGTAATGAACTTCATAATAGCAGTAAACCTGGGTACCATGGGAACAGAGAGGAATGCACCTGCCCATTTTATTCTAGGGGAGAGGAGGAAGGCTTCTTAGGGGAAGAAGTGCCAGAGCTGAGTCTTGAAGAAGGAACAACAGTGAGCCAGGAAGAAAAGCCGGGGACTGATGCTGTCAACCCAGAGACACAGATGCTTGTGCAAAAGCCAGAGATAGAGAGGGCAAACCATGTGATGATAAGTAGTGAGAAATAAGGCTGGAGATAAAGGTAGAAAAAGAATAACAAAAGGTCTGAGGCCATGATGAAGGTAATGGAGAGCCATTAAGGAAATTTTATCTGTTGGAGACACATGATTATCAGATTTAATTTTAGATAGATTTTTGTCTTACCCCCTAGCTATATAGAAAATGGTTTGGAAGGAGGAGGGGGCAGAGTGTAATTTCAAATGTGAGGAATGATGCTCCTTCCCCACTCTTGCTTCCTCTCTTCCTCTCTGCTCGTTTCACAAGGGGTTTAGGGTAAGGAGGGCTAAGTGGAGAGAAGGTGACATAATCAAGAGATACATAGTTTCAAAGAGAAAAGCAGTGATTTTAAGAGAACCAAATGCCCAGGGTTGCATTTAGTTCCCCAGTCATACTAAGAATGTTTAAAACTTGGCTTGATGGATGGTCAGGTAAATAAGATCTGGAGTATTTAGTTGAGTATCAGCTCTGTGTAAGCCCACAGAGCAATGCGGGTATAAGGGGTGGGGAGAAGTAATCTTAAAATTTTTAAGTAGAAATTTAGAGCCTGGGTCACAGGGACCTATAATCACCACAGTCTGGGCTGATCCCACTGCTATTTTAGCCTAGATATGAATTCTTAATAAATTTTCCAGGTTCAGGAACGTTATGAGCAAAGGTAAAGTGGTGGAAAATATAACAGAGGTGGAAAGCACAACATCTGATTGGCGAGCAGGGTAGGAAAGTATGAGAAAACAATATAGGAAAAACAAAGTGCAACTAGACCCTAGAAGCTTCCCATGTCCATTTGCTGGGATTAGATTTTACTATTTAACAAGAAAAAGGAGCCATAAAGATTTCTGAGAATAGGAAAGATAACAAGAAGTCTGCATGAGTAATACTGACCTGGAAACAGGTAAAATGCATATATAGAAAGGAAGAGATGGTGACAAGGAGACCACTTAGAAGATTACGATAGCTTTGTCATGGTATGATTAGGGTCTGGAGCTCACTCTGAGTGAGGATCTGTTTTAGCACTATGGCTTGACATGGTGAGTGTTTACCAAAGCAGTTCAGATCTAAATCTTTTTATTTTTATTTTTTATCAGCAGACCTCCCAAGATACCACTCTGCTCAAAACAATGAAGCTCATTAGTTAATCTGCAGTGAGGTGACTTATTACTTTAGTAAAAATTCCCAGTTATGTTATTAATTAAGAATGTGTTGATTTCTACAGGCTGAGATAAAATAATTTGTGCTTTGCAAATTATGTAAAAAAAATGTTTTTGAGAGAGTTAGCAGGATAAGCAAGATCAGTGTTTAATATATTTCAGATAGATTTTAAAAGCCATGTTTGCACACTTGATGTACCAATTAAAGGACTTTCTTATTCATTAAAAAAAAATGAACAAAGATGTTGACAAAACAACACATCACCCATGTAGTCGTTTATTCATTTAACAATACTCGCTTTGTGCCAGGGACTGCTCTAGGTGCTGGGGACAAATTATACAATGCAGCTTATATTTTATCAAAGGATCAAAATAAATATTATAAATAGGTATTCTGTATGGGATATTAGATACTGCTAAACGTGAAGGAAGAAAAATAAAGCAGAATTAGAAGATAAGATACATCAGGGCTGGTGGTAGTGGTGAAAATTTAGACGAGAGAGGCCAAAATTGGTTCTTTGAAAAGATGATATTTGAGTAAAGAGCTGAAGAAAGGAAATTCCTTTTTCAGCTTAAATAACTTTTTCAACCAGAAGAATATTGGGGTAAGGAGTATTCCCTATTAGGGAGCAACAAGACCAGTGTCCTTGAAGTGGGATTGTCTGATATTTTCGAGGACAAGCTCAGGAGTAAAGATCATAAGAGAGCTGAAGATGAGAAAACTTATAGAGAATGGAGTTGGGAAAACAGGATTTTGTAAGGTCTTTGTTTCTTCTCTACATGAGATAGAAAGCCATTAGTGGTTTTTGAGAAGAGAAGCAATATGATATGACTTATATTTTAACAGGTTGTCACAATGCTGCTGAGAGTGGACTAAAGAGAGACAAGAGCAGAAGCCAAAAGACCAGTTGGGAAGCTGCTTCAAACACCCAGACAAAAGGTGATGGTGGTTTGGACTGAGGTGGTATCAGTGAAGGTGAGGAGAATTAGTTGGATCTTTATATACTTTGAAGTTGGAACTGATAGTGTTTGCTAAAGGCTCAGTTATGTCTGTTAGAAAAAAGGAGAGGCACAAATGACACCAAAGTGTTTACCCTGAGTAACTGGAGAGATGGAGTCACCATTAATTAAGATAAAGAAAACAGTAAGAAAACCAGGTATGAGGTGGTGAGAACTAAGCATGAGTTCAATTTTGCTAATGTTAAACGTGAGATGACTTACAGACATCCAAACGGAGATGTCACGTAGGTAGCTGGAGATCATCTGGAATTCAGGAAAGAGGTCCAGACTGGAGATTCAAACTTGGAAGTCATCGCTCTATACATGGTATTTAAGGAGACCAAATGAGATCACGATATGAGTATTCCTAGGTGAGAAAAAGTCCATGGAATAAGTCCAGGGCACTCCATCATTTGGAGGTGTTGTAGGTAAGGAAGAACTACCAAAAGAAACTGAGAAATAACCAGAGACAGAGAAAAGTAGGAGAAAAGCAGGCTGTGTTCTAGAAGCCAAGTGTAAAACATGTTTCAAAGAGGGGACAGTGATCAACTGTGTCAAATGCTTCTACTCATCAAATACAATGAGGGCTAAGAATTGGCTATTTGCTTTAGAAATGTGAAGACCACTGGTGAATTCATTAAGTAATTTCAGCTTCAAGGAAGAATTGGAAGAAAGAAACTAGAGATCACTCTTTAGAGGATTATGCTATACAGAGGAGAAAAATAAAATAGTGGTAGAGAGGAAAAATCAAGTAAACATGTGTATGCGTGTAAACACAAACATATGTGTATAACGTATATAAACGAACAGGCTTTTATGCTGATGGAAATGAGCCAGTAAAAACAGAAAAATGGTTGTTTGAGAGAAGAGGGGGGATCCCTGGGACAATGCCCTTGAGGGTCAAAGGGGCTGTGTACTAATGTGCAAGTGGGGGTGATATTCTTCACTAAGACAAAACAGGATCATAGACAGAGAGGGCAGAGAGAATATAGAGCCCAGAGGCAAGTAGATATGGATGTGGACAAGAGAGCTTGTGGAACTTATGATTGCTTTAACTTATTTAAGTGCAATTAAAGAATAAATTATAGATCTCATTATATTCTCTTCTTATAATTCATTTGAGGGCAGTTTTATTGTACTATTTTCAAAGTGGGACCAAAGTTACTCTTAAAAGTATAGAAAGTAACAACATTTCGTAAGATATGTTTTAGATCAATCTCAACTAAAATGTTTAGTGTTTTGTTTTCCCACTGAGTTTGAAGTAGTCAGTTATAAAACTATCTGGGTCTGGCATTTAAAAGAATTATAATTCTTTAATCACGTTTTCCAGTCTCTTCTATTAAGCTTTCCATTTTTCTGGGTCAATTTTGGCAACTGATATTTTTGTAGGAATTTATTGCTATAGAATGACATATCATTTATACTAATTTAAGGATTTTTAAGTTAATTTTGATTTTTGTCCTGTTAATTCCTTCTTTCTAGGTCTCTCATTTGTCTTCTGGTTTTCTTGGCTGAGGATATATTTGTGAATATATATCCTTCTTTAATAACAGAATGTTAACTGTTTATCTTCATTTATCTGATTCTTTATATTATTCATGCATTACTTTAACTTTTTTCAAACTTGCTAAAATTTATTAACTTTACTAAATTTACCAAAGCTTGCTAAAATCTGAACATCTATGGATCTCTTTCCAATTCTAAATTTACTGAAATTTATTAAAGTTAAATAATTCTCATACTACAAGTAATGTCATATTCTTAAAGATTTTAAGGCCTGTTTCTTCCTGATTTTTCATCTATTTTATTCAGCATATAAAGTTTTACTAATATTATGTTTTTATATTTATTATAAATTTGTATCTTTTCTTGCTTTTGAACTAGTTCTACATTAATGCCATTGGTTCCAGTCTTCATTTTGGAGACATATGAATCTATCCATGTGTTGTTTACATGCATCATCATCTTCATGTGTCTTCTTCCATGCTCAGTTGTTTATAGGTTGTATATTTGTTTCTACTTTGCTCATTTTTCACTCACCAACTTGTCTCTTTGTATATATCTGTGTTACTCATTTGTTTTGTTATTAAATTGCCTTCTTATCTTTGCTTTTTTCCCATGTTGTTGCTTTCCATTAATCATATCTGTACATGGGAATATCTATTTTGCACTGTAAAGCCTTAAAATTTATTTTTCCCGTTGGGAGCTTTCTTTGTTTCATTAAAAAAAATCTGTATCCTCATTCTTTTATATCTTGAAAAATGAGCTGAATTTCTTTTCCCATAATCATCTCATTGGATTTAATACTTTCCCCCTGAGGAATGAGAGATTTGTTCATCTTCCATAAAGCTCTATAAAATTTTTTAGCCTAGGAAAACTTAATTGTGATTTTTTTGCCTCTGCCTGATTAGAAACCTTCAGTTATGTTATTACTAGTGACATTCTCCCCAACTCTCTTCCCTCAGCATCACCTAATTCTTGTCAGGTTTACTTGTTACTACACATTGAATCTAAATATTTACTCATTGGGCATATTTAATTTAGCTCAGATCTACTGGTTGCAGTAGAAAAGCACAATAAAGCCCTTTTAGCATAAGACAAAGGAATATTCCCAAGGTTTCCATTCTTTTTTTTTTTTCTGGGAAGAGAGGAGGAAAGTTGGGAAGTGATCCAGAGATGTTTAGAAATCCCATCTTTTCTTCATGTGATTCATATCTACAATCCTGTAATGAATCTCCCAATCAAAACCTCATATCCTCCATAGTTCTACACTATTGCATTTGCTTTTTATTTCTTATTAAATTGCCTTCTTATCTTTTCTCTTTTCCTATAATGCTGCCTTCCATTAATCATATCTGTACATGGGAATATCTACTTTGTTCTGTAAAGCTTTAAAATTTTTTCCCTTTGGGAACTTTCTTTGTATCAGCTCATATATATATTTCCTGTTATCACTGAGGAGCCTCAAACTATTCTCTTTTTGGATAGTCTCATGTCTTTTAGGAAACTTACACCCAATTCTGATCTTTCACAACCAGCATAGACCTCTAGTCGTCTGAATTATTAGCTATTTGTATTTTAGGTTTGTATTTTAATCCATGTGTGCACTTTTTCTTAATTCTTCAAGACTTTTTTCCCTAAACTCTCTTATTCCCTAAATGATTCTCATTTTGTTTCTCTTCCTCAAGTTCTAGATTATTTCCCCTTTCTCTAGCATCCTTACAGTTTCTGCATGTAGGTTCATCTATGATTAGTTCATTATTTCTTCAATGTTCTCATATTTTCTCTAAATTTTATCTTCTCTCTTCCTCTCCCTTCCTCTCTTCCTTTTGGTAAACTTTGTACAAAAGAAATACCAATGTAATGTCCTGTTAGGAAGAGATCCTGTCTTAAATTAGCTATTGACTATCCCTAGTTAACTATTTTGTTGTTGTACCCTCCAGACCCTGTCACACAACCCTCTGAAATCCATCTATTTACTTCTTTTCATTTTTTTCAATGTCTCTGTTGCTGTCTTTCCTTTTTTTATGACCCTTTGTCTATTTGTATAGCAAGTTGTTACTGGTTCAGCTTTTACTCTGTGGCTTTTTTTACTGAAGCAGACCCCTTTGGTATATGCCTCTCTTTTATGATAACATGAATTTGTCCTCTTAGCTACAGAGCTTAGCCATGGTCCAGTCCTGTCAGAGAACATTGCTTTGATTTTGTTCTCCATACATGAGACAGCTCTCCAAATTAAACATTAACTGTGGTTGATTTCTACATGTAAAATGAATCCTCCTCAGTATGCTAACATATAAGTATTTGGCAGCTGATCAACCCCATCTTTGACTTTTTAGAATGTAGGACCCTCAGAAGCATGGATTTGGACTTTCTCCACATTTTGAGAGTGGTCTCTGCCAGAGTTGCTATTAGGAATAAACAAATTCTCTCTTTCCCACTGCTCTGCTTCATAGCACTGCAGCCTGTGAAGCCAGAAGAGACTTCAACATTCATCTAAGCACCTATCTCACTGAGTCATCTTTGGATCTTAGGCAAAACACAGTGCCTGGCCAGAGTAACTGCTCAGTAATGTTTGTGAGGTAAATGTAATCAAACTCAAATCAGACATGTATCTCTGAAAGAGAACTCTTCATCAGTTTGCCAGAAGAACAGGGCTCAATCAGCCAGGAAGCATTTGCATTTGCAATTTATAGATTATTCAAAGCATTAACATCTTAGCACATTTCTCCCTGAATAATGGATAATATCAATAACAGAAATTAGTTTAATGAGAAGCCTTGCTGATGATAAGGAAATTCATAAGAAGTAAGAATTGCTAAATCTCAATCTTCAGAGCAAAGGGCCCCACACACTATAATTATTGATTGTACTATTTTGTAAAACAACTTATAAAATACCTTTTAAAATAGATTTCTATCAGTTAATGGAGAATAGCAATTTAATAACATATTGAATGTACATATGTACATATATATGAGTCATTTGGGTCTGTTTTGCCAATATCTGCAAAATTCAGTTACTTACAAGTGAAACTGTAGAGTGGAAGGAGAGCTCCTGATGTTCTTGATTTTTTTCCCCCAAGAAGAAAAAAATTCTAATCTAGGAGATTGAGTCCTTTTTTAATATAAATTTTGGGCTGTGTTACTATTGGTGTGTGTGAGGGGGCCACTGTGCTAAAAAATCAGACACCTGGATATTGCATTCTCTTTTTCTTGCTTTCATGGGGCACAATTGTCAAGCTGGGACTTTTTCCCTCTGTTTTCTTCCACATGGTAGTTAGATCTGTTCCATACCCTTGGGTTGTTTTCCTTTCCCTTTGCTTTTTGGTATGAACCTTGACTCTTGTCCACAATTACGGTCTGTGCCCATCCCTTGGGATGCTCTTGGTTGCTTTGTGTAACACTCCAACGTAATTCATGTGGCCCCAGCACAAGCCCAGGTGTTGATAGCCCTTCCCTTAGCACAGCCCTGGCAATGGGACATTGTGCAGGCTTACCAGTCAAGCATCCATACAAAATGTTACAGGGTCTGGATACTGAAGTGGGCCCAAGAGATAGGTCTGAAATTCAGCGTAAAGATGCAGTATTGCCCTCTCTATCTTCAAACCTCTTTCTGATGTATTTCCAAATTTTATAGTAGGTGCATACAAAGTAAAAATGTCAGCAAAGAATATAATTACCTCTCAGGTAAATAAAAGCTTGGAAACTCTCCTATTTTGGAAAAATTCCAGTTTAATACCTGCTGGATGTTAGATTAAGCATATTTAAGTTGTATTCACCCAAATAGGGTCCCAAGGAAATACACATTTTCCATTGTTTCTTATTTGAGGCCTCTATGACTTGGAGAAAATTTCAGACTCAGCTCTTGGCATGACTTAAGTGAGAGAAGAAGGGCAAATTCATATTTTAGCCAAATTAGTTCAGTGGCAGGGGTTCCTGTTGCAAACATCTTGAAACACAGACCTTTAGTATTGGTCCCTAAGATTCATAACACCTACTGACTCAAAGTTAATAGCTGGAGTTAACAGCTGGACAAAGTAGGTATCCCACAACAATGAGTTCTCCTTGGGCCAAAAAACCAGTGTTATCAGTATCCAAAACCTGTCTTCCATGTTCAGCGCAACTGCGTTTCTTTTCAGCACCTGTGGAAACATATAGGCCAACTAGTTTGGCTCGAGAGAGGTCCTTAGAACAAGTATGCTTATGCATGGGTAATCATGCCTCCCGGTTTATATACCTTTTGGCTGAAAGAATATTAATTTCAAAGGAATGGAATCCCAATTAAGGCCAATTAATATTAATCCTGAAAGAGCATGGAACTTGGATTTAGATGAACTGTTTTAAATCTTTCCTTAGAAAGTATTAGCTGGATGACGTTAGACATACCACTTAACTTTTCAAGGTAGGAATCCTTATAGTTCAGAAAATTAAAGTTTCTAGAGATTAATAATTTTTCCAGGGCAACAATGCTGGTAAATTATTGTAAAGGTGGATGGAAATAGCCCAAATTCGAATTACATCAAGCAGCTTCAAGTTCTTCTGGAGACCTTCTAATATCTAGGGAGGAAATAAGGACCATCATCAATTTATACTGTGGAATTTCTGAATGGATATTTGTTTGAGTCTTTTTTCTGAAGCTTCCTAGTGCCTAAAAATACCTGACACATAATAAAAAAGAGTCTTTCTTTTTGGAAGGAAGAGAGTCTCCAGCACATTGGACCATTCTTCAAAGACAACTGAAAAGGGGGCCTAAAAATGCCAGCTAATGCCAGAGGATAATTGCTAGTAGAGTGGGTGGTATCTCAATGAAGAATAATACCAAACAGCTAAGTCAAAGAAAATGTATAAAAAAATATAGATAATAAGAGGAGCATATCCTCTTTCAGGTAGAGAACAGAAAAGAGGATCGTAAGCTTCCTCAGAGCAGGGCTTCTGCCTTCCTTGTGTTTCTAACATTAGCCAATGACCTAGCCTAATATTAGTAAGATTGAACAAATGTTTGTGAATGAATAAATGAATTAATCATTGCCTGTTTGATGCAGAATAGAACTGCGGAAGCTGTTCAAAAAAGAAAGGCAAGATTCCATATCCTACTTAGAAGCTAGTATAGCTACAAGGACTATGATTAATTAGCCAAAGTGTCAGGGACTTCTTAGGCCAAGGAGAACAAGATGTGTATCAGTGTTTAGACTCTTGAAATTCTTAAAGGATAATTGCCTTTGACCAGGCTATGAGTAACTCAGGGAGCTCTTTCACCAGGAATAAGAAATTCATTAGCACCCAAGGCCTTCAGATAAGCATGGGCAAATCCTAACCCTAGGATCAGCAGCAGGTAAGTCCTGAAACTCCTATTCATTTTCACTAGAATCTAGTGTTTAGAATGCAAAAAAGAAGTGAATGTGGGCAAGGTTAAAACCAACTGTCAGAAATAAAAAGTTTTATATACTATTTTTCTTTTAACTTACTTACTTATAAGGCTTTTATGCTGCATTACTATATTTGATTCATTTGTTACAGAATTATAATTTTATACTATGCCATGGCTAATGTTCTGCATTCAAGTGATATCCAGCACAAACTCCTTTAGCTTGGTGTAAAAGACCTGTGTAGTATATTATCAAGTTAACTACTTTTTCAGAATCATGTTGAAATCCTCTTCATATGCAATGTATGCTCTAATTGTACTCAATTTCTCTTTTGGGTCTTGGTGAATTTGCTTTGCCTGTGAATTTGCTCCAAACCAAAAAACTCCTATTCATTTATCAAGATCTAATTCCAGTATTTTTCAGTCATCACCAAATATCCAAGAAGAGTTAATTATTTCCTCCTATGTTTATCTGAACATCTCTCTATTTTAAAAATTATGTATCCCTTTGTTTTATAATCATTCACTTATTTTTCAACCTCATGCACTAGGCTGTCAGATTCAAAATGGCAGGATGCAAATCTTCATTTTGTCTACCTCACCCTCGTTGAACAAATAGTCTTTGGCTGTACATATGTGTTTATGAATTTATTACCAAGTAACATATCAGATTTCATTGCTTCAAATAATTAACATTTAATAAAACAACTTGCAAATAAATTGTTAAAGATCATACTATGAACTCGGCCCCCCAAATGGTTTTGTCTACACAACTTTTCTTTTTAGTCGTGATGGACATTTGCTCTGGTGTGCAGGACCTGAGAAGAATAAAATCCTTTATATCTATAATTAGGTCTATCTAGTCTGCCATAAAAAATCATTTTTTCTAGTCTAAAAGCCCATGCTGGAAAAGCCATGCTTTTGGTGATTTCATTAACATTTAAAAATGTTAACAATTCTGTCAGCTCAAACTGAAAATGACTGTGTGAGATATGAAAGCTTGCATAACTTTGATACTTGCTATTCATGGCTCATTATCCTCAAGACTTTGATTATGCAGTGAGGAAGTGGGGTCAGCCTCACAAAATTCAGGAACAATTAAGGAATTACTGTATGCAGATGTGACTTATGGACTGAGAATAACGAACTTTCTAAAAGACTATATTCACCAAAATAAATAAGGATGATGAAAAATTCACAGATGTTTTATAGCTCAAGGCAGCTTTTCAGTTATTCATTATAAAGACTTCCTTCAGGGTTTTGCCTACTTCCCTTGACCCTTTCCTGAACACTTTGAAACTTTCTCTTTGACTGTATTCCTCAGGGTGTTTAAGAAGTCCTGGGCATATTTCCTGAAGTTCTTTGAGTTCATTCTCAAACACATCCATGAAGAAGGAAATATTGCTATTGACCCTTATATATTGTGAACTGCTACCGGGCTCCAAACCTCACACTTTTCTTTTATGGTTTTTAAAGTTTGTGTAATAAACTTGTGGAAATAGCCATAAGGGTAAAGGTTATCCACTAAACTAACATTTCATTAAAAAGAAAAATGCACAGAAGAAAACTAGATGGTATCTAGATAAGTAAGAAATAAAAACAAAACTGTGTTTTTAATTTAGACAAAATTTTATTTATCTATCAACCACTTTTTTTTCTATAGCTACATTTGGATAGGATATAAATATAATAGAAAATTTCCTTTCCTTCTTTCTATGTCAATTTTAATAAATGTCTATTAAGTGGCTAGGATGCATATTAATATTTCCATTTAATAGAATTTATATTTTAGCTAGAAGTCAGACACAGGAAAATAATGATGATGGAACAGGCTAAGTGCCACCATATAATTCCATGAACAAAGTGCCATAGGATCCTTGTAGAAGGAGGCATATAACTTTAATATAAATTAAATCTTGAGGAGCCAGAAAGATTGGTTTGATCTTGATAAAAGGAATCCCTGAGGTATATACAACCCAAGTCAACAAATATTTCTTCCTGTAGTTTCTAAACATTTTTAGGATCCAACAGAATTATTTTTCTTGTGCTCCCCATTTTACATGAGTGAGTCAGAAAGATGCTAAAAAACAATGTAGTTTTCACAAGCAGTTTTTCCTGTCTGCTATTTATGATTGTCCTTTCAAAATAATGACTATTTTAAATTACAAAAAAGTTTGTTTATATTTTTGTTATGAAGGAGAATGTTTCTTAGATAAAATACTGAGCCTCAATTATGTGTTAATTCAAAAGCAGTAGATTAAATCTGCACCAAGGCTGTAAAATAAAAAATATGCATAGAATTAAATCTTGTGGAGATTCAAATGCAATGTGAAAAAAATGGAAATGTCAGATTATGAAAGAACATCTAATTTTACCACTAATAGGTCACTAATAAATAAATTTTTAATTATTTTATTTTCTTAACATTCTTTAGGAAGTGTATAGACTGTGCTTAAACTACTATATATGGCATTTAGCATGTGGCTTTGAACATAGTAGGTACTCAATCCATGTGTATAAAATTAAATGTAAAATACTTAGGACCTCCTGAACTTTTATCATATAATCATGTCTTTTCAAAAGACAAGACACTATGAGATGATCTTTGGTTACTCAATATAGTCAGATGTCCTATTCTAAGAGGACTGTCTAAAGACGGGACTTAGCCTAGAGCTTGGCCTTAACCTCTGAAAGAGCAATAATTCTCTGATTTGGCCTCTCTGACCATAGCTAGTCAGAAAAAATCTAGGCCCCAATAAAACATCTTTAGGGTTATTCTTTTTTTTGGGGGGGGGATCATGAAAATCATTTATATAAAATGGATTTTTCTTTAATGTAAATGGGCTTTCTCATTCTAGGTTCTGAGCCAGATTGAGAAACTGGAGAAGAAAAGTACTGAACTTTAAAAAATACTATATATGTACATAATACTTATCTGTGAGCTCTTAGTTCATTCTATATTCCTTCTTTATATGTGTTGTATGTATGGATATATCTATCATCTATCATCCATCTATCTGTCTGTCTATCTATCTATCTACCTACCTACCTACCTACTTACCTACCTATCATCTATCAATCTCATCTATCTATCTGTTAAAATGACTCCATGAATAGTAGGATCTATTAATTACATAAGTGGATATAAAATATAGGAAACTAAAGCTCAGAGAAGTTAAGTAAAACTTGACCAAGTCACGCAAGTAGTAAGTGGAAGAGCTAAAATTCAAGTTCAGAGTCTGGCTCCTGGGTCTATGTCTTTAACCACTATTCTGTACTGCCTTAAGCATCAATGCCTGGAAGGAGACAGAAAAGTGTTTCCTGCTTTATTAATTTTTTTTCTTTGTATAGGTTTAGAGAGAGATTTGTCCCAGTCTGTTGATATAGGAAAGAAGTCCAGGGATAGAAACATTTGCTATGTATCTACTATGAGCCAAGCATAGTGTTAGATACTTTTCATATATAATTTCATGGTATCTTTATTATAATATATCAAGCTAGTCAGTATTATTCTAACTTACTAATTAGAAAACTGAGGCTCAGAGTTGTTAAATAACTTGCCAAGAACACAGAGTTAGTAAGGGACTAAGCCAGGGTTTAAAGCAGGACTGGGTGTTCCCCACTATACACCATATGCTAAAAGTCTATAGATAAAATTCCAGATGACAGTTCATGAAATTCTATCCTTATGTAACCAGAAAACCTCTCAGGAATATTAGTTTGAAGTTACTTAGAGTCAAGACTTTTGCAAAAGAGACAGGTAGTGAAATTTTACTTCCTTTCACAGCCCTAAGAATGGAGATATGACCCACGCCTTGCATCCTACCTTGATAGATATTGTCCTGAAGTGAGATTTGTAGTATCCACATCCATGCAGTTCATTGTGCTGGGAATGAGAGCAAGCTCTGGCTGGATCATGGTGGCTGTGGCTACAGCTCTCGCGACCAGTTCCATGGCATCTTGTACATAGTACTCAAAGACTGACTGTGTTGTTTTTCCATGAGCAATGAGCCCTAAGGGCAGACCGTCTGTCCTCAGTTCCTCGACATTCTGGGAATCCCCCAACACCCAATGAAGCTTAGGGGGCATTACCCCAAACTGGGTGATAATCTGGAAAATCCTCCGGATACTTCCCATGTCGCAGCCAAACATCACCATTGTGGGTGTGCTGTTCTTAACGCTGTCAATCTGGACCTGCAGGAAGCTGAAGAGGTTCTCGGTGGAGGAGAGGTTGGCAGTGATGTTGATGATAGACCCGAGGTGGAACTTGGAATTATTCTGGGTGAGGAGGAGGAAGTCAGTGATATTCCAGTCTTCCTGGCACAGCAACAAGCTAAAATTGTACCAGTTGTTCATGGTCAGGATTGAGACAGTGACATCAGCATCAGAACTTAATGGATTTTCTAAACTCAGTTGTAGGTGAAGGGCATTCTGTATTTAAAGATATGAAAAAGAAGGATTAGAAAGCATTGGCCAAAGACTGTAACATAAGGTATTTTGCTTTCTTCTGAGGCTTAATCTTTTATTTTTCCCTGTGATAGTCAAACGCTTCTGGGATAAAATTGCCACAATTTGGAAAGCTGTGTTTCCTGCCTGATGGAATTATTGATTCCTACGGCTTAACTTCTTCATAATTTTTCCTAAGAGTATCAGACAACAGATCATTCTTGATGTAAATGTCAAAGGTGACACAATCATACATACATTTGGTCTTACATTTTTATCAGGCTTGTCTACTTCCTTACAGACAGTCCCCTTTATGCATTCCATTTCTAACTATCACTGATATTAACTTGTTTGTTAAATTTTACTCTGAGGTGAAGTAATTAAAAAAAAATCACTTTTACTTTTCTTTAAAATTAACAACAGGCACTTGTATAAGAATTCTGTAGAAAATGGATACATCAGTTTCCCAAACTTCTAGGCCCTAAGGGAGACACTTCTTTCAATATGTGTGGTGCTATGACCTGATTGTGTTGACCCCAAATCCATATGTTGAAATAATAATGCCCATCGGAATGATATGAGGAAGTGGGGCCCTTGGGAAAGTGATTAGGTCTTGAGGGCAGAGCCTTCATGAATGAGATTAATGCCCCTTCTACCATTTGAGAACACAGTGAGAAGTCAGCAGTCTATAATCCAAAAGAGGGCCCTCACCCAACAAAGCTGGCACTGTGATCTCAAACTTCCAGCCTCCAGAACTGTGAGGAATAAATTTCTGTTTTTTTGTAAGCTACTGAGTCTGTGTTCTAGCGGCCTGAACAGAATGAGACATATGGAATAACTAACAATATATACACTAAGATTAAGTGTATAGTCCAATATTAAATGCTTGATTATATTAATGTATACACTGAAACTAGATTCTTGCTGTGAAATGTGTGCTTATACAACTTCCAGCACAAATGTACCTATTTATGGGACTCACCAACTCAATGAAGGAAGAATATCTTATTTGAAAAGTCACAAGTTATTAATCATATAGGTAAAGTGAAAATAGTCCTTGAATAAATAAATTTGTTAAATTGTTCTTCCTGAGCAGAGCAGACATTTGACATATTTGTCCTTTAATAGTGATATACTTACACTGTTTAGCACGAAGCCTTACTTATGTTAGGTTCACAATAATTATTGGCCAGATTGAACTAAATATGTTCCCACTGGGAACTATTAGACTATTGGACTATTTTTGGGAAAATGCTAAACATTCAGGTCAATAATATAAATAGAGAAATGAGGATCATCTCAGTAAAGTTTTAAGCCCTTGTACAAAAGGAAAGAAGTGTGGCCTTTCCTTACTCATCAAAAAATATATAACAAGAAATAGAATTTGAGCTGCACTTTGAATTCTTTGAAGGACTGAAAGGGATTTGATATGTATAGAGTAAGGAGTGGGATTCCAAAGGGATTTATGGGAGAAAAACAATGACCAAAGGCAGTAAATGAGAGCAATCACGGTGGTAGGCAGGTTGGAGTCTTAAAATTTATTCTAAGAATTTGATTTTTGTCCTTCCAAATTAAGCTTTTGATTTTTGTCCTTCCAAATTAAGCTTTTATAATGATAAAACAGAGTTTTTTGGGGGACCTTCTATAGGCTGAATTCAACAGAGAGATATGCCCTCTAGGATCTTGATTAGGTGCTAAGTTTTTAAACTGGTAGGAAGGGTGATGAGAAAGTTTTTTTTTAATTTATTTTTTATTTCTTGTTAAAATGTAATGACAAGATCTGATATGAGAGGCAAAAGAAAGAAAGAGTCAAAAACCAGGAGACAATATCCAGTAGTCAGTTCCAGGTTTCCAAGCTTGAGAAACCGCACAAAATTTTGAGATAAGAGGAATGAAAGCTTCACTTCTTCAATCCTTCTATTATTGATTAATATAAATTGCTCCAAACAGTTCTTTCTGTCCTCTTCTTTTAGCTTTCTTCCTTTCCTTCTTCCTCTTTATTTCCTCCTCTGCCTTAACCCTCTTCCAGAAGCAAAGAGCAATGGACGGTAAGCTCTACATTTAGCTGGCAGGAACAAATTGTTCCCAACTGCTTTCTTGGCCTCAGATAACTATTCTGTTGCCAGTTTTATTTCTAAAACATAAACATGACTATATTATTCTTCTGCACCAAAATTTCTGACTCACTCATAGGATAATTTTCAATATCAGGAGTATGGTTTAAGAGGCCATTCCTCGTCTTTAATCTCCAATACTTCAAACATGCACACCAAACAAGGCATTTATTTTTCTTGTATCAGAAATAGTATTTTCATGCCTACAGAAATTCGATAAGCTGATCTCTCCACCTGGAAATGCATTTGCCTATATTCATATTCACCCTTCAAAACTCAGCTCTTCCATGGAGATTTCCAGAAACTAGTCTATGTGGCATTTACTACTGTTACTGCTGCTGCTGCTGATTTTTTTTCTCACAGTATTTTTGCCCCGTTGATTTCCCGCAGTGGTGAATTTGGTTTTTGTTTGTTTTGAGTGTTTCTCTGACTGCTGACCAAGTAGAACTCATCATCTCTTGTCTATGTCATAGGGTCATTTCATTCATCCCTTTATTATTTTCATGCCATAATGTAGCTATTGGGTTATGTATTTACCTCCCACACTGGATTGGAAATTTCTTTAAAAAAGAACTATATCTCGACCATCTCTTCTAGAACAGTTCTTAGATAATCAGAGAGCATTTATCAGCTTTCTTTTGTTGTTGTTATTGTTATTGTTTGCTTCAAGTCCTGGGCTATGATCATAATCTCTTCATTGGAAGACTGAGAAGAGCTTCAAGACCCAATATTTTGGCCCCATCTGGAACACAGGCTCATCATATACTTCTTATACAGGGATTCATTAAATCAGTATGTGAGGAGCAAGCTATAATGGAGACAGGGATGAAAATGTTTTCCTCTTGCTAAACAGAAAAGCAAAGTTAGCTAATCATATTGAGCACTTAGCACCAGAGAGAGAAACAAATGCAACTGGCATGAGAGAGTGACATGGAAATAAAATGAAGACCTTGAAGACCACTACCCACTTTCATGGGTAATGATTAATTCAGATGATCACACTCATCCCAACAAGTGATTCTATTAAGAAATTCCAAATGTTGAATTTAATCCTTCTACATACTCAAGAAACAAAATTCTTCAAATGAATATTTATTCAATAATATTTTAGAAACATCTAGTTATATTTATCTAGCAGCCTCAGATGCAGCATCTCCCAGTTTCTCTCCATATGATGATAAAGGTACAGGTGTGCACACATGTATGCACACACACAAAGATATGAAAATCTATAACACTGAAATTCAATCCTAATAGTAAGTTTAGCAAAATCTGCAACAAAAATTAAGTCAGACCTATCAAACCAAGTTGAAAAATAAAACCTATGTTTTATATATAGTTTGCTGTTTGCAAAGGGCAAACCCATAGCCTGAGAGAAGGTATAATTTTTTAAAATAATTTTTACATTGTTTACTTCCTAAATCAGAGATGCAGTAACAGAACAACCCAAGAATCAAGAAGCCTCTCTCAACCATGCAATAGAGTAAAACTGCCCCTTAAGTAGACTCAATTTATATAAGTTAAAATAAATAGGCTCAGTAGAAGGAGGTGGAGGGAGAATAAATATGAAGTTAAATAGTACTGATAATTCTCATTTCCTTTATATATTCTTATAAAACATTAAAACAGGGAAATAGTAACAAAAAAGATAGATGTTAGTGTATATAAAGTACATTGATTTTGATTTAATATACTCTATTGATATATTATACATTGAAAGTTATAAAGGAGTAAAGCAGAAATATATATTAGATTAAGAGCTGAGAATAATTATTTGAAAATATAATGTCATTTAAATTCCTAATTCTACCATATATTAAAAATAAATTCCAGGCCATTTAAAAGTAAAAATACCATGTCATATCACTAAAAGACCAAATAGATAGTAATATGCTTCAGAAATCACAAATGACAAAGAGAAATACCTTAAACTAAATATTATAATCTACCTTATTTCTAGCATTAAATACCTATCATAAATAAAAAATAAGGAAACATGAGAAACATGGGAATATTTGCAATGGAATTAATAGACGAAGAGTTATATTCGCAAAATATAAAGAACATTTACTAATCAATCAAGAAGTAGAATTTTTGACTGAGCACTCAATCAACAAAAATAATTTTAAGCTCTTACTGTTAGTCTTGTCCTCTGCAAAATTCCTGTTGCCCATAAAGTGGGTGAGAGATAGACAATATTTTTTTTTCATTTCATATTTAACACATAATTGCTGAAAGAAGCAAAACTTTTCTTTCTGAATGAAAAAAACCAAGTTACTTTGTAAAAGTCAGATAATACAAGGGGACCCTTTGATCCCATCCTACAGTTTGCTGCTGTCAGCTGGACCCTCTGTAAACAGTGAAGGATGCATTTCTGAACCCATTTCGGATATCTGAAAGTAGAAAACATGATTACAGTAGTAGGTATAAATTATGGAAATTACTGTAAATGTAATAGGATGTGGCAAAACTGGGGAAGGAAAAAGAATGTTCCAGAAAAATTTTAATAATTATGATTAGAAGTGGTAGGTGGACATAAGTATTTGCATTATATAAGCATTCTCCAATTGGGACTTTAGAACAAAAATAAAAGATGTATATAAAGATGACTACTCACTATATATAGGTAAACATATGTAATGATTTATAAAAACATCACACATATTTAACTAAGAATGTGGTCTCATTTTGACCCTTCATTCTTCTTTGACTAGGTACTATCTTCCTAGTCCCAGATAAATGACTGGAGTCACCACCTACTTCTATTGTCCCTCTGTTTGATTCTGCATTGTCCTCTTTCATAGTGTCTTCAATGTTAAGTCCCTTGCTGGTGGTAAAGTAAGCAACCTAAGCTTTTCTCTCTTCTGAGAGGCAAGTGCGTATAATTGTTAGGGCCGAGGAGTTAGGGCAACCTAATGCTTCAATTCTGGCTCTACCCTGCGACCTTCTACAAGTCATTTAGCATTTCTGAGTCACAAATCCCTCATCTCCAGAACGAGGCTACTACTATCTCCTACCTTACAGATTCATTTTGAGAACTGAATGTGAGAAAGAGCTAATGTGTGGAAAGCGCCTGGCACCATGCGAGGGTCAGTAAGTGGTAGCCGTTACAATCTGCTTAAAGTCACTGTGTTGGAGTGCTTGCTAAAGTGACTGCAGGACAACGTTTTTCTTTGCTACTGTCCTTTTTCCTTTCTCTTGTCTATTGTTACACATGGTCCTTGAAATAGATATCTTTTACAAATACCAGTTACACCAACTCCTTAGTAGGAAAACAGCAAGTCTGTCTCAGGTTGGGAGAAGCTATTTATTTGGGAGGTATTATGTTTACAGCAGGGACCTGTTCCCCTCCCCAGCCAATCCTCTTTCTTTGGTAACTAGTTCTAGTGTCACTTCACAAGTTAAGGCATTTTGAATGCCAACTGTTGAAGATCCCCTGTCGATCTCTGTTCTCCTTGAGAGCACAGATTCTGCTATTTTCTGGTTCAGTAAAAGTTTCAAAAACAGTATTGGCTGCAGTAAAAAGCTTGCCAGAGAGCTTTGAGATATTCCCTTGACAGAAGAAAAGAGGTAATGAAGCCAGGTTTGCTTTAAGAGTGGAGAAAAGATGAAATTCTTGCATCTCTTTCTTGGCAAGCAAACCCATTTAGCTGTGCCTTCTAGGCCAAAGCTCAGAAAGCTCAAGTGAGCATATTTCCTCTTCTTTTAACAGAGATGAAATCCCCTTCCTTCCATAAGTCTGCTGATTACTAAAGGTGTTCAAAGGGCTCGGAACCAGCTTTCTGTGCTGCTATCACCTCTGCTCAGCCAAACAGGCTGCAGGGGGTTTTCTGTTTCTCATTATCTCACACCTCATTTGACCTATATTACATAGAAATTCTTTTTTTTTTCCCTGAAAATTAAATTGTAGTCTTTTAGAAGCTCAGGCTTTTACATAAATTAAATGTTTTTATTGTTCCATTAAGGATTCAGGCAAACATAATGCCCAGAAATTGTAATCTAATAAAAAAATACAAATGAAGAGCTAATAATACCTACTGATGTCCCTAGTATTTTATGCACATTGTCTTATTTTATCCTCAAAGTGGTCTCATGAGGTGACTACAATGATTAGCCTCCTTTAACAGATGACAAAAATGAGGCTCAGAAAGAGTAATTTTCTCAAGGTTGTTTACCTACTAAGAAAAAAAGCCTGGATCCCAAACCCAGACTCCTAGGATTTGAAAGCCTGTGCTTTTGGCCAGTACTCTACTCTACTCTCTCTGAGTGATAAAAGCAACATGTGAAGTAGAGCCTTGACATTTGTAGATTTAATATTTATAGTTTCAATTATTTGTGAGTAATCCTAAAGGCCCATGGAATCAAGTCACTTGTAAGATGTGTTATGGCATGGGTTAGAATGATAGGCTCTGTGTGGCTGGCACATGGGAGCCAGTGAGGGATCAGCCTGCTGCCCGGTATGCACCCGGCTTCCCAGACATTTTCTTCACTTGCTCTCCCCCCCCCCCCCCGCATTTGTAACCACTATTGAAAAATGATAAAACTTGCATTTCTCCAAAAGGTGGAAAACATGGCACAGTGATAGATGTCCCCAGATCGCTCCCCTTGAAACAACAATAAGCTGAACATCTAAAACTCAACAAAAAACACCACAGGTCAGAATTCCGGGTGTCAGATGGTGGACTGGGAGTAAAAAAGAAGCTGTCTATCATAGCTGCCGGAGCTCTCTTCAGGAGGAGGGCGAGGGGAGAAAAACTGGCGAGTTCGTGCTGCGAGTTCCCTGAACATTTCTGCCTGGGATAGCTGTGGCTGCAGGGCACAGTCATCAGGGCAGAAAGCAGAGAAGCAGGATGGGACCTCAGAGGAGCAACAGCAAAACTGAGGCTGAGCTGCAGTCTCCAACTCCCAAACCAGAGGGTCCTCTCCCCATACCCTCCAAGATAATCACCATGGAGCGTCAGAGGAATCTGAGCAAATGCTCCCGAGATTGTCACTGACACTGACAGGAACTGAAACTGAGAGTAGCGAGCATGATTAAATATCTACAAGAAAATTAAAAAAGCATTATTAAAACTTTATATAAAGCAGGAATCCAAGAGGCTTAGATGCCACCTACCGGAAACCAAAAGAAAAGACTTGCATTTCTTCATTAACAGCGATTTAACAATGAAAGCCAGTTGTATAATTAATGACATCAGTTTTGTGTTTGGTAGAATACGACAGTTTTGAAAAATTCACTTGTTGTTCTCTTAAATTCTACTGGATTTCATGATTGAAACTATAATCCATAATGGTGTTCAACTGATATGTATGGGGTTGTCAACAAATATCATAGCACGTATCTGTCAGGATTTGAGTGATATATATCAAACAATACATAACAAAGTAGTAAAATACAGCGAATGCTTCAGAAGGCAGGACTGTGGAAACATGGTGCAGTGGCATAACTTTGCCAGTCATGCCAGATGTGATCTATTTCACTGCAGCAATATGGAGAAGGCTGGTTTCCTGGAAAAAAGCAGACAATGGTAGACTGGCCCAGTCTTAGGAGGAAGTGCTGACACACATAACATTGTCATAAAAGAAAACTAAACTGGCTGACTTATTCATCCTGCAAAACATGTGTTGAAAGCCTATTATCTGCCAGGCCATGGATAGAGAGATGAATGTCTTTGGGCAGAAGTAACAGCAGAAGCATGCCTGCGGTTCCCTTTGAAGCAACTTAATCCTTCTTCCCAGGCCGATTTCCAACAAGGGAAGTCAGGGGCATAGCAGGTAGGTTTGTGGTAATTACTCAAACTTCCTGCACTGTGCTTTTGATCATGCATTCCTCCCCATCACCCCCATTCTACTTCCATCTAATTATTAATACTTAACTAGTTCACCTATACCCGACCCCACTTGTGCCTTTTGTTCTGGATGGTTATATTTTGCTTCTCTCACCTGACCCCTGGTAATCCTGAAAGCCTTTGGCTGCCACTCACTCTCTGAGCTCTGTTCTCCCAGCTCACTCATACAAGATATACCTACACAGGTGCAACCTTTGGGGCTTAATATTGTCACCTACTTGGGGAAGGGAGGGCATTGATCAAGACCGTGTGGCTACAGAAGATATGAAGTCATATGGTGCTTCAGAGAGTTCAGGCAAAATGTCGCCACACAGAAAAGGGTGAAGCAGGGATAGGTAGTCACTGCAAATCTGGGTGCTTGACATCATGAAAGAGTATCAGCAAGCAACAAGGTCCAAAACCTCAGTCTGGGGTTCTGAAGGTCATTGCAATTCCCTGGAGAGTCCAAAGGAGAGGACATGGTGGTTCTTTGTGGAGTAATTCAGATCTTTGTTTGAATTGTGGTTCTGCCATTTACCAGTGGTGTGTGCCAGACTCCGAAAATCATTTAACTTCATGGAGCTTCACTTTCTTCTTCTGTGCAATGAAAATGATAAGACCTACCTTGCAAGGTTTGCGACGATTAAATAACATAATGTATATAAAGAATTGGCACACGGTAAATAGTAAGAGGTGGTTTATAATGATGATGACAATGCTGATGATATTAGGAATGTTAGAGACATGAAGAAAAGCGCTAGCCTGGTACATTCAGTTTATTTAACAAACTGTTGGATTCCTATTTTGAGTATACCTATTTTGTGTCAGGCATTGGATACTGACTACTGAGGCTATAGTAGTGAATAAGACCAATATGATTCTACCTTTCATGGAATTTGAAATCTAGAAGATATGATTACTAGAACCAGAACACACATTGAGCAATAGTTTAGAAATAGGCAGTAGGCCATGACAAGAAATAGGGCATAATTTTGAGCCAGACTAAAAAAAATGATGATTTGGTTTTTGAGTGTGTAGATTATGAGGCAAATATCTTCACAGTCTTCTTGCCTACATTTTGGATGAGCCCTTGGCTCTGGGGCAGGACCAAATCTGCAGGTGGAGGTCAAGGAACCATGGATGATTGGGAAGGGAGGAGGAAGAATCTAGAAGAAGGTAGAAACTGACAATCAAGGAGGTTTCATCACATATCTGACATGTAAGCACTTGGTAAATATTAGCTTTATTATTCTTATTATTGGTGTTATTATTATTATCATTAAAATTAGCATACTTCCTTGGGCTGGCATAATTGATATTTCCCTGATGACTCTCAGCATTCTAATGTCCACACCAGTCATTGTGCCTAGCTGTAGAACAATGATGTGTCCAGGGATTGTAGAGCTGGCTGGTTTCCATGTCGACTGAACCAAGTGGAACTGAGCCAAGTGGAACTGAGCTTACAGTGATACTGGAGCTCTTGAGCTTCTTTAGAAAGTGGATTTTCTCTCTTTCCTTCCATGGTGTCAGGTTACCTACTGTCCCTTTTTATTGTGTCAGTGTGCCTATCTTCAACAACTGCTCGCAGCCTTTTAATATACTTTGAGCTAAAAAAAGAGCATAACGCTCACATCGCAATTTTGTCTAAACAAGAGCAAAATACATCAAGACCATCCTATAAGCAAAATGGATGAGCTTTAGCAGTATTGAGGAGGCTGTGGGCTGGGTTTGAAATCAGCCCTGTTCTGGGGAACTTGACTTCCATTTCTTTAACTGTGACAAGAGAATAATAATTAGAAGTCAACCAACTACTTCAGGGCAACATGGGGAGCACACGATGCTATACATGTGAAAATGCTTTATGAAGTAGAGAGCACTATAAAAATGTAAGACACAGTGTATCTGAATAGCTGTTTCCTGGGCAGTAGGAGGTGGCAGGATCAATAATCTAGATAGAGGTTAAGAAGGCATTTCTAGAACAGAATATTAAAGTTAGGTATAATTTTTAAATTCTATGCCAACTTTTTCACCTTCATATTAAGGCAGAAAAGATTACTTGTTACATTTTAACAACTCCAGGAGACTGGTCAAGATGGCGGAGAAGGTAGAAACTGTGCTCACCTCCTCTAGCAACTGCACCAAAATGACAACAAAACTACAGAGTAACCAGCACGCGGAGTTGCCTGAGGTCTGGCTGAACAGAAGCCCTACAACTAGGGACAAGACTCTGGCTGTGAAAATCAGTGGAAGTTGCAGCTGAGTGAGGCAGAGGGCTGCGGAAGGCTCAGCTGTTCCTCTTAAAGGACCCGTACCTGGCCTTACTCCCTGATGGACACGCTTGCTCTGATGCTGGGGCAGCTTGCTCGGGAGTCACTAGGGACATATGAGGAGGTAGTGAGTTGTCGGGCTCTAAGGCAAGGGCTGGAGGGGTGGCTGTCTCCTAGACAGAAGTATTGGCAGTACTCATTGTTCCTTTGTTGAGCCCTCCCCGCTCCCAGCCTACAGATGCAGGAGCGACCATATCTGAGTCACCATTGACCTGGATAACACAAGTCGTTCCACCTCTCCCAACTTGTGGGCTCACCCAAACCTCTTCCAGTAGTTTATTCCATATAAACAAGGTATCTTGGCTCCTGCTGTGAACCTTCAATACAGCTCTTGCAGGCTCACAAAACCCAAAAAAGCATCTGGCCTCAGCATGTTCTGTATCTCTTGCTGAGCAGCACCATGCCTTTCACGAGCAGCAGCTGGCCTTGGTTTCTGGCTTGGCCTCTCGAGAACCTATAAGCCCAGCATGCGTGGTAACCATCTGTGGATTGCCTGGTGACACTTTTTAGGGGGCCCCAGGAGTGCACAGGCTGTAGCTAAACTTGGCCTGCAGCTGGACCCCTCCCAGGACTGGGAGACTTAGAAACCCTACCTAATACATAGAAACAAGACACAGGAAGACAGCCAAAATGAGGAGACAAAGAAGCATGTCCCACATGAAAGAACAGAACAAAGATCCAGAAAAAGAACTCAACAAAATGGAGACAAGCAATCTACTAGAAGCAGAGTTCAAAACACCGGTTATAAGGATGTTCAAGGAACTTAAGAGAAGAGTAGATGAACTCAGTGAAAACTCAGCAGCAGGAGCAAAGCAATTCATTACCTACAAAGAGATAGAAAACATAAAAATGGAGATGGGAAACATAATAAGGAACCAGTCAGAAATGAAGAATACGATATCCGAGATGAAGAGTACATTAGAGGGAATCAACAGAGTGATGAAGCAGAAGATCGAATCAGTGATTTAGAGGATGGGGTAGAGGAGAACACCCAATCAAAATACCAATAAGAAAAAAGAATCTAAAAAATGAATATAGTTTAAAGAGTCTCTGCAACAACATCAAGCATACTAACATTCACATCATAGGCGTACCAGTAGGAGAAGACAGAGAGCAAGAAATTGAAAACCTATTTGAAGAAATAATGATGGAAAACTTCCCTATCCTGGTGAAGGAAATAGACACACAACTCCAGGAAGCTCAGAGAGTCTCAAACAAGATGAACCCCAAGAGGCCCACACCAAAGCACATCATTAAAATGCCAAAAGTTAATTACAAAGAGAGACTCTTAACAGCAGCAGGAGCAAAGCAATTCGTTACCTAAAAGGGAGCTCCCATAAGACTGTCAGCCGATTTCTCAACAGAAACTTTACAGCCCAGAAAGATTTGGCACAAAATATTCAAAGTGATGAAAAGCAAGGACCTACAGCCAAGATTAATCTACCCAGCAAGGCTATCATTTATAATCTAAGGACAGATAAAGAGCATCCCAGACAATAAAAAGCTAAAAGAGTTCATCACCACCAAGCTAATATTACAAGAAATGTTAGAGGGATTTCTTTATAACGAAAAAAAAAAATGTATAAAAAATCTGAATAAAGAATGGCAATAACAACATATCTATCAAAAGTACTTCAAATGAAAAATAATTAAATGCTCCAATCAAAAGATAGAGTGGCTGAATAGATAAGAAAACAAGACCCTTACATGGGCTGCCTACAAGAGACTCACTTCAGATTAAAAGACACACACAGACTAAAAGTAAAGGGATGGAAAAAGATATTTAATGATGAACCTAGGAGGTATTGTGCTGAGTGGAGTAAGTCAGATAGAAGAAGACAAATGCCATATGATTGCACATGTATCTAGAATCTAAAGAATAAAATAAACAAAAACAGAAAGAGACTCATAAATACAAAGAACAATTTGAGGGTTACCAAATGGGAGGGGGATTGGGAGGGGGTAGATGAAAAGAGAGAAAAGATTAAGAAACACAAATTGCTAGTTACAAAAGTCATGAATATGTAAGGTATAGCATAAAGAATATAGCCAATAATATTGTAATAACTATGTATGGCGTCTGAGGGGCACTAGTTTAGTGGGGTGATCACTGGTGAGTTATACAGATGTCTAATCACTATGTTGTACACCCGAAACTAATATAATAATATATGCAAATTATAAAAAACATATTATTAGGAAAAAGAACTCTGGAATAAAAATGTTGGCTTAAGAGAGATTTTAGTTCCTACATCACCACCAAAGTTTTGGTCAAAATAAGTAAGATTTGAATGAGCTTACACATTTATATGTATCATAATAATTAAAACCATCAGAGTATTCAAATTACTGTTATAGACACTCTTGGTGACAAATGCTGGTATATTTTCCTATAAAAATATTTTTATATTTTTGACAAATAAGTTCAGAACATGGTCAGGGATGATTGAAATGTGCACCAGATATTTAGGCTGTCTAGTATGTAAGTTAAATTTCCTCTGGAAATTTGATTATGTCAATGTAGCTTAAAACCATTATTAAGAGATGGCTTATATCACATGCTAATTTGCTTTATTGCACTAAGAATGAAAGCTCAACTAAATGTTGAGTATATCTTTTTTAAACACCCTCTAGGACTAACACCACAGTTGACATAAACTTTTTTCTCAATTCCATAAGCCATTTTTAAAATTGATACAAGTACACATTTTATACATTTAAACTATGGTTCAACTAATTGTGATGTAGTATGGCTTTTATACATACTGGTTTAGTACCTCAGATTAATTTAATAATTATAAAATCTGTTTAATTGTATAATAGCTTCTTATTTAACTTGGAGATTTCAAAAAATTTTATTGACTCACATTTATTACTTGCTATCTGCCATTGACCAGTTTAACACCAGAAATAGTATTAGCATGCCATTAAACAGCATCTCAGTAAATTTCCATTTTAGCAAAACTTGTAATCTACTAACTATGATTAAACTTTGATGTTATGTTATTTTATTTTACTTGCATTAGTAGGTACACATTAGCATAATTAATTCTTTGTACCTTTCAAATCTTGGTTCAAAGTAAGTAGGCATTGGAAATGTCGAATTTAGTTCTTAAAGTCTCTGGTCACAGAGGCAGTACTCTCATGAATTAGTGATCAAATTCAAAGGTTCTTTAAGAAGTTCTGGTGACCAAAGGTCCAGAACAATACACTTTGAATGAACAGGTCTACGTTCTTCCAGGATTGTCTGTGTAAGCATTGTCATTAATTAGGAAATTAAAAAAACCTAAAATCTGGATTGCATCTGGCCCCGTTGTGAATTCACTTGTCAAATAATTGCCTATATTCATTCAATAATCAGGTCATAATCATTAAGTTTGAATGATTCACCAAAAGCCAATTAGTGCACTTAGAATTTTATTCCTTGGTTTTTAAAGCTCACCTACCCCAAACTCCTGTACAGTTTATGGAATGCCATAAATTAAGGAGTAAGAGTGAGTTAAAGACATTTCTCCTTCTATTAAAAAGGTTAATAATTTGTTTAACTGAGGTGGTCTAACTTTATTATAGTATTTAGTGAATATTACTAAATTTTAATATTTATGAATATCTACTTGTGTTTAATTTTATCTCTTGAATTTGAAAGGAAAGATTCAGGCTCAGTCCAGTTTGCACACTCTAATTTCTCTCTGTAATCCTTAAGCCACAAATAATTGCCCTTTATAGGAGATGTATAGAGTGCACTGATTTATGAATTCACTAATTTTTCTTCTCCACTGTGTCATACAATCACGTGATGTCTTGAGAGCACAAAAACATTACTTGCTAATATATTTAGTACTAAAAAGAATCAAATCAAATCAAATGAATTTTCTGGTTTCCATCTGATTTTCAGTATGAGCACTGGAATTGTCTTTTTCTGGAATTAGTTACTGTCCCTATGTATTTATTCTGTTAGCATTATTTAGCCTCTCTTGGAATTATTTTCTTTGAAACTCTTGCATGTCACACCGAAAGCTCTTAGGTTTTAAAATGAGAAGAACCTCCAAAGCCCATCAATATGTTTTCTAAGTCATTCCAGGAGGCACAGAGCCACAGAGAACAAGGACATTGAGAGGTCTTTATTATTCCCAGAAAAAAAAAAAAAAGAGAATTGATAACCTAGGCTTTATAACATAGTCTAGCATCCCCAAATGCTAGGTTTACAATGTTGATAATTGTATCTCTCCTTTCTGTCTGTGTCCTGGATTATCCTGGAGAGTTCTGATATCTTATCTCTTGTCTCCCTTTCCAGATTATGCAAGATCCATCAGAGCAGACTGTTAACATCTCTACATACTCCAGATCTCATGCTTATCTCCTTTGAAACACAACCGTGGTGTCATCTTGTCTTGTTTATTTAATTGTCTAAGTATATCTTAGTTTCCTTTCATCTTGGAAGCCATTCTAAAACACTTGGAATTACACAAGTGCTCTAGCTCTTTTCTCTACAACCACGACTAGGCCGTTTTCTTTGTCCTGCACACTCTTTACCTCCCTTTTTGCATCATTAACTTCCAGTCACCTTTCAAGGCTGTGCTCAGGCATTTTTTTTCTTTACTCCATGTAAATATTCCTGACTTGCCTTAACCTCAAGTTGGATTTCTTGCCTCGCTTTTATCTGCTGCCTCATCACACCCTGTATATGCTCCAGTCATTTATTACATGGCATAATCATTATTCGTTTACTCATTTCTCTTTCTTTGGACTCTTTGGGGGCTAAAGATGTTGTCTTTTATAGTAAAATTCCAAGTAACAGGTGCCCAGAAAATTAGAGAGCCACAGCGAACATTTGTGGGTTGAATGAAGAAATGGTGATGTGTGGTTTAGATTTAGACAGAGAAGCCTGACCTTTAGCTGAGATGTATGTCTATTTTTTATGAGTCATTTTCCTTCCTATTTGACTAATACATTTTCTCTCCAGAGGCAAGAGTAATTATTATCTGCATTCCCATAAAATCTTATCCTTCCAAGAAGACACAAATCTTCTCTGATGTCAATCAAAAAGTGGCATCTGACGCTGAAAGGATTGACAGAACTGCTCAAGTGCATATGCATCTGAGGCAGTGTTTAGAAGTACAAGTGAATCATGATATGCACAAACTCAGTGCATGTCAGTCATTTTCTTTACACTCAGGATGGTTGTGGGGGAAATATTTATTGTGCTTTATAAATTATTCACAATTGCATTTGTTTAAATGCTCGACAGTGATGCATTTGAAACATGATTCAATATACAAAGCATCAATATTGAGGCAATCTTTCAGTTACTTATTTGTTATCTAAAGTGGGGTACCACTATACAAATGGAGAAACAACTGAAATCTCAGTGAGCAACTTAAAATGGTATTCTAACAAAGTAAGCAGAAATGACAGTAAATAAAAGTCTATGTTAAAGACATATGGACTATGAAGAGGAAAGACAAAGGAGGATGATGGAAGTTTTATCAGAATTTTAAAAGAAAATAACATCTGTATTACTAAGAAAGTATCTTGCATTTTGCATAAAAAGTAAGTAATCAGACTTCGGCTTACTTGAATTCAGAGACATAGCTATACTGGCATGGAGGATGGGGAGAGTAAAATATGGACAACTACAATACAGTATAAACCTCTTCTTGCCCTGAATTAGTTTCGTTTGTCACATAGTGTATATGGCAGAAGAGTTAAGATGCTTACTTTTTCTCTGGGAAATAAAAGTGTGGATTGCTATGAGTTGAAGTGCAGTAGGCCTAGAATTAGTTCCTGGCAATTTTCAGTGTTTGGCAACTTTCAATTATAGAAAGAATAAAGAGTTTTTTCATTCTTTTTTTCTCACCTCCCTGATGACCTTGTTCATCAGGTATTTGCTTCAGCAGTTTCTCTCCCTTGGGATCTCTAATCAGTTTATAAATTTCTCCTATATTATCACTTTCCCCCTTCAGCTACTATTCCAGGTTTTACTCCTTTTCTTCATCACAAGTCTGAAGATTTACTAATGCTTAAAATTTCCATTTCCTCATTTTTCATTTTTCTCCTCCAATCAGGCTTTCAAATTCAGCATAACGACTTTTATTAAAGCAATCAATGACCAAATACTTCTGAAGCCAAGACTAATTTTAATTCTACCTGTGACTCACCTCTAAACAACATTCGACATAGTTGTTTACTCCCTCTTGAAACTCTTCTTCTCTAGGCTTTTCAATCCCATAGGTCTTGTTTTCTTCCTATCTCACCAGCTAATTCTTCTCAGGGAAACACTTTACTTTCTAACTTTGAGGTGCCCCAGGGCTCTTTTCTTATATACACTCTAGACTACTAATTTTATTTTATTTTTTTAAGATGAGGCAACCCTTGGTTGACCTCACAGATTGCAAGGACCTCGTTGGCTTACAATCCCTTATTATTATTTTTTTTTACACCTACAGTACCTGGTCTTTCTAAGTGGTCTCCCATCTGACCCAGGCCTGATCCTGCTTAGCTTCTGAGATCAGACGGGACCATGCTTGTTCAGGGTGGCATGGCCGTAGACTAGACTAGTAAATTTAAGTACTACCTATACTCTTTATTCTCCAACCTGGATCTTATATATTCAAATGTCTTCTTGATTATCTCCTTTAAGATTCCTGTTAGGAATCTTAACAGTCCAAAGAGTTTCATTGTGTTCTTTCCTCTTACCCTTACTCCCGATACTCCTGACAGATCCACTTCCCTTAAAGTCCTCTCCAAGTCACCAAGATTGTGCCAACATGCACACCAACTGCTCAGGCCCAAAACTATGACATAGGTCTTTAATCCCCTTTTCTCTTCACAAGACTCATTAATCCATCAGTAAGTCACATTCATTCCGAAATATATCCTGAATTCAATCCGTTCATCATTTTACTGCTTCTAGAGCAAGACTCCATCTGTCACTTGGACTAATGTGACAGCCCCTCACTAATCTCCCTGCCTCTACCACTTTATGTCTGGCATTCAGTTCTATGCATAGCCGGCAGAGTGATCTTTTAAAAAATCTAAATCCACGACATTCCTTTGCTTAAACCAGTTTAATAAGCCTCCCACTGCAACAAGAGCAAAATGTAAATTCTTTACCCAAATCACCAAGTGATCTGGTTCTGTTGAGCTCACTCACTCCATCTGTGCGGTCTCAAAGCCATTCTGCTCCAACCTTATACTTGAAGCCCCTTCTTTTTTATGCAAAGTGGAAATACTCTTCTCATATGACAAATTTCTTTCTCACCACTGGGGCCTCTGCACAAGTTTCTTGGCTTTCTATCTAACATTGGCAGCCTCCTCACTGTACCACCCACCACCAAATCCATCATTTTCTTCATAGAACACAATTTTATCTTCAGAATGCTGGCCAATATGGAAATTATCTTATTTGTTTTTGACTATTTTCTCACTACTAAAATGAAAGTTTCTAGAGGGCCTACACACTTGATCCTCACTATGTCCTTGGGGCATAGATTAATGTTCAGTGGCATTTGTTGGCTGGCTGACTCACTGGCTCAGGCTGCCTCTATGTCACATTAAAATTTATCTTTCTACTGAAAACTTCAAAAGTTAATTTTTTGACTGATAACACACATCTGAGAGAAATTATTTTGGAGTGGCTGAATTGCAGAAATCTGTCTTTCTTTGCTAACTCGAACCCCATCCAAGCCTGTCTGCTGCTTTCTTTGCTTCCACTTCCATCTCTATCTCTGTCTCTGTCTTGATCTTGATCTACCTTAGTCTTTACATTTCTTTAACTAAACATTTACCTCCTTTGTGGCTCTGTCTCCAGTTTTATCTCCTGTTTTTTTTTTTTTTTTTTTTTAAGCAAAGGACTTCCTTTAAAAGGAGAACAATAATGGCAAATGACTGTATTTACCGAGTATTAGAAACCATTATCGTCATATTTAAACAGTTTGCTGCTTTGGCTATTGTCTTAAAAAGGTAAGACATTTTAGCTATTATTAAAAAATTGTGATGCAGCTCGTTACTGCAAAATTGGATATCTGTGGATCAAATCATGTTTTGTAAAATATTCTCATACAGTATAGAACAGGGCTATTCCATTCAATACCTTAAGATAATGTTATAGAGAGGCCCAATTTAATTTTATGGTATTTGAGGTCATATTCACTTCCAGAATAACTCATGTTTCTAGGAAATATATTTTAGATATATTTTCATTTAGAAAATATTTGTTGAATTGCTCCTTTGTGCCAGTTATTGTAACATATTGGGAACGTGATGGAAATGAACAAAACAGACATGTCATCTGTCTTCATGGACCTTAGAGTCTTAAGAGGGAGGTAGATATTAATAAAATAAAAAATAATAATAGGTAACAATTACTGGATGAATGCTCACTGTGTCAGGCAGTTTCTGACTGTTTTATAACTATTAACTCATTTAATCCTTCCAACATCTCTCTATGATGTAGGAATTACTAACATTTTACAGAGGAAGATCACACAACTAGTACGAAGCCAAGACGAGATTTAAAATCAGGCTTGAGAAGTCATACATTTAATCACTATATTTTAATACCTGGTGAAACTTGTCAAAAAAAAATGAGAGGCAAGAATCATTTCAAGCACGTTCATAATTGTAATGGTAAGTTCTATGAACCTAAGGTAAAGAGTACATTCCAGAGTGACCTAGTCTGGGGAATCAGGGAAGATTTTCTTAGGGAAGAGGTGTTAAAACTGAGATGGGAAGAATTTAATTAATTTATATTTAATTCCTTCCAACCATGTTTTACCCCACCTAATACTAGAACCTTCTTTTCAAAGGCAAACAGAGGCTCCTCATCGACAACTTGGTAGTTAATTCATTCTTCTGACCTTCCTACATCCTACAATATAATCAATTTCTGCTATTGTTTAATATTATGCAAAGTCAGAACAAATTAATATGGGTTGGATGCATGTAAAAAACTCCTTGGACAGCCATGATCTGTCTCAGAATGAATGTGAATTCAGCATGAATATGACAACTTCAATAATAACCCTAAAAAGTGAACAATAATATCCGTTCTTCTGTGACCCATTCTAGCCACTCGTAGAGAAAGTTATAGTTTGGAGAGGAAGTATTTGAGAATATCATAATCAGATTATGCAATCAGGGCACTGGAGTGACTGACACTATTGCATTTAATTTATGACATATTAAATAAGAAATCATTTCAGAGAAATGATGCCTCTCCTTTGTAATGCGGGTCACTGGGAAAATAGTCGTTCCTTCCTTAGACTGTGCTGCCAGAGGGGGTCATCATGGGTTCTTTTGAGGCAACAGCTCATTTAATTCCCAGATAGACCAGGAAGATTAATTTTGTTCCTTGGACACAGACTTCACTCTTCACCTCAACGTTTATTTAAAAATGTAGAATGTTGCACACAAGGGAGACCAGGAAAAAGAAGGGAAACGATTGCATTGCCAAATGACCAAGTCCAAGAGGACTGATCTTCTTTTTCTGTTTTTTTAACTTGCAGATGAAACTCACAGATTTCAGAAAAGAAATTGCAGACTCGTAATGAGGTGGTGAGACTAAATCAGCAAACGATAAGAAACATCCCAACAGCGATTATTCAACAGCCACTGAAATTTGCAAAAGATGCCAGTATTTCCCAGGAGGGTAAACAATCATGATGTTGAAATGTCAACTGTGGAAATGATATGTTAAAAATGCAGTGCAAAATTTCCCAGCAGTATATTTTGTCTTATGGAGTGTAGCATTATGCAAAGCAGTCCACAGTTAGCCCTAGGGTTGTAGCTACATCAGCAAAAATATTTTTCCTTCTCTGTCCATGGTAATCATTAATGTACTGGGGACACCCTGGCTACCTTAATTTATTATCACCAATAATTGTTTACATCTAATAAGGTTATGATGGAATTCAGACTCAAATCCTATATACACCTCTTTGCTCTTCTTTATGGCTAGTTTATTGTCTGATCCTACATATATTTGGCACAGTCAAGAAAGGCCTCCTTTTTAGTTGTCCTGGTGATACCTTCTTTGTATGTCTTTTAAAATATCTCAGATTGGCAGTTTCTCAGAAATGAGAAATGAATATAGGTGGGAATCATCTTATTTAAGAAGTAAACTAATTACTAATACACTTATCACTCTAGTAATATTAAGACAATTGTTTTCATCTTTAACTTTGTCAGATTACAAATCCTAAGGATCTGAGATTAGTAGCTAGTGAACTTTTGCATCCCTCATGGAATGCTAGGAGCCTCTGGGCATGGGTAACATTCTAATCTTCTTCATACTTAATATTTCTGCCAAGGAGGAGAGTGGCAAGGAGCATGAAGTCAGAAGTTGCTCCCTTCTCTTTTGATAGTTCTTTGGCAAGGGTTTCCTCTTAACATTAACCAACTGCATCTTGTTGATTATCAGATGGGAAAAAGAGGGAGTTCCTCAATGCAAAAAGCGGGAGGGGGCGGTCCTTGTAGGTATGGTATTTGTAACAGACTTCAATAAAAAGAGAATGAGAACAATTTTACCATTTGGATGAAAGGTCTAAAATAAGTTAGCTGATGAGAATGTAATATTTTTCATTCTAAAGGGTTCTCGGGCCATGTAAGTGTTTGAGTGCTAATAGTAGTCCACGGACCACTAAGTGACTAATGCAATCCCATTTTAGGACATGAATAGCTAATTGGATTTTATAATCTTTCAGAAATTTAGTGTTATTTATTATGGGGAATGTGTTATCCAATGATGCTGAGACTAGTATCACATGCCTTTTCATTAACTTTTCAAAAAAGATCACGTGATTTCTGTGATGATTTTATACATAGAGCCAATTAAAAGATATTTTGCTCCATAGGCACTAGGGTACTATATGACAGTATTGCTAAGCCATAGTGGGAGTAGAATGCTCTGTATGAAAGGGGATGGGGTGTTGTGGTTTAGCTCCTCCCAATGAGCTCAAGGTCATAGATATTAATGTGAACTGAGAATTATCTATATGACACCTACCATGATAAGGTTCTAGTTATGTGATTATAATTAATAATGCATGAGTCATTTTGGTTGATACAGAATTAAATTTATTATCTGTTCAAGGCACGGATCTTCAGAAATAATGGGAAAATGATTTGTCTTATGCATTTCTATGGCAGGCCTGACATTTTTATATTAGCTGAGTGAGCTTCTAGCTCCAAAATTATAAGGCCTACACTAATGTCTCCCAGATGTTTATTAAAAGTCCTCAAAGTAACTTGTGGGCTCTCATATAAAATTTTGCAGTAAATCCCCAACATGAATATAGGACATCTTTTATCAATCCCACATAATAGTAGGAAGCTCAAGATTGAATTTTTAATTGTTGTAAATATTTTCAAAAATTCTTTGAAAAGAATTCAAAATGATCATAACACACAGGCAATTTTAAAATGCTCTAATGATCTTTGGCAATGAACTCACTTTTTTAATGGCAATTTTACATTTTCCCAGGTATATACTATGTTGCAATTCTTCAAGTATTTTTTTTTCTCTTTTGAAACTGATGTTTTCCTAGGAAGATGGGTTGCTTATGATTTCTAGACATTAAATGTGAGTAAGGGAAACTAATGGTAATATTAATACATACTCAAGGTCAAATAGGTTTCAGGAAATTCAAACAATCTTTTCCAGAAAGAAACAAGATTCATTATTTATCTACCTCAGCCACTTCTGATGACAATAAATATTTTAAGATGCCAAAGGGGTAATCTACAGGCAGTTCTAAAGAATACATCATTTATCGAAACAGAGTATAACTTCCTGCTTTCGGAGTTGAGACGGTAGAACCTGGTGAGTAAAGTCTTAAAAGAGGCATCAGGATCTTTTGATTCTCAAGTTGGTGCCAAGGAAGCTCACATACTCACTATCTAAGCTCTCACAAGAAGAGTCTCTGAATCTGCAGTGATGTAGGGAACAGAGGACTGGACATAAATTGGAAAACTTCATTTTAATTCTTGCTCAGTAAAATAGTCTACCTGAAGCTCAGTTTCTCCATAACTTCATTTGTAATTTGCTGAGTTAATACCTTCTTTCTAGCACTGTTATAGGTTGTTATAAATATGTGAGGTTATGTGAACTAAAATTACTTTAAAATTGTAAAATCTTCATCAAATGAGTGAGTTTTTATTTTATAGATACCAAAAAAAAAGCTCATGCCTTGTACCTAAAACCCAAAAGAAATGAGACATTCTACTGTAACTCACGTAGCACTTATTCCTCTTTTAGTTATAAAAGAGTCTGTTAGAAAATCAAGAAAGGTATTTTGTGATATATCATTATCTATAATATGATGGTGTAAAGGGTTTTTCAAAAAGTATTGTTTGAATATCCCAAACTTAAACTTATTCTATATACAGTATCTGTTTTACTATTATTCTTTTACATTGTTTTTCATGAAAATCTTTTGTTTTAGAGGACTCTGGGTGAAGCCCAGTAATTTGGGAGGCTGGAAGAAGGAACTATAAAAAGATTAGATTTGATGTACTGGCAGTATAAGTCCAGTCTTTAAAAATTGGATTAGTATTTATAGGTAAATGATAACTGGGAGTCAGGGCAGAGTAGGGGTGGGTAAGTGGAGCTTAGGGAGCTAAGATTTCAGTCTCTAGGTCTCAAAAAAAAAATTTAAAAAAATCTCGAATGAAAGATAATAGTGATTTTCTATTCTAACCAAATTCTCTATGTCAGAGAATTCTTACTAGTTTTTGATCTCAAGCAGAAATATAAATTAAGACAAAAATTTATTTATTGTTGCATGGAGAATGCCAAAATATGTGCAAATATTAGCTTTTTTTTTTTTTTTTGCAGACAGCAGTGGATATATTAAGGTTTGGCAATGATTGATGTAACAAGTCTATTCTCAAAAGCAATAATTTATTATCTAAATAGAGATCTCTCAAGTAGAGATCTGCATGAGGCTGACATTTTTCAATTTTTACCCTGTTCCATAGATCCATACTGTAACTCTGAGATTTCTATTTATGGAAAAATTGTATAATCAGTTTACCCAAGTTGCTTTTCTAATGGTGAGGCAACTGAGGAGGTACCCCAGAGAGGAGTTTTGCCAAACAATTATAGTGACATTATGTGGCATAAAGTCAATTGGCAACCAGGCATTGTTCCAGGCAATCTGAAAGACAAAGTAGATGGCCAAAGCAAATAATTTACATTAATATATTTTTTCTAAACTTCGTGCCATCTGATTCAACTATCTGTTTAGTTCAGACGAAGTGGAAAATTGCCTAGTCTCCATAGCTCTCAGCAGTTAGGCATGCATGCCTCACATACAAAGTTAATTGTTGTGAAATAATATTTTCATTGATAATAAAATGAAATCAAACAATGTTGAGCAAAGAGACTTTAATTACCTATAAATGCATCTCAGAGTTAGAAGAAACCAGAACGTCAGTGCCATCCACTATAGGAGGCAGAGCTGCATAGAGGCATTGGAGCTACAAACACTGAACTTGATTCTTGGCTGTGCCTCTAACTAGTTGAGTGGCCTTAAGCAAGTAACCCCTAATCATTCACAATAATGTGAAGATAGAAATATTAGCTATGAGAGAAGATTTAGTAAGAATTAAATATGATAATGCATGATGCCTAGCATGCAGTAATGGTGCAATGAATGCTGGCAATTATTACTACTATTTCCTTGATACTTCGAGTGACTCAGAGTGTCAGATGTGGCTCTTGTCTCTCCGCTCCAAACCCACCTTCCTCTTCTCTGCTTTGGGATGCTGGAGTTAGTACTCTACAAACCACATTTCTGATTTGCCAGGGGCATCTTGGTAGACTGTGCCATTAGAAGTCATTAAGGGGATACTACAAGGCTTAAGGAAGAAAAGGGACTTGCTTTTTTTCTAGTAGGCTTTCTGTTTGCTTCCTGTAGGTTTTCTGTCTGCTTGTGGTATCTTTAAGCATCACCCTAGCAATGCTTCTTTATCCCTTAGTGGTCCCTTTCTAGGGCAGCAGCTGTATCTAACACAGTGTTTCCAGCACTTGCAAGGCCACTCTATCCTGCTAGTTAGAGGTCTGGATCTGAGCCCCTTAGGGTCCCTCCTTGGAGCTCAGAGACATCATGCCAGCTGAATAGCACTCCTTTTTCTCAGATGTCTGAGTTTTAGTTTCACAGAGCTTTCCCTCTAAGCTTCTAAGTGTTAATATTCCAGCCTCTTTTGACTGATTCCTCAGCTCCAGGGATGATAACTGCTTTCAGGATTTGCTAACTTCATACTATAGAGTTTTCTTATGATTCTTCCAGTTACCCGATTAACAACTTTATACCTAATTAATTTTCCATTACATTAAAATTTCTTTCCTCAAATAACTGGTGTAGTTTCTATTTCCTGAGTGGCATTCACTAATACACACGATATCTGACAGTTTATTTAATCATTTAAACAGCTTAGAAAGATCTTGTATTTGAGCTAAATTTCCTTCCTGGTGACTATTATCATCCACGGAGGCCTTTTGAACCACACAAAGCAACTTTCTTCCGGGACTTCACTAGCCTATCTAGTATTGACATGTTTCAAACCAGGTTATTGCTCCAAAGTCACAGAAGTAGGTGGAGGAGGGGATGAGGGAGGCGAGGCAACCAGTGGGAAACATCATGAAGGCATAGCTATAAATGAAATGATTGACTACCTGTTCAAACCAAAACTACAGTGATGAATCACCATTCTAGAACTTACCCATAAAATTCCAGTAAAATGCAGGAACTGATCTGATGGAGCATCCTTCAACTTCCTACTAAAGTATCAAGATAAGACATAAAAATAGAAGTCTACAACTCAAAATTTGTATTCACAATTAACTTATTGCTGGAATGGAAGGATGTTGCACAAATTGCAAGCTTGTGGAACCAGGAGAAAAAAATATGAAATTAATATTGTGTCTGAAAATAACAGTAGCTAATATTACTTGAATACTGAATATACAGCAGTCATCTCCTAACATTTTTTATAAGTTATTTCATTAAATCTTCCTTAAAACTCAATGAAATAGATCCTATTATCCCTGTCTTATAGATGAGGAAACTAAGGCATAGAGAGGTTAAGTAACTTACCTAGTGGTATTTGACTAGTAAGTGGCAAGGATGAGATTAAAACTCGGGTAATCTGATTCTTCTGGCTCTTCACTCCTGTAATGACTATCATCTCTTTCCTTCCATCATTTAGCTCAGAGGAGTCACCATGGCCCCTCTACTGCAAGGGTTCTGCTTTTTGAGGCAGCCAGAATGACATTCGACTACCTCCCTCCTGGATTAGTTTTTTAATTCCTAAATTGAGATAAAAAATGCATCTCTAAGAGGATGAGTATGGGAGAGGTTTAATTCTTACAAGAAAAGCATAGCAGAAGGTAGTGAAATCAGAAATCACTCTAGTAGACAATGCAAACCAACAGCTGTGTTTTTGTTTTTCATGTACTTCATTCAGTACAGATTAGTAAGTATATTGAACTTTTGGTTCAGATCAGCATTTTTTAACTGAGAAGTCACTTTGGAAACACCTGGAAAATTTTTTACATACACGAGCCTGTGTCTCCTAAAACGGTGAGCCAGAAGGTCTAAGATGAATCCTAGGTGTATATTTTGAAAAGGCTGCTTAGATTGTGGAACTGGTTAAGAGCCACTGGTTCACATCATCAGTAACAACCCAGCGGGAGAAAAGCAGATTCCAGCTCGGTTCGGCAATCACACCACATGCTCGGTGACCGCCAAGGGTGGGAGTTGGTTTAGGTGATGCATACCTCAATAAATAGAGCAACTTCGTGTCCAGCTCTATTTATTAGCAAGGGATTCAGCCAGAACGTAAGTGTATTCAAAGTAAGGCAATTAGCAATCTAAGCAGCCTGCTTGTTGGTAAACAGAGGGTTTAGAGGTTAAGAGGTTTTCTTATTGGTCTAAAATAAGAACTCCTTCCCCCACCCAAAAGAAAACCAAATGACATGGGCCCTATACAAATGCCATATAATAGGCAAAGAAAAGGAAGGATGTATTCTGAAACGGCTTTTATAGAAGCCAAAGGAAAATTTAAAAAAAACACACACAAAACCCTGATATTTAAACAATAAGCAGGATAACGTGACTTTTATAAGACATGAGTAATTCGCAAGAGAATACATTGAGATGAACAATAATAGGATGGGATGAAAAAAATAGTGTTATATGAAAAGAAACAGGAAAACTAAAAATCCATTTGTAGATTTCAAATACGCTTTAGAAGCATAAAAGGCATGATAAATATTCCAAAGCACTGAAACAGTGCTATGGAAGACAAATTTAGAAAATCAGGATACAGAACAAGAGAACCAAGATCTGTAAGTAACAGAAAAGAATGAGCAGGCTGGCTGTGTGTCTCAGTTTGTACTCAGACAATATCTGTTTTATGCCCCTTATCCTGTGTAGTTATTAACTCTCCCCCTCTCACTTTCAAAATTGTCCTGGTTTGGATATAAACTGTTTGGTTACCTAAATATGGGGGATAAACCTAAGAATTATGGTGTACCTAAGAAAGAAACGGTAACCACAGGAATGATAGGACTAATCAAAGACATATCTGAGCAAAAATTTTCTGCTTAAAGAAAAAACTGTGGTGGACTTAGCTCATTCTTGGCAAACTCAATAAAAACAATAAATTATACTTAAAAATATCTGGCAAATTGTCTTTATAAAAACTGTCAAGTATTTAGGAAGAAAAAGAAAGTAAACTTCAAAGTGATAAATAAAAATATCATGGATTTCTTATTTCTGCTACAATAAATGCTCAAGGACAATAAAGTGAAATTTAACTTTGGGAAATAATTTCATGTTTCATCAGTCTGTCTTTTATTTGTAAGAAAAATAACAAAGACAGGCTGAGATGTAAGGGTGTAGAAAATATACCATATAAGAGAAAGATCCATGGAAATACTCTAACTAACTAGCATTTATTTTCCCCTTCCAGCAATCTATGCTAAGGAAATAATCTACAAAGTGGACAAAGACCTTTATTATGGAAAGTAGTCAAAAGCTTGGGATAATATGTATTTAATAAAATAATGGTGATTATGGGTTTCCCATAACATGGAAAAATAATGAGCTATGTTCCATCAAATGAAAGATTCTGAATAGAAATTCTCCACATTATAAAAAAAAAGTTTTATGTAACAAATAAAAGAAGCATCTCAGCAAGTTAAGAGTGATTGTTTCCTCGATAAGATTAAATTTTTTTCCTATGTTTTCTTTTTTCTGATTTTATAATTAGAAAAAAAATCAATGAAACAGGTAGAGAAAAATGATTTGTTTGCAGTTTAAAGAGACATAAAAGATTCATGACATAATGGAAATGAGCAAAGCAGAATATAAAATTGATTGTACATTTATCACTTTAGAAGTTCATTCATTCCTTGAACAAATATTTGACTGACTACTATGTGCAGAACTGTTATAGGCCTTTGATTATGGCCAAATAAAACAGAAAATGACCTCAGAGAGATAAAAACTTGTATCCAAGTAGACAAAAATTGTAAGGAAATGTATACTAAAGTGATGAAATTATTAGTCTTTAAAACTGTAAATATTTTTTTTACATCACAATTACATTTTTCATATAAAATTCTTATTTTTTTAAATAATTACTTTTTTAAAAAAGTCAGTGAATAATAGAATGCAATAAAGTAAAGGCAACCTTCCTAGACCAGAATATTATTAGCTTTTTTGGAATTATCCAGAAGTATCCTCCAGACCGTTTGTTTAGCAACTTCCTTTGCACAGGATTTAGAATCACTGAACACACAGTAGAAAAAAGAAAGCCAGGGATAAGATGCAAGGACATTTTTGTATTTTGAAATGACATTTCTCATCAGGAACTTGAATCACTGTGTCATCACTACCTTGTTAATGATCTCATCACAGCAATATTATGTTTTCTTTAAACACACACACACACACACACACACACACACACACGAATATCAAGGGAGTTTGTCAGCTTTTTGCCATTAGCTTGCTTTTCTTTAGTGCCTGTTAAATTTTAGTGTAAGGGAACAGAGACTTAAGACAAGGGAAAATAAGTGAATTAGCATATTTAAGAAAAAAGTTGAGCACCAACTAAATATCAGATGATGTTGCCAATCCACTTGATACGAACTATTCTATCTAATCAGTACCTGAAACACTAAAAGTAGTTACCATCATTTCATTATCTCTATTTTACAAGAAAGATTTCCAAGATTCCTTTATGAATGAGTACACTTGGAATGGATTACATTCATTATCTCTTAGTGCCTAATTAAATTAACTTGATAGGAAGGAATCCTTTTTACAATGTACATTTGACTCTTGAACTGCAAAGGTCTACTTCTATGCAGATTTAATTTTTTTTATAACTTTTTCATTTTTTAAATTACAGTTGACATATGATATGTGGATTACTTCAATAAATGCTATAAATATATATTCTCTTCCTTATAATTGTCTTAACATTTTATTTTCTCTAGCTCACTTTATTGTAAGAATACAGTACACAATACATATGACATGTAAAATATGTGTTAATTGACCGTTTATGTTATGAGTAAGTCTTCCAGTCATCATTAAGCTATTAGAAGTTAAGTTTTTTTAAAAAGCTATTAGGAGTCAAAAGTTATATAAGAATATTTGACTTCATGGGGGTGTTGGTGCCCCGTGTTATTCAAGGGTAAACTGCATATGTATATCAAATCATAATATGTACACTTTAAATGTCTTATGATTTTATCTATCATACTTCAATAAAGCTGAAAAAAAGTGAGTGAGTTGTCAACACTTAATGAAATTTTCATGCTAAAAAATTCCAGTCTGGCTTCCTTAGAAAAGTCAGGATACCTGGCAATAGCCTGATGAGTAAGAGCTGGTTGTGGCTGAGTGGCAGCTAGCTGCCTCCTTCAGAAAGGTCAGGCACTCTTCGGTTACCTACAATTTTTACCACTTGCTACTGTATTATTTGGGACTGTTTTTCACATTTTCACTACCTTCCTGGCCCCTATATGGCATCTCAATTTGAGATCTCTGCCCTAGGTCATTGATTCTCAGACTGTACTGTGCATATATGAATCCCCTGGGGAGTTTTTTTTTTTTTTTTTTATTGCACATAATGGGTCATAGCGTATAATTTAGAGGAACTCAGTGAGGCTGAGAGTTTACACTTTAAAAATTACTTAATGCAATTTTGTTTTAGGTGGTTTCTGGTCACAGTTTGAAAATCATATTAGAGGAGACTCTTAGGAATAATGTAGCCCCAAAATATACTCAAAATCACCTGTGAACACAATCATCTGTGAAGTTGTTTGTTTTTTAAGCTCCAGCCCCAGGGGTTCTGATTTGATAAGTGTAGTCATCTGTTTTGAAAAGTTATACAGATGTGGCTAACATACAGAGGCCACCACTCCAGGGAACTGAGGGCCTAAGGAACTGTACTTGAAGGAAAGGCAGCGAGTACAATGGGAAGGTAGGAATAGAACAGGCTAATCTAAGCCAGATCCGAGTCCTTGTCTGGTTTCCCAATATTTTGTTTGATAAGAGATAACATGATGAAATAAAATTCCAGGCTTTTTTCTTCTTTTCACTGATGATTATTTCCAGTAACTACATTTTGTCAACTCTGACTTTGTCTAATTTTACATGTCAAGAATCCTTGGCTTCACAATATAGTGAAATTGGCTGAAGGGGAGAAGGGATGAGAATCATGGAAAGAAGTGGCTCGAAGACATGAGAACAATGTCTCTTTTCTGTCACTTGTGGTCTCCAGGAAATTGAAAACAAATTGGGGGACAATGAAGGACGCGTGAAATAATGTAGTAGAAACAGTTTTTCTATTTCTTACAAAATCAATTTCCTTAAGGCCTTACTCTTCCAGCTTTGTTCTACATAGAAAATTCTGAATAGTCATGAACAAGGACCCTTTTTCATACATTTTTTTAGGTTCATGTAATCCCACCTTGACAGATGGTGGGCTTTCCACAGATGTAACTTAGTTCTGTTACACTAGAAAGGATGGAAATGGCCCATTAATTCAATTTAATAATTAGTCAGTAAGCTTCAATGATGAGTCACACACTGTTAGGAGCTTAGGGTTCAGTTTAGTGGAGGAGTGAGACACACGTTAACAAATAATTACACTGTTGTGCCACAGGTATAGACAAGCAGAATGTATAGGTAGAAAAGTCACAGAAGCGAAAGGGAAAGGGTAGGGAGGTAGGGATAGGGTGGGCAGTGAACTGTGCACAGGTGATATTTGAGCAAAAGTTTGAAGGTTGAATAGTTGCAGGCAGGTACAAGAGGGAAAGTCATACTAAGCAGTGAGAACAGCAGGTACCAATGCTTGGAACAGCATCGTACATTCAGGCACTGCTGAGCACAGAGTCCAAAGGGGGAGGGTTAGTATCTAGAAGAAATGAGAATTAAGCAAGGCTCAGGTAATAAAATGTCTTGAATGCTGCTTAGAATTCATACCATGGGTTAGAGTTTGGCAGAGTATAGGTGGTTTCATAAGAGAATTCTGGTTGTTCAGGGACCTGACATTAAATAACACTGAATCGCAAAGTGACAAAGTTAATCCCTTTTCAGTTAGCATTTAATTCTTCTGTTAAATCAAGGAGAAAGCCTCAGTTTGGTGTCAGTATGTCTTTAACACTCCTCTAAAACCTGGAAGTTTTCCCTTTCAAAAAGGGCCCAGGCAAGGGTATCGAGCTAAAATTGTTTTGATTTCATTGTGTATTTATTTTTACAGTTAATTTCTACTTGTGGCAAGTGTTTTTCAGTAACATTATGATGGAAGATTTAAAAAAATATTTAAGTAAAACAGCAGGTTAATTTTAAAAAATTAATGGCAATTGATGATGCAGAGATACAGCAAAAATGATTAAGGTAGTACACGAATGTGTGAAGTTTGGGTAAGAACGCTGTCATTCTTAGTGAGCAGCGACAGCATTTATGGCATTTAGTGAACCGGTTTTCTTTCTGACGGTGGCTTGGAGAATATAATGGAGAGCCAAGAATGGAGGCAGAGAAGCCAGTTAGGAGGTCATTGAAATACTACTGTAGGCAGATATGGTATGGCCACAGTGAAGTGTGTTGGTTTATTCCTGATATTTCCTAGGGTTATTTTGCACGAAGGGAATCCTAAACATTCTCCTGGCCTGGCCTGTGGGTAAGTCCTGATGCAGATGCAGAGATCTTTAAGTGGCTGCTGCTCAGTAAGTGTTACAGGCAGGCTTGGAATAAAGATTAGAACGAGATTTAATTATTTTGTAGTATTCTAACCCATTATGGAATATTATTTAGAAATGGATGCAATCTTAAAAATCTTAACTGATATATTTTTATGAATGTTAAGCAGGCAATCTTGGCTTTAAAATTTGGTTTCCAAAGTGTCTCTCTCATTGCAACCTGTGCCCTGGTGGTGGTCCTCCTAGCCTGTCAGCTTCTCAAGCTCCCTTCCTCCCCTCAGCCCTCAGATAGGCAGCAGGCGATGTGGGCGTTCAGGGTAAATATTTTTCTAGGCCCTCTTTAGAAAGTGCTCTCCCTGCTCTCTTTTCTTCCCTTCCCCGCTGTTGCCAACCATTTAAGACTCACAGTGCGGTCACTCTGGTTTGATGCAGGCAGACAGAACCAGGGAGGGCTGTCTGTTCCTATTGACAAATTAGTACCAAGAAAAACATGCCCTGGATTTCCAAAACTGGACCTAGGAGTGTTTTCCTGAAGAAAAGATGTTTTGATGAAAATGATTCTCATCTGTTTTTTAAATCTGAATTTACAAAGTCTTTTTTTTTTCTTTTGGTATATTAAGTCACTGAGGCCTGTGTCAATTCTTTGTAATTGCAGAGTAGGCTCTTAATAAATGCCTGTTTAATGACTATAATTTATCACAGAGGAAACTGATGATTAGAGAGGTTTTCCAAGGCTATCCAGATGAGTCTAGATCCATAACTTGAAGGTAGGTCTTCTGGTTTTCCTCCTTGCTCTATATCCCTTTGGTTTCAAACAGAAAAATCCTGTTACAGATAGTGTTTAGTGTCTAGAGAACTATTAATACCAGTTATGCTATATTAGGGGTCAAATAGGCTTTTTGGCCTGGACCAAGGTCTTAACAGCCACAGATAACATTGTTTCAATGGAAAATTGAATCCAATTCCAAATGCCTTACATTTCCCAGATGTCTGATTGGCTCAACCCACATAGATTAGTTCCCTTTTCACCCTCCAATTGTATGTCCTCCCTTAATCCAATTAACAATGACCAGATTCCTGAGTACATGCTCAGTATAAACTGGAGTTTAATTCATCTACAAATTGTTGCAACTTGGATGTATAGCTTTCTTTCTTTATAGATATATAATAAAAAAATGCTTTTTAATATAATGATAATATTTATCGATTAAAAAAATTGCACTCACATATTTGTTCCTAGGTATCTTCATGCTTTTTGGGCACCTGTAACTCCACAGAATGTCACAGATCATAAAGAGTTATTTATACATGTTTGTGGAAGGCCTTGAAGACCAGTTTGCTGATGATTATTAGCCTGTGTTTCAGTGGCCTCACGGGAGGCATGTCAGAATCTTGAGCTAGGGATGGGGTGCTTTTTTGAGCTATACTCACAAAACCTGGACAATCTGACACAGTCTCATAAGGGTGGTATACCCTGTTTTAATTTTTTAAATTGCTCTTGTAGTGAATCACTGATAATAAGTTGTATGCTTCAGGGGTATGGAAAAAGAATGATAACAATGTCATAGTAAAATAAAATGCCTTTTGAGCAGGAGAGTGGCATGAAGCTCAGTGCATTATACTTGAAGAAGTGTTCGTTGAATAAATGAATGAAAGCTACTTTGCTTTAGGAAGATTTACCTAGCATCAGTGTGCAGAATGGTATGGAGAAAAAAATACTGGAGATATAAAGGCTATTCAAGAGTACTGGTGGGAGGAATTAATGTCTTGTGAAAATAACAAGAAAGAATGGAGACACGAGAAATATACTGAGAAAGGCAACAGGTGAGATGAAAAGGAAGAAGTCAAAAATATCATGAGAAATCTTGCTATGGGTTAGAAGGGACATCATTTTAGAATATCTTTAAATATTTTGCGTTTAAGGTGAGAGTAAAAGATGTAATTGGAAATTCCAGTTAGAAAGTCCTGGTGTTGCCATAGCAAAGAGACAGATTCAGGTTTTTAAACCTTGGGAAATAGCTATATATGAGTGTACTAGGTCAGGTTATTACCTCATTATTTATACCTCCTTCTCTGAAATTGTGCCCACTAACAAAACTTGTAATGAATAGCATTAAGGATAGTCCATTTATTTATTCAATAAATATTTATTATGCTCATTCCTACTTCAGGGCCTTTTCACTTTTATTCTCTTTGCTTGTAATGTCCTCCTCTCAGAAATTTGCATGGCGCACTCCTTACTTCATTCTCTGCTCAAATGTTACCTCTTCAGATAGGCCTTATTGACTAACCATAGTCATTTTCTAATCCTTTACCCTGCATTTTTCTCTATTGCACTTGCCTCTATTGTATTATATATTTATTTGTTTGCATGTCTTATTGTCTATCTCCTCTACTAGAATTTAAGTTATTTGAGAGCAGAGGCTTTGCTATTTTATTTACTGCTCCAGTCTAAGGTTTATACTGAGCATGTAACTCAGGAATCTGGTCATTGTTAATTGGATTAAGGGAGGACATACAATTGGAGGGTGAAAAGGGAACTAATCTATGTGGGTTGAACCAATCAGACATCTGGAAAATGTAAACTAAGAGATACAAGGAACACAGTCAGATGATTGGTTAGAGCTGTAAAGTCATACAGAATTCAGGCTCCATCCTGTCATGATAAATCATATCCATGCAAAAGTTATGGTAGTACAGAGGAAGAAGCTGGTATTCAGAGAGGAGGATGAAGCAGATGTGAAGTGAGAAGCCAAGAGAAGAGCTATTGGGCTCTATGGGAAGAAATGAAAGTAGCTGCCCTAACATTTTCCAGTGGTGCAGTCTAGCTGTACCTCATGCAATTCTGCTCCTTTTCATTTTCCTATATGATTTCAGCACAGACCCCTTGTTTTTGAGCTCAGAGGAGGGAGTTTCTGTTCCTTAGAACTGCATGCCCTTAGACAGCAACAGAATTGTCCAACAGAACTTTCTGTGAAGAGGGTAAATGTTGTATATCTGTGCTGTCAAATACAGTAGCCACTGCCCACATGTGGCCATTGAGCACTTGAAATGGCATTAGAGTTCCTAAAAAGTTGACTTTTACATTTCATCATTTTAAATAATTCAAATTTAAGTATTCATAAAGGGCTAGTTGCTATCAAATTGGACAGAATGGCATTATGATTATTACTACAAGGGGCCAAAGAAGCACAATTAGTAAAAGATAATGAAAGCAAAAGAAAAAAAAAGAGAGAGAGAGAGAAGCAATGATGGTGTCACAGAACCCAAGTAAAGAGTGTTCTACAGCACGAAAAATTACAAGAATGTTAAGGAAATGTGTTTGGTAAAATCCCGTAAATAGAAGTGGTATTGATTTTTTCAATGGGAAAAACCTGGATTCAAACAACAGGGGTTAAACAAATCATGAAACAATCTACTCAGGCAAACGAGTCATTAAAAGCAATGAAAAAATATAACAAAGAACATATTTATAATATATGGGTGTTAAAAAATTCATAAAATAGTATGGGTCCAATTTTATAATACACATATGTCTAGATCTCTGGGTTGTGGGTTTATGAGCAATTTTTATTTTATTCTTTCTCATTTCATTAATTTTCAGACTTATCCACAAAGATTTTAAATTTTTTTATAATCTGAAATAAAGGAACTAATGATGTACTTAACACAATAAAATGTCTACACCTTTTCACACTGCATTACAAACCAAAGTGATAGTAAATGCAGCTACTAAAATAACCACTCTAGATTTCTCAAGTTAGTAAGAGTCATTCACAATTTCCTCCCAACACTTCTAGACACACACTTTGAGATATCTTAATTGTTTATAACTGCAATTATAGATATGGCTGCAGAAGAGTAGAGATTGTGGAATATTCTTAGAAGGCAGAAGAAAGTCTTTCTTGGATGGATTAACCTAGATTTCCCACTGTCAAAAAAGCAGGAAATGGACTAAAAGCTGCTTGGAGTCCTTTTCCTGTCTTCTGAGTTGGATTCCTAGGGTGCCTTAAAGCAAAGCTATATTTTAGAGACCACTAGATGGCTCTCTGTGCCTGCAACCAGGTGAAGGCACGTTGGATTAATTCAGGTATAGATTTATCATTCATTTTCAAGTATAGACTAAAGTATTTCCTTATGTGTATAACACAGTGTGTGATGTGACTCAAATTAATTCCTTGCATAGCACCAACATAATAATAGCTCTCAGTCTGTACCTATTAAATTCACAATATTCAGAAGCAAACACGTGGTTTAATCGAATCCCTTTTTAAGTACCTCTGGTTGGAACGGAGCAAATACAATTCCATAACTGAGCCAGATTGTCATTCTATTAAATAAAGACATGCTCAGTGTCTTTGTTTATGAAAATAATTCTAAAAAATTTTTAACTTGGAGAATATAACCCAATGTTTGTTTGACTTTGAGTTGAGACTTTTGATACAAAATACATGAATAGACTGAAGGCAGAGTATACAGCCATCAAAGTGCTTTATACTTCAGTGAACGACCACCCGTAATGGAGGGGAAAGTACTGGCAACCCATTTTTAAGTCATTTTTAAGAATGCTTCTGAAAGATCCAGACAGAGCTATTGTCTGGAACTCTACAAACTCAGCCACTTTGCAGAGTGATGACTACATAAAGCTAGACTGCAAATACAAAGGAAGTTCCCAACATTTAATATAGAAATACCATCATCTCAGAGTGCCCAAACTTCAAAAAGCTGTGTCAACTCTGAGTTTTCTGAAAACTTTTTGTAAAAGGTTTTCCTTTCTTCTATTCTTTGATGCCAGTGCCCAGTTAGAGTGACAATTAGGATTTTCATTAATTATCCTCAACTGCTTCTAAAAATTTTTAACCATTATACGCTTGAAAGATTAAATGCATCAAAATTTTATTCAAGGTGATCTGTGGACACCCATGGAGTAGCAGTGCATATGCATTTGCTTTTATAATCATATAAACAATATGCATTTAACAATTCCCTCAAAATTGTATGCAGCAAACAGTTTTGACATATTCAGTGTTCAATAAGATGCAGAGTTTGATTTATGGGTATCCCTTTTCTATAAGCCTGAATACTATAGGGCTACTGTCCCTTAAGCTGTGAGTTAACATATCCAACAAATCACTTACATTAGTACAGATAAAGCCTGTATGAAAAATAGAAAACTTCTGAACCTTTGATCCATATCAAGTATGACTCTTCCCTTTCTAACAACCCCCTTCTTCTCCAAGAAGCCTAAAACATCAATTGGGTCATCTAAGTGGGTGGGGTCACTGCATCTTAAAAAATTCAAGCTCTACTTCTCTTGAATTTTTTTTGTCCAGCTGCAAAACATATAAGCTGAACCAGAATCTGCCTCCCCAGAAGCTGGACCAGGTCACCCTCTTTTTGTTTTTTACCTCCTCCACGCATAAGTCTATGTCGCAAAGTGTTTTAGTCTTCATTGCAGCTATAACAAATTACCACGAACTTAGTAATCTAAAAGAACGCAAGTTTATTTTCTTATTACTGGAGATCTTAAGTGTGAAATCAGTTTCACTAGGCTAAAGTCAAGCTGTAGGCAGGGCTGCATTCCTTATGGAGCCTCTGAAGAAATAATCCATCTCCCCTTTTTAGTGCCTAGTAGCTGCCTGTATTCTATAGTCCCTTCTTCCACCATCGATGTGCACCACCCCAATCTCCGCTTCCATCATCACTTCATCACAATGACTTCTCCTCAGACTGCCCACATCATTTCTATCAGGAGATTGTAATTACATTAGGTCCTCCTGGATGTTCCAGGATGAGTTCCCTATTTCATGATGTTTAATGTAATGATAGCTGCAAAGTCTCTTCGACCATAGGAGGTAACAAACAGCCACAGGTTCTGGGGATTTGGATATAAAGACCTTTGTGGGATCATTGTTCAGCCTAACACAGTGAATAAGCCATCTCCTATTCTTCCAGGGACCTCCTCTCTCCCATCTTTTTCATCACCTCCTTCTTTTATTTGCCCAGAAATAAGGTAGAAGATATCAAGAATTAGAATTAGATAATGCTACAAAAACCTGAAGCCCCAACCATATGCTCCAACCCAATATTTTTGTAAAGAGCCACGCACCTGGGCACGGGACATTGAAATATTTATTAATGAAGCAAGATTGTCATTTCCATTCTATTGTCCTTAGAGCCTGGAGGGCTCCTATGAGAAATTAGAGTAGTAGATAAGGCAGGACTTGTAAATTCCTCACTAATACCAACTGATAGAAATACAACGTTATTCTTAACCTCTTACGTGACTATTCCAGAGACCAATCATTCAGAACCCACACAAAGGAGCAACTAGTTAAGACTGGACATCCAAGTTCACTCCACTGCTGACTACCTTTACACACATCTGACCTGAGGGTGCGCTTCACTGAAATGGAACTCTGACTTAAGTGGGGCTTCAAAACAGGAGAGTTCTTCACTTTTCTTAGGGTTGATCCACTGGAATTCTATCTGCTAGGCATGAGTATCATATACATATTGAAAATGCATACAGAAGCACTCTGGAGAGCAATCTGGAATACCTGAGTTCTTATCCTGATTATTTAAATTTTTATTAATCTTGCCATTTAATGCTTTGTATTAAAAGAATGATCATTGTCATAACAATACACAATGCTCTAGGGACAGTGCTTAGGACTCTGCAGACATGATGTTGTCCTCACCATAACTTTATGAGATTTTCAAATTTTATGCATCCAGAAATTGAGGTGCGCAGACATCAGGTATGTTTCCCAAGGTAAGATGTCTAGAACATCATAGAGCCAAGATTCAAAAACAGGTGCGTGCACTGCAAAAGCCTATGCTCTTAAATCCTACTGTGTATTTCTTCCATCAATATGTTATTGTCTCATTTACAAAAGAAAGGTAATAATACTATTTGTCCTGCTTACCTCACAAAGTAATTGTGAGGATAAATGAAAAAAAAAAAGAGAGAAGTGTCTGAAAGGACTTTGATATATTTAAACATAGTCTACAATATATTTATTCCTGAAGTCTGTATTTTCATATTGCAGTACTGACAGCATTGGTTAGGAAATGTGAAGGTAACTTATCCTTTTCTCTTATTATTCTAAATTGTGTGCATAATACATACTTATTTTTAGAAAAAATAGAAGCATGGATAGGGAAATTGCAGATCTCTGCCATCTAGTTACAATCTCCGTTAACATTTTTATAAATAAAACACTAGACTTTATATTTTACAGATATAAGGTCCTATTTTACATATATTTTATACATTTTTTTAGGTCTCTGTGTCAATAAATATATTTTCATTTTGAAGATACATAGTTAAGATTTAGTTTTTTTCTCCTTGTTGACTTCCTACTTCTGATAATGCATAGCTCTTTCTAGTACTCTGTGTTACTACTCTGCCTCATAGGACTGTTAGGGGGATTACAGGAGCACATATGTGAAGAAGACCTGAATAGTGTAAATATATATATATATATATATATATATATATATATATATGTATGTATGTATGTATGTATATACACACACATATACATAATTAAATTTTTTTCTTCTAAATTAATGTCTCAAATGAATAATAATGAGGCATATTTCAGCTTGACTAAAAAAGAAGTCATCCGGATTAATTCTTTAACACTCGAACCCTTGAAGGCTCATCTCCATCAGTAGACCATCCACGTCAACCAGATACTAGCCTTTCAGTGTCAGGATTTACTGCAGCTGACACATTACCAGCCTGGGTCAGTATGCTTGATCTGCTCCCTCAGTGCAGGAAATCAAACACAGTGTTCCTTGAAAGTGTCTGAATATTATACATTCAGAAAGAGATCTGAGAATTTGGCTGAAATGTTAGGCTTGGTGGGGAGAGGTGGGAGGAAGGCAGGAAGCTGGACTCCTTGCTCACTTTTTCCCCGTTGCTCTTTTCCCCTACCATCCCATAAAGGAAATATCTGAGAAAGACAAATAAGTGACTAAAAGATTTCCATTAGATTGTTATTCATGTACTCAAAAAGCAATGTGGCAGGTGCTGAGATGTTCTTTCTTCTTTGCCTAGTTTTATAGATTTGGCATCACATTTCTGGTGCTATACAGTTCCTCTACTCTTCAAGAGAAAAGGCAATGCAATTCTCATCTCTACATTTACTGAAAAGAACAATACCTTGCTATGAGAGCCCCATATAATTGTCTAGGACAATGGTACTCAAAGTAGCTGGTTTGCAAACTGTTACATGTTCATGATGAGATAAGAAGTTTATTCCAGTATGAACCAACACACTGCTTTCTTCATCAAGAAAGACATGCTGTGAAAATAATGTCAGATGAGCCAAACAGTGTACTTAGTAGTATAGTAGGTGGAACATAGTTGGAGACATTAGACTATGTGGCTATATCTAGTAAATGATCTATTATAAGTGTAACTAAAGGAGAAACTTATGACCAGTGTGAGAGACCAACACTTCTGAAAATCCTTATTAAAACTTATTGTAAGGCTCTAGAAACTGTGGTAGATGTAACACAGGTAAAAAGTTGCCATTGGTACAGAAATAGTACCCAAGGCATGTTGTCTATTCCTAGGCAAGCATGCAATCTACTGAGAAACCTAGTTCTTTCTTTTCTTTTCTTTTTAGGGTGGGGGAGGTAAATCCACTTACTTTTTTTTTTAAGAGAAAGAAAATGAAGGAGTAGGTAGAGAGTAGAGTGAAGGATGAAGACATGTTATACTATGAATCACATCCCATTTTGATAATTACTACTAATGGAGAATTAGTGGAGAACTAATACTCAAATGATTCATACCAGATCATAACCAACATCTCTCTACTAGGTTTTCTGCTAACGGTACAAACTTTTTGCAAAGTACTTTACTTTCTTATTTGAAACACATTTCACAAAACAACCCTGTGAGATTGGTAAGGTACCTTCTTTTGACTGATAAGCATTGATGCTCAGAGAGAGACACTTGCCCAAGATTACACGATCAGTAAGAGAGAAAGGTAGACAGAGACTCTTTTGACTAATATTTAATATATCTGCCATTATTATATTGTGCTCTTCTAACCAACATGATTGCAATTTGACTGGAGGTATTCATGAAATAAAATCTGATGGCACAAAATCCATGGTGTCTTCTGCAAGAGCAGAAGATAAAACATTAAAGAATTAGACACTGAAATTGGTCTTCAGATGATTCAGAAACTTAGTTCAACTGATTCGATCGTAAGTTAACTCTAAGATGTAATAGTCCGAAAAGATCAAGACCAAATACTTTCTATGACTACACGGCACAGGCACAAAGAAAAGGGGGTGAGACAGTCTGCACAAATTTAAAATAAAAACTTCCAAATAAATTCTAGGTCTCAGTTCTTCAGGAGAAACCTGTAAAATATCACTGATAAGGAAAGTTTTGCATCACTTGACATTTAATCTGAAATCATTTATCTTCAAGTCAGCAACAATTAGGCGCTGCTATCAGCTATTCATCACGAATAGCAAAAGAATGCATTTCCCCCAGAGGAGAGAGCAGTGATTAGCATGAACAAGTCAAGGAAAACCAACACAGTTGAGAACAGATGTTTTTAAAATAAACGTCTTTCACCTGTCCCCTCATGAAGCACTAAGTTATGTAGTGGTATCATTGTTCAGTCCCTTGTACCAAAAAAAAGTGGTGCTGTGCTAGCCAAATGCTAATAAAGAGGTTACAGCACTTAGCCTTGTATTGTCAAAGAAAATGGACCATCTAAAATACTTATATTTCTGTGGGAATTAACATGTATTAATTGGTATATATGGCTCACGAGACAGGCAAATTGTGGTTGGTACATTCAACAAGAGTTGAAAATAGTAGTGTAGTTACTTTTTAATTGCACGAGTTTGGGTCTAAGCCAATTATATTACTTCATTAGCTTTGCCTAATGGAACCACTATAAAATTAACACGAAATATACATTTTAGAAAGAAATGTAAATGTGTCACTACCTCAGCAGTTAAATTTTAAGGAATTAACTTCGGAGAAACATTACAAAACCCCTATAAGAAAAAAGCATTATGGGGAGGGAAGAGAAAGAAAGAACTGTAGGAACTTAATGTGACTTATGTGTAAATATAACTGAATCCATATGCAATATAATTATTTGAAAGTCATGGGAATAGAATTTAGAACTAAGAAATGATCATCCTAATAAAATGAATTAACTTTAAGGACAGTTTGAGGGTAGTATAGTAAAGTTAGAATTTTGGGGATGGAAACGTGCTTTGACCCTATCCTATGTGTAATGTTGCATTAAACTTTTATTATGTAGTGATAATACACATATGGATTACTCTGCTTGAAGGAAGTCGTTTCCTTCCAAGCTGATGGTATCATATGTTTACGTTTTGAATAAACAGTATATTAAAATAAAACTAGTATGCTTTTCTCTGGGGTTTGCTCACTTGTGTATCTCCTTCCATTCAGGAGTTGTGGCGGGCTACTATCAAAACCATTATTTATTAATTAAAGGCTTCATATGAAAGAAGCCAGTATCTCAAATGAGAGAGACTACACTGTTGCTGTTTCTGCTCTGAAAGCAATTTTGATTTGTTTGAATAAGAGCCACAATCTTATTTTACTTGGTTGTGTGGACAAGCCTACTTTCTTCTAGAATCCTTTATTCAAGCACTTGCACAATCAACAACTTGGGTCACTGGGTGGTAGACTCTAAAGAGGACAGTGGCTACAAGCAAGTCAATTTTACTTAATGTGTTAAATGACTTTGACATTCTTTTATATTTGAACAGTTTAAAAAAATCACATTAGTGTATTACAGAAAGGTCCACTTTTCAGGAGAAGCAAGGGAAAGATCAGTTATTTTTGCTGAAAGCAGATTATGGTCATACTAAAATTATATATTATAATAACCTGGCATTGATATGGACATTCTTAATATAGAACATTATAGAATAACATTTGAATGATATAGTAAAAGTAAGACAAGTTATATATGTTTGAATTTAAAATACAAAGATATATGAAAGAAAATGTCCTAGTTGGGTAAACTAGATCTGAGTTAATATAATAATCTCTCCCTTTCGAGATGTGTGCCATGAAAATAACAGTGGAAATAGTGATTTAAAATAAATTTCTGAATTGAAATATGGAAGTAATGCACTAGGCAGAGTATTTATTATATTGCCCGCTTGTAAAGTTTGTCCTTGGAGGACTCTGTTCCCTCAGTGCTCCTAAAGCTTTGGAGTTCACTGATGCTAGATGCTGCTTCATGGTTTCCCTCATCCCCTTGTTGTAAAGTGCTGTATACTGCAGGAATACATCATGCAACACAGACAATTTTCCTTCCAACTAAGGAACACTAATTTTAGGGAAAATTCTTGCTATTTTAAGACTCTTGCCAAACAATCTACGAATAAGAGTCTGGTGACTGTGAACACTACGGACAACTTATGAAGTATTAGATAATAAAGAAGCAATGATGAGAAGCAAGTGATGTTGACTCTTGAATTTCATTAGATCTGATTCTGTATATATATTAATAATGATGCACCCTATGGATACAATTTCATGTTTATAACACTTCGGATATTGGCAGCATTGTGCACCTGTGTTTTCTATGCCTTCGCATCTGCTGCCTATAGTTATTCAGATTCAGGTAATGGAAATATTTTAGATAAAAGTTAATTACCCTGCACTCTGCAGATCAAAGCTCTATGGTTCAGCATTAAACAGGAATCTTCTGGGCAACTGCTGAAAGTAGTTTGCATCTGCCCTTTCTAAGATTAAAAATGTAAGGTTCATTTTTTCTAGAAAAATAAATCTTTAGTACTCTTAATATTTTATACATAGATTTTATCAAACTTTTGATATTTGCTTTTACTCATTTTCATATATACAGATATATATACGTATATACATACATATATACACATATATAAATATATACATACGTGTGTATGTGTATATATATGTATGTGTGTTTACACACACACACACACACACACACACACACACACACACAGAGTGAAAGAAGCTTAATTCCAGCTAAAGGGATAGAGTAAAAATTAGGTAGTTAGAAACTCTCCAGTGTCTGGACTCTTTTACTAGTATATTGACCAACGTTGGTTAAGCCACAGAACTTTCCTTTAGTTTCTCAAGCTTCAAAATAGAGCCAATACCAATTACCTATTTGTTTCAAAAATACTTTGTGCAGGCTTAATGAAGCTTTATATTTTAATAAAAGTAAAGCACAAAATGAAGAAAACTCCTATTGCTTAAAGGACTCCGCCCTCTCCTTAAATATTTATCTCACCATTATTGTCAACAGTAATGTTCATAAATAGCTTTTTTGATTAAAATATATTTAACTTTTTAGCCCATAGGAAATTAAATCATTATATCCTTCCTTTATTTCTAGATAACTGGAGCAGAAACGAGCTGATAAGAGCAACTGCATACAGCCAGCCTTTGAGCCAACATTACTCAGAAAGAAGGCAGGGACAAAGAAACAATCCCAAATGAGTCATCTCATCCATGCTATCACATATTATTGCTAATGCATTCCAATACCCAAGCCTAATTAAGCACTCTTCTTTACCTATTGCTTCTAATTGCAGATTTCCTGTTTACTCTGAGAGCAGATGCTGCTCTTCCCACCACATGATCTCAGAGTTCTTCATGGGAGCAAAAAACTCAGTCAGGAACTCTCCATCTCCATCCCTCGCTCTAGTCATTAGAACCTTGATCGCACTCCAACATCCTGAACTTTGACTTTTATTTCCGTGGTGCATCCACTAGGTTTCTTCCAGTAGGTCAAAAGATGATTCCCCACCCCCACTTATATCCACTTCCTTCCATCGGCTACCTCCACCTCTCATTTTATTTCCATTCGCGTTTAAATGTTTTATTTTACTTCTACTGAGGTCCTTCTAACCTACCACCTACAAAGATGGTCCTATACTTAAACAGTGTCAAAGTTGTAAAGCCCGGTTCCCTTTCTCTCCGCCCCCCTTCTCCTGGGCAAGGGTCCCAGCCCCCAACGGCGCTCGTCTCCATGCCACGCTCCAGCGTCCTCTCACCTGACTCTCCCGCGGAAACTCCTGGCGCACGATGCTGATCACTGGGATGTGCAGGACAGAGCTGACCAAGTCAAGCTCCATCATCTCGCCCTGGCTCTGGGGGAAGGCGAGCAGCGCCGATACCCCTTGCACCACCACAGTGTGGCACACGCTCTGCAGAAAGGAGAAAGGGTCACTGCTCCACGGCGAGCTAGGGGAGGAGAAGGGCAAGAGCGGCAGATCGCCCAGGCCCGCCTCGATGGCCATCACTACTTCCAAAGACAGGTTGTAGGGCAGCAGCCCTTCTACGCGGTTCAGGTTGTCCACGGCGAAGAGGAGAGCGTCCCGAGGCCAAAGGGTCTCGGCCCCGGCGCCCTCTCCGGGCTTGCGGGCGCCCGGTGGCCCCCGGCCATGCAAGGCGCTCCCCAACCAGCGAGCCCCGGGCGAGGACGCCTGGGGCCTCCAAGTCCCTGGCTCGGGTTCATCCTGCTGGGCGCCCCCCCGGCTGCTGTCCGGAGCGCGGCTGGCCGCGCGGGGGGCCGTGGTCCAGGGCTGCAAGTGCACCGCACCCACCCTCACCGCGTGCCCGATGCGCTTGAGGATCTGGCAGGGCTGCGGGTGCGAGGAGGAGCCGGGCACCCCGGCCAGCACCAGTGCGCAGGGCGGCAGCAGTAGTAGACAGACCCTGCTCAGCAGCCACCAGAAACTCAGTCTCCTCATTACTGAGACCCGCAGGGAGAAAGCGCGCCCCCTCCTGCTCCCGTCTCGCCCCCCTACAGTCGCCGCCTAAGGTGTCCGCCCCCAGGTCCGGCGCGCGGCTCACTCGACGCGGTGAAGCGCCCCCAGGAGCTGGAGCGGTCTTCGGGCCATCCAAGTGGGAGCCTAGCGCGCCCTTGGCAGTCTCAGATCCCACTCTTGGGTCCCTGCACCTCGCATCCTCTGCCCGCCCTGTCCCTGCGCCGAACCGGGCAGGCGGGCGGGCCAGCGCCGCTCACCCGCGGCTGGGGCGCGCGCTCCCTGCCCGCCCCATCTGCAGGGCGGCTCGGGCACTGCGTCCGGCCGGGCGAGGAGGGTGGGCTGAGGAGCAGCCGGTGTTCCTAAGGGACTGAAGAGATAACGCGCTCACTTAGATTCTTTCCTTTTTCCACCCAAGCGAGACCCACTTATTTCCTTGGGGTCGCGCAGGAGAAGGCGTTCACGCCCAGGGTGCGGAAAAGAAGCCAAAGCCGTCCTGCTCCACGGTCGGCGACCCCCTCGCGGGCTCGCCCAGCGTCGGCTTCATTTTTCTTCTCCCCTCACTACTTCCTCTCTTCCTTTCGTCTTCTTTCCGCCCAGTCGCCGCCGTCCCTTGCTTCCTCGGAGGAGCGACGCGACTGGCCAGCAAAGGGTGGTTCAGCTCCGAGCGCAGAGTTCTCCCCGCCTCGGCCGCGCCTCCCTGTTGCTGAGCCCTGGCACTAGCCTGTCGCTTGGCTGCGCTAAACGCCCACTGGTGGTGAGATTCTCGGACGGCACTTTCCGCGCCCCTGGAAAGTCCTCTCCCCTCAAAGGCTACGAGTCGTAGTTTAAAATATTCCCTGCGACCTCAGAGAGCAAGGATTTAGAGCCGCGGATAATTCCTAATTCAGAGCTGTGCTCCTGAGGAATCTAAAATCCAGTAGTTCTCTGGGATACATTCAAAGAAGCTGAGACTTTAACGGGTCTCTTCTCTAATATGTGTCGCTTTAAAGGTATTTCGGCCTAAGGGTATTAAAGCAAGAATCGTTTACATATTTAATCTCAGCTTCCTTCTCTTTGGCACATGGGCCTTTGCGGTATTTTAAGGATCTCTACGTTTTTAGGTTCTCAGAATTAAAACAGTGAATTCGAAGCAATCATTTGATCAAGACATTAAAGAGATTCAAAACACTTTGAGTTTTCAAGCAGTTAACTGTGTTTCCTAGTTTAGACCACGAGTCCTCCAGATCACTGTTTCTAGTAAATTCTTTCATTTGTATGGTAATACAGTGAGGTCAGTGGGTTTTGATGTGATCTTGCCTTCCATGATTTGAATGATCTGGAATTAGAAGGAAAGGCGAGGGTTAAGGGTAGGTTTGTGGTTTCCACATATAAATTTATTTTACGCCACAGTATCATTTGGGGGAGTCAGAGAGTTGCCTTGGGGCAGAGCAAGCCCTGGGAATCAGCAATTCTGAATGTCAATACCACTTCAAGAGAACCATGACCTTGGCAATTTATTTCACCTGACCTTGCCCTGTTGTTGGATCTGTTAAATTGTTATGCAAATACAGTTAGCTTTTAGCTCTGGAGTGTTGTTTTGATTTGTGAGCTAAAGTTTCCATCCTGCTTTAAATCTTTGGGATGGAGAGGCTCTGGCTACAAAAAATTCCCAAGAAGCTTGCAAAAGTGAATGCTGTTTTCCTCAGCACAGACCTTTAAAGGCATCTCAGAGCAAAACTTATCTGAACACCCAAAGTACCCTTTGCAAGACTGGGGTGCCAGAAAAAAAAAAAAAAAAGGATCCCATGAGGGAAAAGTGAAAATCATAACAGGAGCTGAACCAAAAGGGAAAAGTTACCACCTGAGGCCCTAGTGCGCATCCCATGCCTGGATAATGGAAATTCCTCATCATTCCAGAGGATTCCGCTGATTGGGATCTGAGTGAGAAAGTGCAGAATTCCCTGGTCCTTGAACTGTTGGAAGATTGGTAATCTATGAATTGTGTTATAAGGGTGTATGTTTATCTGTGTATGAGTATGTGTGCACTGAGGAGTTTAACATGCCAGCTTGTGACCATGATCTAGAGTGGCTCTCTTAGTTCTTGGCATGACATATATATGTCCATATCAGGTTCCCAAGAAAATAGATGGTGATAGGTGGGTCTATTGGGTATTGGCATCCTAGAGTCAGTCACAGTGTGTATGCTCTTCAGGCCCCTCACAAGTCCACAACTATCTTGAGGGAAGAAAGGCTGACCTGGTGGTTCATAGAAGAGATGATTCTCATGGTTCTGAGGACAGAGCTGCCCCAGCTCATGATAAAACTATAGGTGAATCTTGTGAATACTGAGTACACAGTGAAGAATGGCCTTCCTTCTTATAATTCCTTTTGTTTCTTTCCTGGGCTTTTCAGTTATGATACACTGATTTCCATTTCTTTTGCTGCTCATTCTTTTTCCATAACACTGTAATCTGAGTGTTTTTGGCATGATTCTTTTCTCTCCTCTTTTTCTTCTCCTGCTCTTCCATGTTTCAATGGTCATAATTTTGAAAGCTCTTTTAGAGTCAGGCATCAGTTCAACAACCATTTACTAAGCTCCTATTGTGTACCAGGTGTTATTATAAGACTGTCCTGGGATAGGTGAATAAACTCTAGTTCAGAGAAGTTGAGTTTTTTTTCCTCCTACAAAAAGTCGCATAGCTAATAAATGAACAAAATGCTAACATTGAATCTATATTCTAGTGGGAGAGACAGATAAAATACAAAATAAATAAATGCAGGACATATTAGGTGATGCTAAAGAGACAAATAAAGCACAAAGAGGAAGTATTAGAGGGAGACTGGGTTGTAATTTTAGGTGGAGGAGCCAGGGAAAACCTGAGAAGATAACTTTTGAATAAGGACTTAAAAGGAGGTGAGAAAGCACTTCATTTGGATACTTAAGTCAAGAATTTACAAGCTGAGGAAACAGCAAATGCAAAGGCCCTAAGGCAGGAGTGTTTCTGGTATGTTTGAGGAATAACAAGGGGTACAGAGTTGCTGGAGCAAAAAGATCTGGGACAAGAGTGGTGGCAGGTGAGGTAAGGCAATGAGGAGGTGGCAGATAATGTAAGCCAATGAATAACTGGCTTCTACTCTGAAAAGAATGAGAGGGCATTGTGGAAAGGTGTTAAGCAGAAAAGTGACAGAACTTATGTTTTAACAGAGTCTTCTAGCTGCTCTGTTGATAATTGAGGAAACATGGCAAGGGTGGGAGTCTTCTGACCTCCAGATATGAGGTTGTTGCAATAATCCACATGAGAAGTTGGTGTTATTATTCTCATTCTGTCAATAGGAAACCATATTTGTGGAAAGTTGTTATTTGCACAGAGTCATCACATAGTGAGTGGCACTATAGATTTGAAATTCTTAGTTCATCCCAGCTGCTCTGTTGGTAGCAAGAATCAGCCAAATTTCAAAATTGGCTTACTCAGAGAAGATGAAGCTCTTTTCATTACCAGATTCGAAATGAGAACTACTAATCTCAGAACTCGTGTTGGAGAGTCAAATAAACAAAAACAAATCCAAATGCTGGCAATTTAAAATGTGCTTTTGTGCACATCTGTGCTTCCTGGTACCAAAAACGGGTAGACTAAAAGCTGGGGTACTCTGGAAGTAGCCCAGGAAAGGCTGCAGTGAAGGATGCTTTGGGAGTCAGAACTTTGACTCTGTTCTCAACACTGTTTCCCTATGTGTGTGACATTTAACTACCAAAGCTCAAGCTTCCTCTTATAGTGGGCTTGTGGTGACAGCTCTTGCCAGCTGTGTACGTGGCAGTGTGTAGACTCCTGTGGACCCCTTCAAGTACCATGGGAATGGGAGTTACATATTTATAAAAGTTTGGACTAAGTTTGGCCTATACCTTGACATATTTCAAGTTATATCCATAACTAGCTTTGTTTTTGTAGATGGGAATAACATTAAGAGGCATGTTCCTAACTCTGGGTCAGGCTTTTTATGCAATGGGAGCAATGTAGTTATTTCTTTTTTTAAATAAATATTCAGATGAAAAAGGTACTCACCTCTAGCTGATAGTTCCCATAAGCCCAAACTGTACCCTCTCCCATTAATATTATCTCTGTTGCTAGAGACCCTGTTATGAGAATCTTACTGGGTAAAAACAAAGAAACAAAAATATGTGGAGTTGGTATTGAAGCTATGGTAGCAGAACTTGAGGAGGGAATGAACCTAGAAAAAAAATTGGGTCAGTTTGGAGGAGCAGACCCTGAGGACTCATCTATCTAAAGCCTAATTATTCTTTTCTTGTTCCCCCAATTAAAAAAAAAAAAACTATGTTAACTTGATACTTGTAACACAGACCTGTATTCAACTAATTAGACATTAATTTTGGAAATAGTCATCTCTTTTAAAAAATGAAAATTACTCATGATTATGGGACTATCTATCACAGAGTATAAATTATTTTACCCTGATTGTTGTAAAATTAATATCTTATTGGGAATTTAGTGGGGAGGAGTTCATTTTGCATTACACAGGAATTTGGGGACATATGAAAGGAACATGTGGGATCTCACTACAGGAGTTTTGGGCAATCTGAGAGACTAGAAATTGGGGGAAAAAAAGGGCACTAGGAAATAAGACAATGGTGTGAAGAAAAAGAAGCAAAAAATTAGTCCCTCTTCTGTATTTCAAATAGTAAGTAAGGTTTGCCTTTATGTTGGAACATATAAAGTGAAATTCCTTCATTTTGGCAGGTGATCTCCTGTACCTGGGAAAACAAATTCAAGCCAGGGCTATTGCCTATCAATAAATTAGGAGTTGCCAGCAGTTGTTTGCCTTTTGGCAATGAAAAAGAACACTGTGGTGTCCTCAGTCTAGTTATTGTCAGGGGAATAAGTTATCATTTGTGACAAGTGTGTGGCCTTTTCAGCATCCACCAGGATTATTAGCTGAGTGTTTGGATTTCCTGATTTGTTTCCTGAACCGTGCACTACAGGGATCTCAGATAGGATCTGGAGAAGCCAAATGGCAGTGTCTCTCAACCTCTCTCTCTCTCAATCTTTCTCTCTCTCCCCCTCTGTCTTTGTCTTGGTGACAATCATTTCAATTTACTGTTTATCCAAATGAGTTATAGAATAAAAGCTAGACCATCACGGACTGTGACATTTTTAAATAACTTTTTCTTGTGCCCAGTTTGTAGCATAAATTTTATAATAGTAGCCAAAAGAATTTGGGAATTGTCTAAAGGATATTTGCCTTCATAGATCTCATGCCTTATATCTGCAAAAGCATTTTGTTTAAGAAAAATAGTTTTGTCTTTTAAGAAAGACTTTCAGGAAGATTTTCAGACCATGTACAAGAATTATGAAATCTTCATTATTCTAGAGCTTATTAGCTTGAGTGACTCCTACATACTAGGCACTTTGCATACACGAGCTCCTAATTTCATGAATAGACTGTGTTTATCCTTATTTTATAGATGATGCAACTGATGCTGGGTGAAATTGAGTCATTTGCTAAGAACAGGGATGCAAACCCAGATTTGATCCTCTGATTCCAAAGTCCATACTCGTTTCATTTCCATCTTCATGCGAATGGAAGCATTATATCAGGCTTGACTGACTCTAGCACATTTTCTAACTAATGTATGGCGATGAACATAATCACAAAATTATTTGGTTATTTAGCATTTGTCAGAGTACATAAATGAAAACTCTAAAAGTTTTAATATATAAAGAGATCTTAGAAAATGGCTTTCTTACTGTTTAATACTATACAAAAATAAGCATGAATTATTATTACTTTCTTTCTATTCTCTTTTTGGGCCACAAAATATCCAGCAGATATTTTGTCTATTTCATGTGAAAAGACTTCTACCTTAGTTGTAGTTTTAAATGTTATTGGAAATATTATAACTTGATATTCTCCTTTGGGCCTCTGTTCAACAATCACATACTCAGGATATCAAGGAATATATTAAAATGTGAAAAATCTGTGTGATTTGGCATAGTGCTGCTGGAATGTTTTCTCACTGGGAAAATTTCAATTCCAGGGGAACTTTTATTTTCTGTAAGGCAAACAGGAGCTGCTTCTTCACATACGCTAATTGACGAGATTTCCACCTGATCAAAGGATTTAAGAGTTTGCATGATGTGAGCTAGCTCACTCAAAAATGAGTTTGGATATACTTCATATTGATTGTGATGCATGAGTTTTTGCTAAATAGAGCTGTTCTCTATGCTATTTCCAATTGATAACAAAAAAAAAACCTCATGATTATGTTAAAGGAGAATCTTCTAGGAACCCAACCTCTCACTGAAACGATTGCCAGTCATCTAGAAATTGTTATTGAAGGAGGAACGCTCTCTTCTTCTTGAATTTGAAATCGCCTCAACACTGTACCTTCTTTTCTTTGAGGTGTCAGTATTGGGTTAAGAAAATCAATTGCTCCTCTCCCCAACAGTACCATCACACTGTGGAGGGCTGACTGAGCAACGCCGAGACAAGAGCCATGGTGATTAGCTTATGATCGCATGGAATTCTACCAAGAACTCAATGGGAAAATATTTCATCCATTAAAAATGCGGGGATAATGAGACTAATTGGGATGAAGCAAGATGAAAATAGCATCTACTGTATTCTGGAATAAGATGACACTTCTTTTTTTGAAGAGCTTAATGTATTTTTTGCAGAAATAAAAAAATGCTCTCTAAAGTAAGAAGAGGGTAGACATATTAATATATTTATATAATTATTAATATTTAAAATTAATTATAAATAACTGATGCCTGAGGCAGACAGTCAATAAATGGATAGCCCGAGTTTCCACAGCCTATGGAAGACGCAGAACTAAAATTCAGTTCTTTTACATTAGTCAAAATGGGGAGAGAACATTTACCACTTATGACCATGGATGCAGGAGCTGGTACTGTGTAGGCTGGTGTTTCAACTCTGATCTTCTCCAAGGCAAAAAGGCCCCTGTTTGATTCTGACATTTGATATCACTAAGGTGTGAGCTGAGCTTTCCTAGTACTGAAAACACTTGTAGCCCATTTATTTATAATGGCCATAAATACCGTAATCTTCATTCATATTTTCTAACTGGGAGGTTTGGAATGTCTTTCCGCCTTAGGATGGCTTCTTCCTGAAGTTCTTCATCTGGTTGGCAGCACAGTTTCTGTGAAGTTTCAAAAATGGTCTTCAGCAAAAGCAATCTACCTTTTCTATTGAACTAGCTATTCAATCTTCCTCTTTAAGTCTCCCCGCTACTAGGTCCCTGCTGCTTTCTAAATCAAGTTGTGATCTTCCTGGCTTATCAGCCTTTCCATCACAGGATTTAAACTTGCTATTACAGAACAGCCCCCCACCCCACCCCCCACAACTGGTGTCTTCTCCAGTGCCAAAATACATCATCTTCACTCCAGAAGTGGGTGGCTAGGAGCCTATTCCTGGCAACATCCACAGTTAATGGTGTAGGCATTTGTATGTGTGTGGGATGGATAGGGGGAATTGCCTATAGCGTTTTGCTTTGGCATCCACAGTTTTCATTCGGATTCTGCTCATGCCAGCAAGTCTTATTTGTCTACATAGTCAGGGGATAATTTAAAGAAGTGAAATTAGTAAATATGATCTTTGACTTTACTTTTTACAAGATCATAATGAAATTATACTGAACCCTATGAGTTTAAGAATGACTGTAGCAATGTATTTGTATATAATATAATGTGACATATATGTGTTAAAATATAATTTAGCAATATGTACAAGTTAAATTATTAGTCTCGATCTTCCATTCCTCTGTAGTATGACTTCATGCTTGGTGGAGTGTGTATCTCTAGTCCTTGACTTAAGCTGTGGCTAACCCATGGCTTTGACCAATGGGACTTCAGTGGACGTGATGCAAACAAAATTTTAAAATGTGCTCGTACAGGTTTATTTTCTTGAACTCTCATCTTTCACCCAAAGAAGAACATTCTTTGGATACCTGTTGATCCAAAGACCAGGAGAGGTACATAAAACCGATCTGAATCTAATTGCAGCTGGGAGCCAAGTCCAATTGACCTCAGCCTAGATCAGCTGAACCTCAATAAACGACAGTCTGGTGAATGAGAAGGAAATGCTAGGTTTTATGGTGCTGAGATTTTTTGGTGCTATTGATATCTGTTATGCAAAGTGACTGATACCCATGTATAAATATGTGGAAAAATTTAATTAGATGCATTGTCACTTTTAGAACTATTCCAAAGATAAACCAGAGATTTATCAATTAGGAAAAAACTCTCAAACGTCTCCATAGTATATATTGGGGAGAGCCCACATTCAGTCCAAACACTCACATTAGTTCTACAACCTCACAAGGTGAGATTTCTCACTCCTTTATTGATCCGACACAATGAAGATCTTAAACCATCATGAAATTGAACATACTAAGCATGGATTTATGGAAAACAATTCCATATATTCATATGCTGCCTAGAATAGGTGATATCAAGGTGAAGATAAACACATCCAGTCACAAATAATCTTAAAATAATAAATACTATATTTGCACTTTTCAGATAGCATGAAGAGAGATCCATACTGAAGTAACATTTAAAAATTTTCATCTTTCCCATTCATTTCCTTTACTATTTGCAGCTGCTTCCACATTTCTTTCATACAAAATTGTCCCAGAATCTTCAAACCTCCCCGTGTGAACATTTCCTCAGCCACAGCCTGTTTTCTCCCAGTCTTTTTTTTGCCTCTAGCTTTCTGCATAACAAACTCCAATTGTCTGGAGACTGAGGACTTCAAGCCAGAATCCTCTTTAGTGGCCAGAGTTAGGATAAAGGCAGGGAGCACTCATAATTTAATAACTGTTGACACATCACTTGTGGAAACTAAATTGCCTCTGTGTTAGGGACATGATAGATGTTTGGTGTAGAATGCAGACACAATAAAAAGGTCCGTGCTTTGATATCTCAATAGTGTTGGAGAATTCTGTCATTCCAACAAAGCATTAAAGATATGAGGAGTAAAGTTTGAAGTGGAAAATACTCCCTGAATTGCAAATGGGTTCTTTCTAAGAATATAAAACATAAAGAAATTGAGAAAAAATATTAGATCAGAGAAAATATATTCCAGAAATCAGAAAGTAGGGCCAATAGGTTAAAATAAAGCTCAAATATTAATATACGTATACACACAAATATGTATTTTATATATTTGTCATAATAAAGATAAGAATTTCTAAATATCATGGCTCCAAATAGGTCGCATTTGGGGATGTAAAAATGTCATTTTACTTCTGTATAAATAAAACTTAATTTAGCTTTCAAATGTCCATTTTTACTGAAGATGAAAATTTAAACAGGCTAATTTAAGGAAATTCAGTCTGTTTGGATTTAATATAATCTGTTAGGGTTCTTTCTCTCCCATTCCCTTTCTTCCCTTTCCTAGGATTTATGACCTGTCCTGGTTATAGAGGAGGGGAGTCGGCTCTGTGCGCACTTCTCTGTTCCAGCTCCCTCTGGCATTTCTTGGTAGGGGCCTGCATCTTCTGTTGAAGCCTGAAGGGCCATGACTTCTATGCTTTCCTTTGAACTCCAGGCTTCTTTGGGCCACTGGCTTTTTCAGCCACTTTCACAGCCCCGCCTTAGGCAGCTCTGAGAATTTTCTGAGACTCATTGGAGCAACACTGAGGAGTGTGGAATTTAAGGAGGCTGCTCTCAGGCCTCTGCCTAAGGCTTCATTCAGGGGCTGTTCTAATGTCTAGTGGTTTCTCTACAAGGCTTCCAATCTCACAGGTGTTGTTCCAAGTTGCCAGAGAAACATTTCTTCTGCTTTGTTATCCTCCTACCCTATTGGGGGTTCAAATACTCCATCTTTTTCCCTCTTGAGGATTTCAACCCTGTATTATTTTTCTGTTGGTGGTAATTATCATATATTTATCTGCTTAAATGAACACACATGTGATATCTTACACTTTCTGTGGGTCAAGAGTCCAGGCATGGCTTAGGTGGATCCCCTTCTCAGGGTCTCACCAGGCTGCAATCAAGCTGTTGGGCAGGCTTTGTTCACCCAGCTTCCAGGCTCATTCAGACTGTTGGCAGCATTCTATTCTTTGGTGTTATAGGACTGAGAGTTCTGACATTTGGTTGGCTTGGCTGCCCTCAGACCCTAGAAACCACCAGAAGTTCCTAGAAGTTGCTTACAGTTACTCTCCACTGGGGCTTCTCCAACATGGCAACTTATTTCATCAAGTGCATAAGGAGAGATGCTAAAAGAGAGTATTATGTAAAACATAATCATAGGAGTGGCATCCCATTACCTTCACCGTAAAACAAATCTAACTGTGGGAGTGATATCCGGTTCACTAAAGTCTATTTGTTAGAATCAAGTCACAGTCCTGACTTCTCTTGAGGAGAGGGATTATTCAAGGGTTGGACACACAGAGATGGGGATTATGCAGGGCACTCTGAAGTCTGTTCTTCCAAACCCAAAAATGAGGTGAAGAGATGGTCACCTCTTCTTGAGGCTCACTATAGAAAACTTTAGTCACATTCCCTTACTTCTTCTCCTTTTCCTGTCAGCTGGTAACATTTTCATTCCCTCAATTAACTCTTACATTATCATGTACATTTTTTTCAATCCATCTATGAATAAAATTTCTGACTTCTCCAAGGCTTGGTCTTTACATCTTTCAAATTTTTAGAATTCAACAACAACAACAAAACCCAAATTTTCTCTCTCAAGTCTGGCTCTTGAAAATGTGGTCTTCAAGAATAATCATCACTTAAAAATCTACTAGGAAGGTGAAAAGCCAAAATATGACTCTCTTCTCTGCTCTTTCTTAAATTATGCAATAAAACTCATCCTCCCTACCCAGCTTCAATGGTGGGATGGATTCAAAATTAAAAACAAATTAATTATCAAGAAGAAAAAATATATTAGATGATATTTCAAATTACTACTTAAGGTGGCATTGTTGATGCTTTGAAAAACAAAGCGATATTCCTATACTGATTATAAAATCAAGCTATCAACACATATGGAGGGCCACACAACTGTTCATATTTTTCTATAAAATAATTTGCTTTGTGGAAATTAATACCAGAAAACAAAGAAAGAAAAGAAAGAAGGAAGGAAGGAAGGAAGGAAGGAAGAAAAGATGGAAAAATGGAAGGAAGAAGGGAAGAAGGAAAGAGGGAAGGAAGGAAAATAAACTGAAAAGTGTAAGTTATAAGGTATTTTGCAGCACAATTGAAACATAGTAGAAATCGGGAAAACAACAAATATTTAGTAGTAGGGGAATGAATAAGTTATTTGTGGCATATTAATTCTATGTTATTTCATATAGTCAGTAAAAACAAAAATGGAAATTTTAGCTTTTGGTACATTCCCTACAAATGTGAAAAAAAAAATCAAGTATGGATTGCATACACTCTGATTATAATTCTGTATACGAAATCTTCATTTACACATTGATAGAAATTGGAGATCAGAGAACTATTAATATAAAATAATGATTATTATGTCTTTGAAATGAGTGACACCTCATTTACACATTTTAATGTGAAAAAGTAATATGCAAATTAAAATTATAACTAATCTAGTAAGTAATTACTCGGTTCCCCCTCATATTTAAAACATATTAGGAATCAGAAAATAAGCAAATACATATCCAAGGAGCAAGAAAAAAAAACACACTGGAGTGCCAACATTCTGAAGTTCACACATTTTATTTACAGAAAAACATTTCCAGCTTTCAGTCAGAGCATTCTAATGAGCCTGCTTCTTATATCATAGCAGATTTGAAGAGATAATCAGAAGAGAGGAAATAAACCTCAGAAAATTAATGATAATAAGATTCACTAAACTCTCACTATTTATAAAGTGTATTCACATGCACTACTTCATTTGATTCATACAAAAATTTTGAGATGTGATTTTTTCATTGTGTCCATTTTACAGGAGAGAAAACTGAAATGTAAACTGGTTAAGTGCCTTTGCTCAAGATCATGTAACTTAAATTTAGGTGTTCTAAATTCTAGTTCCTAAGGTCTTTACCTTCACTGCACTCTCTGTCTTGCAATTGTGCAAACTGACATCTGATTGTCTGACGATTTGGAACATGAGCATAGCAGATTCCAGATCAGTCAGGATTGTTCTTGGCTTCTGGCTTATCTGCTATATGACAAGTCAAAGCCTCAGTTTCTTCATTTAAAAAATGGGAAAAATATTTATAGGGCTCTTGCAATAATTAGATGAGAAAATGTAGGTAATGTGTGTGGCATAGTGTCTAGCTAGCAGTATAGAAAAATTTAAATACTTATAGTATATGTGTACTTAAGGCTAAAACAGAATGTGGAATAAACTGAAGAGATTACTGTGCTATCTACTCACATTGGAATTTGATATTATTTTAAGGCAAAATAGCTTAAATGGTCATATTGTGTAGATGGTTTATTTTTTTTAGCTCATCTTTAGCACTCTGAATTTTCACACTTCTCTTAGCCTCTGTCGTTTTCATTCGAATCACAGAATAAAAAATTAGCAACATAGGTGCCAATTTTCATTCTGGAACATCTTAATGAATGGAAATATGTAGACTTCTACTTGATGCTGCTTTATATCATGGATTTTAGAAAGAAGACAGGGCATGAAAAAAATTGACAACAAAAGCTTCCATCATGAGCAAAGGCTTCTGTGATCTGTAGAAATCTGAGTCAAATGATGCTCCTTTGAAATGAGCTTGAGGCATTATGTTCCTTTCTCATGTTGTCTTTTGATTTCATAAAGTATTTAATATTTTCTAAAGTCCTTCTGGCCACATTAATTGGTATTTTCTAGATTAGTCTATAAAAGGACTTCTCAGAGAAGTAGTTTTGTTGCTGGTAATTTTTTAAATACACACATAAGCACACACACAAACCACATACATCCTTGATATTTACTGTCTTGAATGCACTGCATTGCATTTCTGTCATGTTTTTGTTTTAATAATTGAAACTCTGAACCCAGGGAAACAAGTCTGATGGTGAATATAAAGAGATAAAGGGATCCACTCTTTCTTAGATGATATTAACTCTTTGATACCTCCCTTAACTTGTTTATGATACCAATTTGATGTGCAATAATTATTGGCAAATTCAGACTTTCTTATTTCCAGCAGATGAGGTATTAGCTGAATTAATCACATGTTACTTGTCTTCTAGCAATTAGAATAACAGATGTATCACATACTTGGAGAGATGAATGCGTAAGTGGCAGGGGCCACGAGAGGTTTCAGCTCTGGCCCTCCTTCCTACCTTCTTCCCCTGGTCTGCAAGCATACAAAAACAAAACAATAGAATGACAACAAAATGAAAATCCTCACCCATAAATAAGCAAACAAGACAAAGAAGCACCTGGTAAAAGCTGCTGAGGTCGGGGCCTACAGATGGAAACATTCTCTCTGAAATACCACTCCTTGTCTTCCCTTTTATGATACATTTGAGCTATGACTGGCCAAGTGGACTAAGCTACATCTAGGACCTAATTCATCTTAGACTGGAATGTTATAATACGTGTTTCTTTATGTTAAGGTACAAGTGGTGGGGAGTGTTACTGATGATTTTAGAAAATTCATAAAGAGAAAGTTAACCTAAGTGGTATGTAGAAGGGAAATAATAGATCGAATACCCACAGATCAAATATCAACAAGAAGACCTAGCATCTGAGTAAGAAAGAAGGCTCAAGTTTTAAATACAGAAATCTTTCTGAACTTCTGAATTGTCACATTGGTACATAACATGCACTCAGTATTAACTATTATTATTACTGACTAAAAACAAACTCTATGTACCATAAAAAAAAAAAGAACTGAAAAGTATAGGGCTTCAGTATATAGGTAAGCTGTATTACCTAACTCAAAAGGCTTTGAAAGCATCTCTGCATTTTAATAGAGTGCAACAGAAGGCAAAGAATCAGTTTATTCTCCTTTCAATTAAATTGAGTCACCACCAACCTGTACACTTGGATTGCATTAGTTCCTTCCTTTGAAGAACTGCACATAATAAATTATATTTAACATTATGCACTTGCCATTTATTTTAATTGCTACAACAAAATTTGCTAATGTGTTTGATGAGATAAAGTTGAATATTTTCTCTACTATCTAACTTAGTTGTGCTCATATAAAATTCTCTGTAATTATTTTAGAAATAACTTATAGAAAAAGCTTGATTCCCTTTAAGAAGCATGATACCCCTCTTTTCTAGAAATAAGAAATACAATTGGTTTTAATTACCCATCTTTGCTGTCTTAAAAAGTTAAGTAAAGCGAGTACACTGACTTTCTTTTGCCTTTTTTATATTAACTTCTTGATTTTTTGTTTTACATCATTTATAGTCTCTGTTGCATTTCATGCTTCTTCCTTTTTTTTGGTAGTTGTCTCAAATTCTTTATGAAAAATAATAGATCAAAATTCAGCCATGCATTCAGTCAATCAATTCCACCAAGTTCTATTTGCATTAAAAGAAAAGTATGCAAATGACACATTATGTATTTAAAAATTATACATGATGTATTTATTTAAATTTATTAAATTTGGTAAGAGAAAAACTCAACTGAATAGAAACAAAGAACTAGATGTTATACTCATAGAATTGAAGGAACTTTGGAGGTCATCCTATTACGTATTAAATCTCTTAGCTTTGCATTCTTGTTGATATATTCTCCGAAGATTTTGTAAATCTCGGTGTATAATTCTTCCATTTTTAAATCTTGTGATAAATAAACATTTTAAAAACATGGTATTAAGGTAGTAATGCTCAATAATGATAATGTACATCACAGCATATCAAATAATTTTGTCTACACATGAAAGTATTTTGATCCTTTTTATTTTACTTATGTAAATGTATTTTATTTATACATTCAAATATATTCTAAGGCTCATTCAAACCAATTATTTCTGAATTACTTATATTCATCTGAATGCTGGTAGGTAAGAGTTATCTGCTTTCTAAAAATTACATCTAATTTTTTGCCTTCGTATACTTTTCTAATACCTGAAAAAAGAAAAAAAAATTACTTCATCATTATTTAAATTTGGACCTAAACTCAAAATTTAGTAAGCAGTAAGTTTAAAAAACTTAGAAACCTGGTAAACAGTTCATTTCACACTCAAGGACCTATATGCCCTCAGCTGTAAAGAACAACAAAAACACATTCAGTTTCAGTCAGTCACCTACCTCCTACCTCTCCCAACACCCTGTCAAGTTGTGGACAATATGGAATGACTGTTTAGCAACTCTGGAAAACCTAACTGAGGAACTGGAGACATCTGAATCATAAAAGTAGCTGCCAATGAAAATAAAACTGCAGGTTTTGGTTGGTTCTGTGTAGGAATGGGCAGTCATCACAGCTGGGGTTACTGGACTGTGTGAGGGAAGAGGCTCCATTAGTGTCTGTGGGAAAATACTGCCCTGTGAGTCATCTGCTTTATTGGTTCAGTGAGCCTCTTCAGAGGCATTGCCGTGTGGAAACGCTTCTTTTTAAGAAAAGTTGAGTCAGGTGTCAATGGTTGTGACATTCCCTTTTGCTGATATAGAAAGGGAGAAAAGTGTCACCTGTTTATTTTGGGTAGACTTGAAGTACTCCTTCTGTGGTGGAGAGCTTCTGTGGGTGTTTTGAGAAGACGTCTTTAGATGTGAAAACCCTGTCTTGGACGGTTTGGGCTGCTATAACACAATACCACAGACTGTAGCTTGTAATTAACAGAAATTTATTTCTCACAGTTCTGGAAGCTGGAAGTTCAATTTCAGGGTGCCAGCACGGTCGAGCAAGGGCCCTATTCCGGGTTTCAGACTTCCTATATTCTCATATGGCAGAAGGGGCTAGGGAGCTCTGTGAGATCCTTTTTTATAAGAGTGCTAATACCATTTATAAGGATTCTACTCTCACCACCTATTCACCACCCGAAGGCCCTGCCTACTGTAATCCTTTGGGAATTGAGATTTCAACATATGAATTTGGGGCAGGGGACACAAACATTCAGACTATAGTGAACCCAGTGTGAAAGATTCTTGTGTCCCCCAATTTAAAATTATACCAGTAAGAAAAATAGACTGAGGGCTACCCCCAAATGGAAGACCATGGGTGTTTCTTCCTGGGCAAATGTCTGGTGCGTTTCCTCCAAGAATTGCAATCATGGGATGACAGCTGGTGTTTGCTCTTTTCTTTTTCTTGTGTTTGTGCTCTGTTAGTATCACTTCAACACATCACATGTTCCATTAACCAATTAGTATACAATTGCTTTATTGTCATATGTAGAAGTGTTTGGATGTACATATAAATAGTCTTTTTATTTTCAAAATAATTCTAATACAAGGTCACTCAAATATTTATATTCTAACCAGACTTGATCAATTGGCAGGTCAGACAATATCCCTTGCCAGAGCATGGCAAATGACCCACATAAATTTTCCCGCTAGAATTAAGAGTGAATCATTATGTTGTCATACTCAGGCATTGAAGAATCATGGACATGTCTTTTTTCTTTTTCTTTTCTGGTTAATTTCATTAACCTATACGTAACACTTTGCATAGTGAAGCTGGTCAGAGAAGCTTAACTCAGCCAACCCAAAATATGTAAAATTATAGCCTCACTTGGGCTCCATTAAGTAGTGCTCTGAGATGAAGATTCCAGTTTTACAGTACAAGTTAGGGAAGCTGCAAGATTAGTACCAACTTTCTGTGAATTCTCAAGTTATAAATGTGAGAGGTGATATTTGTGCATAAGTCAAATAAAAATTATTTTGAGGATAATGTTCCAATTTAGGCATCAAAATTAAGAAACAAAGGTAAGGCCATTTTAAATTGGAGACAATTTTAGATTTCCTCAGAAACTCTAAAATTTGCCATGTTTTAATGTTTTCATTTATTTTTGTTATAGTAGATGAATTGGATCCATACTCATTGAGTATATACTTTTACCAATAGCATTTCAATGAAAAAGTTTACAGCAGATTCAGTATGAAAAGAGGAGGGTACAGAAAGGAGTGTATCAAGTAAGGTGTTTGGGTAAGAATGGCCATGCCAGAAACAAAGGGGGCCCATCATGGGAGAGTCCCACTCTCTATGATCTGTAAGAGATCTGCGGTACAATTCTCTGTGAAGAACCAAGCACCTGTGGCTTCAAGAAGCTGTGAGGTACCGTGGAGTCTTCTTTCATGGTCTTACGTCAGGTGCTCTAAAAACAGACTCTGACATGAAGATTTGAAAGGAAGAAGTTTACTGAAGAATGAATGTACTTGGGAACAGTGCCAGTGTGGTTTGGGGTGATTGGGCAGAAGGAGAAGGTGATACACTTCTAACAGAGTCCTCAACCGATCCTACAGTGAGCTCTAAGGCAGCGCTGACCTTTCAGAGTTGCCCCAAATTAAGGCAAGGGGACAGGGCCTATGTTCTGTCTCCCCTAATCTTCCCTTATCAACTAGACATTGAGAGAAGGCTGCCTTGAGAGGGTGTGAATCTTGGGCGAGGTTGCTTCCTTCCTCAGAGGGCATCTCCCAAAGCGTGAGTAGCTCAAGGTTATCAGCCATCAGCCTTCCTGGTAGCTGGGATAATGAGGTCTTTGTTCTGAAGGGAGATTAGGGTGGCCTGACCACAGCATTCCCTGTGGTTACCATGACCTGCTGGATGCAGAGCATGCAATTTTTACATTGTTTATTATTAATGATTAGCACTAATGTTTACTGAGGCATTTTTATGCATTGGACACTGTTTCTAATGCTTTATGAGGCTGGCCACTTGAAGCATGATCACTGTGTGAGGCAACATAGAGCACTGGTTACAAACACAGGCTTTGGAGTCAAAGTGCCTGGGTGAGATGACAGCTTGGCTGTGCAACCCAGAACAAGATCCTTAAACATAGACATGATCTCATGGGGCACCTGGGAATCTTCAATAAACTTGATTGTATAAAGCATTTAGAATAGTGGCTGTCATATAATTGATACTTAAGAAATATTAGTTATAATTAGTTTTTACCCATTTTACTGATGAGGAAACTGAGGCTTGGAGAGGTTAGGTAAATGTCAAGGCATATGAACTCAAGCCATCTGACTATTGAGTCTATTCTCTTATCTTTATTGAAAACTTTCTGTAATTCAGTATTAAGCATATTTGATAGGTAGAGATCCAGGAAATCTAATAGATTGTGTTTTCCTTGCCTTCTGGATGACAGGGTTAAATTGAGTAAAGATTAATCCCATAAAATAATATGGCTTCTTCTGACAATGCAAGATTCTAAGTTTAAAAAGAACATAATAATTTATTTGTTTATGTATTCATTATTCAACAAAAATTTTGGAGTTGGGCCACTGTGTTCCAGTTCTTCTTCTGGACTCTGAGATTAAGTGGTTAGCAGAACCATCATTGTACCTGTTCTTGAGGACTTATGGTCAAATAAGGAAAGGGTGTTAAATTTTATAAAAAAGAAGTATAAGCTATGTGGATATGAGAGGAAGAGAGAGCCTCAGATTTAGTTAATACTTAAGTGCCTACTACAGTTATGGCAAAAACTCACACTCTTAACCCACATAAATCAATAACGATTACCCTATTTCCCCTGACCCTTGATGTGGCCTTGCGGCATGTAGTAGAAGCACATTATGTGTGCTCAAAAGGAAAGTAAAATGCATAAAAATTTAGTGGTACAGGTGAGCCATTTCATTCGATGGCTTTATGCCCTGGAGAGAACATGAAATGGGAAATATTCCTTTGCTATTTAGTCAATCGGCTTCAGTTTCCATTTACTTATAATATGAACACTTTACCAAACTGGGCATAGTTCTTATATTAAAGAAGGTAACTTTTCAAAAACATGGCCTCTAAACATAAACTGTTTCATCTGTGCTAAATCGAAGAAAAAGTTATCTGTTCCATTTCAGTAAGAACAATTTCTGGCATTGAAATTATTGGTCTCCAATGTAGTATAGAATAGCCCAGGTATGGTAGTTGATCTGTGATTAAAGGGATTTTCAGTGGTAGTTTTGACTATATGGACATTTGCCCTATAAACTGAAGTTAGAACTTAACCCCTGAATATGATGTAACTCCATATAGTATTGCCATTAAATAAATGGATGCTGAAGCTACGTAAACTTGGGTTCAAATCACATATCCTATATAACATGTGATATTGGGGGCTTCAATTAACTTCTCATCCATCATTTTCCTCCTCTATAATGTGGGGATAAGCCTATAACATAAGGTTGTCACGAGGATTAAGTGAAAACATATATAAAATACTTAGCACAATATTTTGAGCAATAAGTGGTCTATTAAGAAAAATCTTTGTCAAAGAGAAGTCTAGAGAGTCAGATTTGGCACAACAACTAAAATTTATTTTGTGCTGATATGTGTATTAGGAGCCAATAAAACAGAAAAAAAGTAGCATATAAAACAGTGATTAAGTTTAATTTTGGAATTAGTGCTGAGCTTGAAACCCCACCTACTACGCTTAAAAGCTTTGTAACTTTGAACAAGTTATTTTGCTTCTCTAAATTGTTAGTCTGTAAAACGAGGCAATTAATAATTCCTAATTCACAAGGTGTTGTAAGGATTAAATGAAATGATCCATATAATATACCTAGCTGAGTTCCTGGCATTTAGTATGCACTCAAAAGTGTTAGCTAGTTTTACAGGAAAAATTCACATACATGAGCTTTTTAACTCCTACAGTTATTTATTTTACAAATATAAGAAAGGAAGATCAGTAACTTGTCTGTCTGATAAGTGTTGATAACTGTCTTAGGCATGGATCTTTTGACTCTGGGGCCTTTTCCACATCTTACTTCCTGTCCCTCCTCACACCTCCATCTCCCCATCCCCCAGAACCTTGCCTTACTCTCCCCAAGAAAATGTAGACTGTTATAATTTATGCTGCTGATATAATTTTATAATAGCACAGACCTGATACTCAAAATTAATCCTACAACTAAAATTCACTCATGAAAATCCCTGTAAGGGTTTCAATAACATACCAATATGTCAAACGATGAAAGGCCACAATACCAGAATAAATCTCCAGAAATAATTCAGAGGATATGTTCAGATTAAACATTCAGACAGACATTTAAAAAGAAAGTGAAAGATACCTTTCTGCAAATACAAAGCATAGACTAGAAGTGGCAGAAGGGCACAGAAGTAAACTTTTCATTTATCTTTGTGTTCAGGAAGAATTCTCAATGATTACATACACTTCATGGTTTAGAAAAAAATATAATCTCTTGTTCTCTCATTAATGTCATTTTTTTTTCTAGTTACAGAAGGCTATTAATATTTACAACTTCAAAATACATTTCAATGTTTACATTTATCAACTGGGGCGGAATGTTTCCTTGAACAGAAGAAACAAGTTAACGTTGATGTCTACTGATTCAATACCTAATAAAATCGATCTATGTCTTTGAACCCTGTAAATGTAGTATGATGAGTAGATCCCTAATGTTATATTCAGAATCATTAGAGCCCTGAATTCAGAGTGCTTGTTGCATCATGTCTGTGGCACAAAGGAACAATGTACAAATTCAAAGCTGTGTTGGTTTTAGACTATTCAATCTGGATCATGGTCATTCTCCACTTGCTGTAGGTGCTGAATTCTTCTCTCTTTTGCCTTTAAGCCTGACTCATAAAAGTGGCTCTTCCACTGGCTCATAAAAGTGAGACATATAGTTTCAACAAGATTGATGCAATTGTCCTACTTTCTCTTCTTCTATTGCTCTGTTTTCATTCTGACTCAACTCTTGTTTAATGCTTGGCACTGGGCTGAGTCTTTTCTACTCTTTACATGGTGGCCAAGGAGCTCATGACTTTCATGTCACCTAAAAATATTTTAGCTTAGAAGTTTTACTGACACTCCCTGCTTTGAACGTCCCCTGGTAAGATAATCTGCCTTGGTTGGTTTTCCTGTCCTTCACCCACTTACCCACCTGGACTGTGAGAAGATAAATATGGCTAGATGGTAGCATCAGGTAGACTTCTCACATAGCCACTACACTCTTGTGGGATTTCATATTTATTACCACCCATTCCCCAAGTCACACGATAAATTCACATACATATAATTCTTGAATTGTTTCTTAAATCACTATTTTTTTTTAATAAATGCTGGCAATTGAACATGAGCACAATCTTCCTCCTGGAAATTACAATAATAATTAATACTCATATAGCACTTACTGTATGCTAGGCACTATTCCAAGTACTTTATACATATCAAACTCATTTAATCTTCAAAAGAACTCTGTCAGGTGGGTAATATTACCTCCATTTTAGAGATGAGATAACTGAGCTGCAGAGAAGTAATTTGTCAAAGATTATCTGAAATATGACTAAGTAAAAGTTATACAGCATTCTAACTATCTTATGTTAGTACAGTAAATATACTCAATCTGACAATAGTGTCTCTGTTTATCCCCAGGAGGTTCTGAGTCACAATAGTCAGGAATCATGTAAGATATGTTTGTCTGTGGTGTTCATAATTTCCCCACTAAAGTACCATTATTTTCCCTGAAACCCAGTTTTTTTGAATTGTCTGATCAGGAGAAAAGCAATTGAATAGAAGATGTATAGTAAAAAGTAACATGACTCAGAAAAAGAAATATGAATGCTCCATAAAATAGGAAAAGATGCCCAACTTTACTAATAATAGAGAAAATGCAAATAGAAATAATAAAACATTTTTACATAACACATTGGCATACTCTTAATCATGCTAATCATGAAGTTGTGGAAAGTCTCATTTATGTTCTTCTGCTGGATGTATAAGATTGGCATAGCCTTTTTGGATGACAATTTGCAGCATCTTATAAAGACTTAAATACATGTAATCTTAAAGGTAGCAATCCTACTTCTAAGTATCTATTTAGAGAACTATTCATATGTGTTCATAGTGAGTAGAAGGTTGTATACCATAGCATTACTAGTAAGAACAAAATCCATAAATTGACAATTAATTGAATAAATTGTGGTGTCTGCATTCATAGAACACCATGTACATAGCAGTTTCAAAAAATCAGGTAAATATGTATGTACAGAAAGTTGAAAACTCAGAAATATATTATTATGCAAAAAAGAAACTTTTGGATTTGGTGGAGTTATTGTGCTGAAGGCATCTCAGGCCCAGAAGGCTGCCCTTCAGTTCTGTAAGCACTGGATTCTCCTAGGTGCTCCTGGATATCTAATATTATGGAAGCAGAAAAGGTAGCATTTTGTTAGGCTTGGTGTAAAAGAATCAGAAAGAACAGTGGCTATAAAATGAATTGAACTGTTGTAGCCTTTGTAGACCTTATGCTTTTATTTTACACTCAGGAGTATTTTGAAATCTCTCAGACTTCGTAACTATCCTCAAGAGATTGAAGAGAACAGTTATCATCCATTCCTGAGTCAGAGCCTTAGTGAGAGAATAGTACAATCTCCAAGGGCTGGTATGATGGTGGCTGCAGGAATCCAAGGGTAAAATTCAAGAAGGAAAGGTGGAACTTAAGGAGAACCTATTTAGAATAACTTGGTCCTCTCTGGAGAGTCTTTTCCGGAGGTAAACTTTAGAGGTTCTGGGCTGAGTTCAGGAGAGGTTTTTCAGTTAAACTATATTTAGTAGTAGTGATTTTCTTACTTTGGGATTATTTGGAAAGAGGTAGGATGACTGTTCCTCAGGCTTGCCATAGAGAAGATTCAGGATGCAGATAACACAGAAACCCTAGATGATACAAGGAACCTTGCAATCTCAAGATTCAAAATTATTGAATTTTCAGCGTTAGTCAAATATCATATGGAGTCATGAAATATAAATTTTGATTTTTTTGAAAAGGCAATGCAATAGATACTCTATCATTAATTTGGGTAGTGGACCCTAAGATAATCATTTAATTGACTGAACTTACCCCCTAAGATCCTAAACAAATTCAATAGAGACAAAAATTTATTCATATGACATCTTCCTAATTGTGAAGACCTTATTCTTATAAAAGATTTTTTTTCTTTAAACTAGAATACATGTAGATATCCAATAAAGACATTCGTAGTACTTTTCAGAATCAGGAATTTGAGAAAAAATATATAAAAAACATCTTCACATAATTTGTCTGTACAATTTTAAAAATAACCCAAAGAGTTTAAAACCAGGACATTCACAATATCTGTTTTTCTATCTACAGTCACTAAACTTAGTTTTCTTTCTCATTTAGATTTCTGAGATTTGGCCCAACACCCAAATCTCTGAGTGCACATGTTAACACGATTTGGAGGCAACAGAGTGCTTAGAAACCATAATGATTTGTGGTATTAAAACAAATTTTTAAAGTAATAACAACTCTTGAACTTAAGCATTACTCTGGCAAAGCTTGATTAAAAAGAAAAACTCTTGCAATTTGAAAATCAAGTTATTATTTGTGCTCTAAGGATAATGAAAAGAAGCATTCAGCATAACCAACCGACAATCTTCCAAACTTAATGGAATGCAATGAGAGTGAAACAACAGTTATGCAATGAATCACATTCCTAGAAATTTGAATACAATGAACATTCATAGTTCTCACAAAATATAACTTGTTTGATCATTTCCTCTTTGTCCTTATTGTTTCTATTACACATTTACAGGATCATTCTCAAAGACAGTCAGGGGAATAAAAATGATTTTGTAGTTTCCCCCATGAGACACCTCATTTTAGTCCTAATTCAATTATAAAGCAAGTCAAATAATTTGCTCTTTGTACATAGTTTGTGTGCACCTTTCTTAATATAATGTGAAAAGGCTCTAAATGCTTGGTTTGGTTCTTCACTGTAATGGCTTATTTGCGGTCAAGAGACAATAATAATGAAATCATAACAATAATAACAGCTAACATTTATGGATTGTGTACTATATGCCTATTACTTCCATATATACATATATATATTCTATATCAGTAACTGACTGGTGCTGGCCCCTCTAAGCTGGCAAAGGCTTTCTTCCTAAGAATTCCTCTCTTAGTTCTAGACTTGACTATATCCTTTTCCTGACTGGGTCCCAGAAGGCTGAACTTATTAAATGTGTGCTCATCATCTGGTAGGTGCCAGGCACTTATATTATCTACTGAGAGGCATTATGCATTGTGATTTATAATAAGAAATACATATTTATTCTTCCTCTCTTTTTCTGGTACAGAGCTCCTAAAACTCTTGGAATTTCCCAAATTGTGAGAGTTAAAGGTGTCTTTTGTTATATTAATAAGGAGACTTTAGGAAGCTTCCTAAGGATGGGAGCTGGTTGCCAGGAGAACCAACCCTGTGATCGAAGGATTGTAACTTTCAGTCCCATTACCTTGGCTTTCAGTGGAGAGAGACTGAAACTTGATCAACAGTGGCCATTGATTTAATCAATCTTACCTATGTAATGAAGCCTCCACAAAAACTCAAAAGGGCAGGGTTTGGAGAACTTCTAGATCAGTGGACACACGGAGGTGCTGGGAGAGTGGTATGCCTGAAAATGACGCGGAAGCTCTATGCCTTTTCCCCATATCTTGCTGTAGGCATCTCTTCCATGTGGCTGTTCCTGAGTTGTATCTTTTTATAATAAATTGGTGATCCAGTAAGTAAAATGTTTCTTTGAGTTCTGTGAGCCGCACTAGCAAATTAATTGAACCCAAGGAAGGAGAGGGTCATAGGAACCTCTTATTTATAGCCAGTTGGTCAGAAGTACAGGTAACAACCTGGACTTGTGAATGGAGTCTGAAAATCTAAGGAGGTGGGCCCTAGGAACTTTCAATCTATAGCTGGTCTGTTAGAAGCATGGGTGATAACCTGGGCTTGTGACTGGTGTCTGAAGTGGAGAGGGTGGGTGGGCGGGGAGCCCTGTGGTACTGACCCCTTAGCCTCTGAAACCTGACCCTGTCTCCTAGTAGACAGTGTCAGAACAGAGTTGAATTTAGGACACCAAGTTGGTATCCAGAGCATTGCTTATTGGTATGGGGACCCCCTCCCCATACAGTAAAATTGGTCCCAGAACCTAATGACACATGGCCACTGCTTTCCACAAATACTTACTGAGGTGGTGTATATTATGTAGTACATACAAAGCTATCATATGCTTATCACTGTTTATAGGTATGGCTTTTTAGTTGTATTTTTAGTTAGACAATAAGCTCCTTGAGTTTAGATACCATTCTATATTCTCTAGTAATGAATATCAAACTCATAGTATAGAGTCTGACTCAAAAAATATTTGCTGAGTCAATGGTCTAGTAGAGGAGGTAGAGACATAATATACTATAATAAATGATACAGGAACAAGAAGGTGAGATGATGCTAAAAATAGAGATTAAAGCCCTTACAGATTATAGAAATATGGTAGAATTATTATATCTTAAATTTGATAATGATATTAATAATATTTTAGGCATAGTAATACCTGAACCAGAGTATGTGACTTTTAATTTCTTTAGATAATTTCACAATTGTACAAAAAATATTTTATTCTATTCTGTAGGTTTCCTTTTCATTTTGTTGATTGTTTCATTTGCTGTGCAGTACTTTTTAGTTTGATGTAGTCCCACTTATTAATTTTTGCTTTTGTTGCTTGTTTTTGATGTCACATCCAGAAAATTTGCTGCTAAGACCAACATTGAGGAGCTTTTCTCTGTGTTTTCTTCTAGGAGTTTTATCGTTGTAGGTGTTGTTTTTAAGTCTATAATCCATTTTGAGCTAATTTTTGTGAGTGGTGTAAGGCAGAGGTCTGATTTCATTCTTCTGCATGTGATTATCCAGTTTTCCCAGCTCTGTTTATTGAAGAGAATCTCCTTCTTCCAGAGTGTTCATGGCTCTCTTGTCAATTATTAGTTGGCCATATACAGAATGGTTTATTTCTGAGCTCTTGATTCTGTTCTCTTAGTCTATGTCTCTATTTTTATGCCATTAACATACAGGTTTGATTATTATAGCTTTGTAGTAAAGTTTGAAATCAGGAAAGGCAATGTTTTTATTTTTGTTTTTGTTTTTTGATATCAGACTCTATGCCCTTTGGACATAACTGATGGGATTAAGAGATGACACTGATCCAAAGTCAACCAATCAATAAGCTGATCTGATGCAATAAGACATATTGAGCCCATCTCTGGGGAATACAGAGAGAAAATGGTGGAGTCATATAGAGTCAAAGTTATTAGGCAGCAGAAGCCAGGGGTAAAAGACACAAGATGGAAGGCGAGGCTGCTAGAGAAGCACGGAAATGCAGGTAGAGAAAGAACAGCTGAGTCATATAAATGGATGAGCATTTGAGGAAAGAGGCATGAGGTCCCTAGAACTGCCATGTACTCAAAACAAGTCTCCAGTTTCTGCTGGTCCTTAGTCCTGGATATCCAGGTTTTCATATGTCATTCTTAAAGCCTGCAGGAATTTGAATGAATTGCTATTTTTTGTAACCCTAGGGCACAGCAGAAGAATGCTCATTTATGGTACTCTGGATTGATGAACATCTCAGGAGTACTGCCAGTAACAGGCTGACTTCAAGCCCAGCATAACTGAGTACAGGCAAATTGTAAAACGGCAGGTGACCCATTATTCGGACTTGAATATAAGGTTGTACTTGTGATCATTGGCATGTGTATAGTGTGAGTGCAGCAGGAAGATAATACCATCAGCCAATTGACCAGTGAGTCTCTGCTCTGGGGCCTCCTTGTTCTTCCAGGTGAAGAACAACAGTGGCTTCTGAACCTAGGGCAAGATTGAGGAAGTGGCTAGGGTCCATATGGATCTCATTGCATTTTTCTAGTCTCATCTTCTTCTCTGCCCTTATTCATTATGCTTTCTAGCCACACTGGCCTTTTTCAGTTTAAATGTTGCTCCAATTTTTTCTCCTGAAAACCTTATTTTCTCTTCATTAATGTCTACTCAGTCTTCAGGTTTTGGGTTAAACATCCCTGCCTCTGAATGCCGTCCTTGACTAATAATTCCAAAATAAACCACCCCTCTACTTTATCTCAGAATAATTTATAGTTTTTTTTTCTCAGAGCCTTTTACAAATTTTGCTATTATATATTTGCTTGCCTGTTTATATGCTAAATATATGTTTCTGCCACTAGATCTTCCACTTCATAAAGGCAAGGCCTATGTTTGCCTGAGTAATATCTATACCCTAACACCTAACCCTGCTGGCACAGAAGTAGACTTTAATAACATCTTGCAAATCAATAGGTAAATACGTGGGAATTAAAGTGATGCATGAGTAAGGAGCTGGGCAGTCTATTATTGAACCAAATGTTTGCTTTCCTTCAATACAAGATCATTACAGTTACCTATTATGACAATTTTCTTCTTACTATAAAGCTGTATTGCATTTCTAGTGATTCTAGTCTCTCTGAATACTTTTTCTAAAGGTGACAATCATGGAAATGTCTTTCTTGATGTTATGAGACTGACATCGATGGAGTGATACTATTAATGATAGTCTTCAATAGCTGCCTTTTCAATATTTTTTCAAAAAATTTTTCTAAAAGAAAGCCACAGAACACATATCATTTTTAAGTGATATCACTTTTTCCTTGAAAAATTTTGCATATTTTGATTTTAATTGGAAATCTGAGTATCATTATGTTTTTCTTCATTTGAAATGGGACTTTAATCCTGACTGCCTAGTATAAGCTGGGCCTGTAGAATTCATCATGTCAAGAACAATTTTATCTGTTTTTCATATCAGATTCTACAGCAAATTCACAGTTGGCTCTAACAGAAGGGAAGGCAGGGATGTCAAAGAAACAGATGTTGGCATTGTAGAAGCAGATGCTCTATGCTTACTTTTACATGCTGAAAAAATTCTATTATTAAAATTCAACATCTGGTTTTTTTTAGAGGAATTACTCACTCTCAACCAGGTTGAAAATCAGTGCTAGGATTCAATGACAGGAATTTTTTTGACTCAGAATATTATACATTTGAAACCAAGTCAATAAACCAGAAGCAAACCTCTTCCAATGTTAGGTCTTTGTAGTGATGTAAGCAAATAGCTTCGGACATGAAAAGTTTCTTAAGTGAATTGAATCTAATTTCTGCCTTTTTGGATGCTGATATAAGACCACCCATAGAAGGAAGGTGAAAAGGCATCTTTGGTTTCTGAGGAACTGAAACTTGAGCTCAAGAGTATTCCTGGGGACACTTTTGAACAGTAATGAAGGGAGACCTACCTCGGCCTGTGCTTTGAAATCTGGCATCCTTGATAAGGTCAAAGATACAGAACTAGCTGCTCTAGGAACCTAATTAAAGCCCTGCCTCTCTGAAAAAAATTAAATATTGGCAGGAAAGAAGGTGCCAGCAGCTGTCAAGAAGCCATTTCTTCAAGGACAGCTACACCTTGACGACACTTTAAAAGTATTTTCCTCATCTGCTCTGAGAACTCCTAAAAAGTCATTTCTTTCATCTCTGATTTGACAGCTGGCCCTGAACAACTTAGTGAGTCTGTGCTGCTTTTCCCCTGTAGGGAACTGTGTTCGCGCAAAAACCTTCTCATTTGTGGCAACTCAGAGTTGCGATGATCAGACAATGAGGCAATAGATGGCCCATTCAAGAAGGTGAAGGGGAAAAGCATCAAGGAACCTGAGTTTCCACTGTAATGCATTTCTAAATTAGAGTTTCAGACTTTCAATAAAGCTTTTCACTTTTTTTTTTTTTTAAGGGAGAAGGATGGAGGATCCCTTTAACTCCACTGTAACTGGCTGGCAGAAAGGACTTAGGCAGAAAACATGCATTGATTTGTTTTCAGATATTCTGAAGGCTTGGAGGAAAAATTGTGATGCCTTGTAAGTTTCCACAATGCTTCCCACTGTGGGTTCTTGTGAGTCCACTGCGATTCCTGTTAGAAACTTCAGGAGGAAATTGGTTTTCATCTGTGAGTTTGGCATCTAGATATTGATGCCTGTAAAAAGGATTAGGGTTTGACAATGGCTACAGGATAGAAAATCCACAAGGGAGTTTTCTGAGCACAAAAGAAAGAAATTGAAAACTTGTTAGGAAAGTCAAAGAAAAAATGCATTTCTACTATAAGAAACCATCAAATACATACTTCACTTCTTGCTGAAGACTGAATTTGAAAGTTAGGAAATTTGAACTTTATAAATATGCAAGATTCTGATGTACTTGAAAGAAATCCACTTGGTAATGACCAAAGTGGGGATATTTCTCTCTCAGGACTAGTGAGAAGGTTTAATAAGATCTGTAGCTGTCTGAGATAGTGTCTGTTACATACTGCTGAGATCAGTAGTAAAAGCAACAAAGAGAAAACAAACATAAAATAATTTATTAAATGGCCATTCCTTTTAGCAGTTGATATTGTAGAACGTTCCTTTTAACTTGTATGTGCCGAGTTTTAGCCTAAGTTTGCACTAGCACATTGGCTTTATATAGAAATGACTATGACCTCTTTAAAAAGGCAACTGATTCTTTCATCCAGCTTAAACTTGAGGAGCTGGAGTAAACAGAGACAGAGTGACAGTATTTTCTCTAGTATATAAAGAAAAAGGACACAGATACTAGAAATGCACATTATTTTTTTGATCCTTCCAAAAGATTGTGGACTCTGGCAATTTGCCTTGATTCCCACTGATGCAATGAGATTCTGGAGGAAAGAGTACTCAGACCTTCCTGGGTGAATGAGAGAAGGCTTCACAGAACTGCTAATATTTTGACTAAGATCTAAAGGATGAACAAAAGTCTACTGAAGTTGTAAAATAGAGAGGCATAGGCAAGTGTGGTACGCTCAGGAATGAACAAAGTCTGCTCCTAAATTTGTTCCTTGTAATTCACTTCTTACCCAGAAGCCATAACGCTCCTTTTAAAACATAAAAATCTGGTCATATTACTCCCCTACTTGGTACCATCTTTTGGTCAACAATGCCAAACCTCTCATTTCTCCTGGTCTACTCTCCCAAAGCCCACAGCCCTTGAGACACACTTGCCTTCTGTCTGTTTCTTGAACTAGCCCTCCTCCTTTCTCCTCAGTCTTTACCTCTCATTCCCTCACCTATAAAGGGCTCCCTCTAGATTTTCAAAAGTTGGCTTATTAGTAAGGCTTTTCCTGACTACCTTTCCAGTCTTGTTACTCCAATAACCTTTTTAAAATTGCTTTTATTAATTGCATTTATTCCTCTCTAAATTATTTTGGCCCTTATGGTATCACTAAAGAGAACAGAAGCACCACAAGAATAGGGACATCATTCTAGCTTCAGTAAATTTCTTATTGTTAAAACAGAATCATCACATGTGGTAGGTACTCCACAAATGCTCATCAAATGGATGGGTGGAGAATAAATATTTTTTGTAAAGTTGAAAAATAAAGCTTGATAGGTAGATAATTAACACTAGCTAATTAGAGCTGTATGCTGTGTTAGAAAATTTAAACTTAATTCTGAAAGTGTGAAGAGCATTAAATAATTTTGAGAAGGGTGGGTAGCTCCTATTTGGCTTCTGGATGAATTGATGAAGCAGGTTAGAAGGAGATGAGTTAGACATGTGTTCCAATATCCTTTGAAGCAGTGCTGATAGAAGGAGGAAGCATTACATGATGTCAGTTGTGTGAGTTGCGAAGGCATACTGTAAGGATTTGAATAATGGCTTCGTATTTGTTCATCTGTGAAATTGTGGCAAATTACTTATGCGCTCTGAGGCACTTATAAAGATGTGCCTCTCAGATCTTCAACTGCAGAGAGAGTAAGAGTCCCAGCTGCCATGCTCACTGCATTCTCACTGAAGCCACATTTGCTGGGCTGCTGCTGGCGAGTGACTGAGCGTGTTGAGGATACTATGGTGGGTCCTTTCTGGGAGGCATGAATTCCTCTGAATAGTGAATTTACACTGAGGACTCTGCAACTGCTTTTCAAAACTCTCTTAGGGCCCTACAGTGTAAGTGTTTCCTACTTAACCTTCTTTCTTCCCTTCCCTCCCTCATTTAGGTTAGCCCTGAATCTTGGTTTGGTACTCTCCCAGCCTCCTCTGACTTCCACCCCATTTCCCCTTACAGGTATTTTCCCCAATAAACCTCTTGCTAATCCTGTTCTAATGCCTGCTTCTTGGGGACCTGGACTGACACACTTTTTAGTCTTAATTCCCTGCTATAGTTGTTTTTATTATGTGAAAGGCAATTTTAGAGAGAATAGACAGAACTTTGTGATTGCCTCAATGGTTGTAATAAAGCAGAAGAAAGAGTGTACTCCCAGGTCTTGATTACTCAAACTTAAGTAACTGAGGCAAAAGTACTATCTTCTATAGACAAGGAGTATGGGGGAAGAAATTTGAGGAAAAAAAGTAAAAAAAAAGTTTTTTGTTTGAACATGTTACTCTTGAGATCTCTCTAGGACATCTTGAATAAATGCTCAGTTGGTCATTTGATCCATAGATCCAGAGCTCAGAGAAAAATCTGGGCTAGAGATCGTGAGGTAAGTGTCAGCAGGGTACAAAAACTAGCCATGGGAATGAATGAGAATGCACAGGAAGAACAAGAGTGTTAGAGGGGACAGCTTTGGGAACAGAAAGTTTTCAAGTTGCAACAGGAGGTGTCAGCAAAGGGGAGAGAACAGAGAGCAGGTATCAGACAATTGATTGAAAAGCTACAATTAAATTCAAGAATAGAAATGTAGATCAATGCAATAACAGAAAATTCAAGAAGTGACATTAATTTATAATATACTTTTTATGTGACAGCACTGTAGAATTGGAAAAATTGTAGGAGTCTGGAAAAATATAATTCAAATTCATACCCTACATTATAAAGCTAATATATGTGTAAGTAGATAAATTAAATCAGTATAAAAGTCTAACTAAAAAAAGAGGTCTGATTATATACCTAGTTTTGATTAGTTGTATACAACTGTTAAATTTTAAGTTGATATTTTTCTACATATTGCATGAAAATATATCAGATTCATTAAATAAACATTTTAAACATTTGTAAATTTAAAATGAACATTACCAAAGCAAAATGGAAATATTTAAAAATTTTAAGTATTTAAAAATATTAGAAAATTTAGAAATGTTATAAAATGAGAGACAAAAGATTCATATCAACATTATTCTACAAATATTACAAGTTTATTAAATAAGTTGGCAAAAGACATAATTCATAGAAAATGAGATTCAGCTATAAGCAAGCATATAAAAGGTTTCTACCTCATTAGTGATGAAACACATGGAACAATGTTCAACCTCTTTATTTAACCAGGTATAAAGTTAAAACCAAAATGTATGGAGGTATAATAACGAAATAAAAAATAATGACAATAGTTATGGATTCCTTTGGTTACTTTATTTCTCACATTTTATCAATCATTAAATTTATTGACTAATTTAACAAATACTCATTAAATGTCTGCTGTGTGCTAGATACTACTCTAGGTATTAAGGATGAATGATAGGATCTTCTTTACTATTATTCATAAGAACATCCTCTCCTCTTTCTCTCATCGGTATTGCTTTAAGAGTTGAGTCATTCTTTATTTCTTGCTTATGGTAGTAATATTCTGAATCTATTGGCTCTACCTTTCTTCAATCAGTTCTTTACCTTGCTACTATAATAATTTTTTTAAAAATAAGTTTTGGTGAACTTCATTATACCTATCAAAGAGTATGTAAAATATAAAGCTTAGAAGCATGATTTTAATTTGCTTTTTATTAGTATGAATGAAGAGAGCATCTTTTCTTATGATTATGAGCAATGTATGGTTTTTTTCCTAAGAAATGTCTGTTTGAGTCTTATCCCCCCTCTCTCTGCTGGTTTAGTTTTCATAATGATCTGATGATCTTTATAATTTATACTTACTAATTCTTTGATAGTTGTGTGTGTATGTATACACACAAAGAAACACGCATACATAAATACGTATTTTTTTCTCCCTGATTAGCATTTCTTACTTTTGTTTTTAATGTGCTCAATTTTATCAATCTTTTCCTTAATGGTTTGTGTTTTTTGAATCTTTTGTGAAATATTTTCCTATTATATGTTCATAAAGATATTCTCCTAGATTGTTTTCTAAAAGGTTTGTGAGTTTGTTTTTCATCTTAAATTCTATCCTCTAGGAATTGATTTTTATATATGGTACATGGTAGAGATCCAATTTCACTTTTTCCATATGAACAATTGTCCTAGCACCATCTATTAAATAGTCTGTTTTCTTCCTACTGCCCTATAATACTATCTCTGTGATAAATTTGTTTCCATACATCTGTGGGTCTGTTTTGGGGCTATGTATTCCATTGGTCTATTTCACTAATACTGATGAAGCACCACACTGATTTAACACTCATAGCTCTAAAAAAAATTATTGATAGTTAGTAGGGCAAACCCTCCAACCTTGTTTTCTTCTGTAGGAATATTTTGTGTAATTAGGGCTTTTTGCTCTCTCATATGAATTTTAAACTCAGCTTGCCAAGTTCCATAAGAAAAATATCTTCTTAGGATTCTGACTGGAATTGTATTAACTCCATAAAGTTGAGAGAATCAACATCTATATGATTTTGAATTTTTCTATACAAGAATATAGTTTATCACATTTATTTGGGTTGTCTTTAATAGCTTTTAATAAACTTTAAAAATTCTATCTATAAAAGTCCTGTGTACATCTTGTTAGATTTATTTCTAGGTACCTTATATTTTTGTTGCTATTAGAAATGGTTACATTTTTAAAGCTACATTTTTATCAAATTGTTGCTGGTGTCCATAAATGCAATTTATCTGTCTATTGATTTTATATTCAGCAACATCATTAAAACATTTTAATATTTCTAAAAATTTGTCTATAGATTCTTTTCAGGTTTTCTACAAAGCCAATGATAGCTTTTGAAAACATTAGTAATCTGCTTTATTCATTTTTTTAATCCTTATAACTTTCATTTATTTATTGCCCCTTAAACTTTGCAGGATTTCTAATCCTGTATAGAATAAGTGAGAGATACTGTTTTGATTTTACAGTATAAGGAATACTTTATTTTTGATGTTTATTCTAGGTGCTTGGTAACTACCCTTGATTGGGTTAAAGATGACTTCTAGCTTTGTCTTCTGTGTTTTTCTAATATCATGAAGGGATAATGACTTTCATCAAAAATGATTTTCTAATCTATTGAGATTTTGATATTATTTTTCTGCTTTAATCTCTTCATAGTCCATTACATTTTTTGATTTCTAATATTAAACTAACTTGCAGTCCTAAGATAAATCAATTTAATTACAATTAATTATCCTTTTTAAACATTACTAAATTTGGCTTACTAAAGTTTAAAATTATTTTTTATTTATGTTTACAGATGAAATTGATTTATTTAATCTTATAGTTCTGTCTTTGTTAGTTTTGGTATCAAAGTTATAACCTCATAAAGTGAATTTAGGAATTCCCTCTTTATTTCTATTCTCTGTAAAAATTTGTGTAGGGATGGAATACCTGTCTTTGAATGTTTAGTAGAAGTCACCTGGATTTCTATTTGAACTTGTTTTCTTGATAAAAAGATTTAAGCTGGTTCAATTTCTTTAATGGTTATGGGACTATTAAAATGTTCTATTTCTTCTGGAATCAGTCTTGATATATATATATTATTTAAAATGTCTTAACTGTGTCTCTGCTCAATCTGTGGTTTCATTCTTAGTACTTTCACTTTGTTTTCTCTCATATGCTATCATTTTCTCTTGATTAATCTAGCTTCTCTATTTTCTTTATCTTGTCAAGAAACTAACATTTTGCTTTGTTCATCTCTTTATCCTATGTTTGATTGCCATTTCATTATTTTCTGCTCTAACCTTTCTTTTTTTCTTTCTGCTTTCTTTAGCTTTATTCTGATGATATTTTCCTAATGTCTTACTTTGTATGCATAGATAATTAATTTTGAAAAAAAAATTAATGAAAGCAATTAAGGCTCCATATTTCTAAGTAGTACTTTATTTGCCTTCAACAAGACATAGTATGTCATATTTTCATTACTGTTCTATTATTAATATTTTCAGATTTTCATTATGATTTCTTCTTGGACCTATGAGTCATTTAGAAGAATAGTTTTAAATTTCCATGACTGTGTAGGGTTGCTATATTTTTATAACAAATTTTAAAAATTTATTGCATTGGGTTAACATATGTAGTCTGATTGATGCAAATGTCTGAATTTAAATGAAGTTGTATTTGTGATCTAGTACTTGGTTAATCTCTGGAAATATTTATTCCATGCTTAAAAAGGTGTGAATTCTGCAATTATTGGTTGTGATGCTCTGTATATGTCCTTTAGAATAAGCTCCTTTATTTTACTGTTCACAAATTCTGTATCCTTACTGATTTTTATTTTCCTTCTCTTCCAATTATTAAGAGATAGGTATAATAAAGTCTTTCACTGTGCTTAGATATATGGCTGATTTTAGTGCTGGGGCAAGGAAAATACAACATGAACCCAGAGCATCCTATAGTGCCGGACAGTAATGAAGTATTCAAAAACAACAGGATGAGCGCATGTCAATGGAATATAGGGGCCAATCTGAAAGAGCTAACTACAGGTTAAAGCTGGAACATTTTGAGCAAAACAATAAATAACGAAGTGTTGGCCTATAATCTAAAGTATAAAATACATCTACATGAGTACAAACTGATACAAATAAATGATTAAAATACATAAATGGGGTAAGAAACAAATCTTCCTTTAAGAAGTTCCAGATAACTCAGGTAAATACATAGTCTCTAGAGGTGCAACTTAACCTTTTCCTCTCTCCACCCCCACCCTCAAGTAATGTGCATTGCATTTAGCAACTTGCTCCCAAGGAAGAGAATGAAAAGGAGTAAAAATAACTCTAATTGTTTCTATATTGATTAATTCTATTCACTTGGCCAAAACCCAGCCCTGATTAAATCCAACTCTCTACCTACTATCTTCCTGTACTCCTGAAGCTGAATGGTCTTGCTTAAAATTCACGACCACAAATCTCAAGATTGTTACTGCTGCTAGCAATCATCCTGTATTTTCCTACTTCATTCACTCTTCAGCTCTTCTAACAATACTTCCATATTTTCACAAACCTTCGAACCTTCCCACTGACTTCTACCTTGCTCTCAGTTGATGACCTTGCTTTCCAAAAATTAATTTAAAAAGTTCTTCAAGTCCAATAATAGAAAAGAAATACTAATACTCTTAGGCAGGGTTCTGCAAGCTGAGACCCATGGGCCAAATTGAGTCCACTGCCTCTTTTAGTATGTCTGGTCGCTAAGAATAACTTTAGCATTTTACGAGAGTGAAAAACAAGGAATAATAATATTTTCTGACATGTGAAAATCATATGAAATTCAAATTTCTGTGTCCATAAATAAAGTTTTACTGGAATACAGTCAAGATCATTTGTTTATGTGTTGTCAGCGGCTGCTTTAACGCTGCAGTGGCAGAGCTGAGTTGTTGTGACAGATACAGTATGGCCCAAAGCCTAAAGTATTTACTATTTGGCCGTTTACAGGAAAAATTTATAGTGCTCTGCTATAAAGCAACACCTTTCAGGTTTACCCAGTATAGGTAGTTGAGTGCTAAAATTGCTAAGGAAGGGATCATTCCTCTGTGTTTCATGAGTATTTACTCCAAGTTATTTCTTATTCAAAAACTCCTCAGATTCTCCTTGACACTGATGACCAATATTTTCAGGATACAAATCACATTATTTTTAATGGTCTTCTCCCTTCACTATGTGTTACTGGATTACCTTTACCATAAGGCAACCAACAGAGTTCTGAAATTTCTAACTGTGTTGCTTCTCCCATTTAAATTTGCCATTTTTTATAACAGAAAATATCCGAGTTCCTTATAGTGTAGGAGTTTTACATTTACTCTGCATATGCTACATGAGGAGGAAATAAAATCTACAGTTGATATGCATGAAGGCATCTTGCTTTATTTCTGGGAGTTAAAACCATTTAGTGAAATAACTTGAAACAACTTTGCTCCTTTGGCAGAAACTGGACTTCCAGCAGCTGACAGTAACTCTATTAATTTGGAGGAGGGAATGATCTGTACACTTATTGTGTAACATTTATAATCACCAGCCCTGTTACAGATGTGCCCCAAATCATCTTCCACTGTATATTTTTAAATCTTTCACTCAGCCTAGTGAGATTTCTGAATCAATATGTGCGGAGAAACTTAGAGAAATCAAATAACCTTTTTTCCCCATACATTTTTACTTTTCATTAAACAATAATGGTAGTAATTTAATAAGCTACTTCCGCTACTGAGAAGAGACCCTGGAGGGATTCTGGATGACTGATGTTTAATGGGGACTCCATATTCTTCCATACTTTGACTTAAAACCAAATGAGAAAATTCTGCTGAAGAGGTTAGTTTCTGGAATGAGTTGGAGGTAATTAAGCAGTGGACCGAAATGAGCATAGGAAGGAGGATGAATTTGCGAGAAGGATAACAAAGTTGCAGATACAGGTTGAGAGAGGTAAACAAAAACAGTTTAAAGACAGAAAAAAACCCACATGGCTGTTCACAGGAAGGACTGCAGGTGAAAGCCATATATACGGTGCTGTTACTAATAAATATTTTATATAAGGGTGAGATTCAGTTTTCTGCTTTGGCTTTTTGCTTCTGGCTAATTTAAATGAAGTTTATTCCTATTAGCAAACATACTATTTCAAAAGATGCTATTAGGAAAAAATGAATTCTAATGATATCTCTGTTAAAAGAACTCTTCTAGCACAACTGGAGAGGGAAGTGGGAGGGCAGAAATCCTTCTGGCAAAATCCCAGTAAGGATTTCCTCTTATTATGACAATCTTTTCCATTTCTTTATTTAAACTAATTCACTCATTAGACCAGTGGTTTATAATTCTGGTTGCACAGCACATAAGAATTAATTATGAAACTGGTATATATAACATGTAATATATACATATATTTATTGTATATGCCAAGGTCTACCTTGGACCAGTTAGGTTCCAATGTCTGGGTAGAGGGAGACCCAAGCAGCACTGTTACTTTTAACAGCTCTCTAGGTAATTCTAATGTGCTGCCAGGGTTGAGAACTACTGATCTAGACAAGAGTTTCTCAACCTAGTACTGGTGACATTTTGGCTGGGAAATTCTTTGTTGTGGGAGCTGTCCTGTGTATTATAGAATGTTAGCAGCATCCCTGTCCTCTATCCACTAGATCAGAGGTCCCCAACCCCCAGCCACAGACTTGCAGCAGCCCATGGCCTGTTAAGAACCGGGCCGTATAGCTGGAGATGAGCAGTGGGCCCAGCTAGCAAGCAAAGTTTCATCTGTATTTGCAGTCCCTCTCCAGTGCTAGCATCACTGCCTCAGCTGCACCTCAGATCATCAGGCATTAAATCTTCACAGGAACACTGGTCCCTGGTGCCATAAAGGTACCAGTACTACTAGATGCCAACAGCACTCTCCTCTCCATCAAGTTGTGGCAACTAAAAATTTCTCCAAGAATGTCAAATTCCCCCAAGGGGCAAAATTGCCCCATCTACCCATTGAAAATCAGTGATTTACACCAAATGAAACCAGAACAATAGGCACTCTGAGGTGGATCCCAATTCCTTTAGAGAGGAGATAATACCTCAAAGAAAACATCTTAATAAATTCAGTTACATCGAAAATTGGTACAGCCATTAAGAAAAACAGCATGGAGGGGCTTCAAAAAATTAAAAATAGAAATACCTTATGACCCAGCAATCTCACTTGTGGAGATATATCTGAAGGAAATGAAATTGGCATCTTGAAGAGATATCTGCACTTTCATGTTCACTGCCGCATTATTTACACTTGCCAAGACATGGAAACAACCTAAGCATCAATGAATGTATAAATAAATGTGGTATATATACAATAAAATATTCTTTAGCCATGAGAAAGAAATCTTGCCATTTGCAATAACATGGATAGATTTTGAGAACATTATGCTAAATGAAATTGATAAACCAGAGAAAGACAAACACCTTATGATATCACTTACGTATAAAATCTAAAAAAGCCAAACTCATAGAAATAGAATTAAAATGGTGATTTCCAGGGGCTCGAGGGTGGGGGACATGGGGAGATGTAGGACAAAAGCTACAAACTTCCAATTATAAGATAAATAATTTGGGGGGATCTAGTGTATAACATGGTGACTATAGTTAATAACATTGTATTATATACTTGAAAGTTGCTAAGAGAGTAGATCTTAAATGTTCTTAAAACACACATACACACACACACATACATGAATGGTAATTATGTGAGGTGACAGATATGTTAACTAACCTTATTGTGGCAATCATTTTGCAATATTCATGTGTGTCAAATCATCATATCATACACCTTAAACTTATATAAATAATGTTGTAGGTCAACTATACCTCAATAAAGTTGGACAAAATTCAGATATTGAATAGCATGAATAATATGAACTCTGCATTTTTATCTCTATGTTTTTATATTAGTCTGAATACACAAAGATGGCTCCTTCACTTGAAGATATCCTCCTTAAACCTGGCTCATTTGAAGTAACAGAGTAGCCTGGGGATTTTGAGTATTTGGGGGAAAAATTAATATTAAAATTAACATAGTGCATTTTATTTTACTTACAATGTTATACATGTGTGTGGTTTTAAAACAGAAAAGAATTTCTAGTTATCTAACCCATGAATCAAGTGATCAACTCTGATACACTTTAAAAAGAAAGTGCAGCTTTCTCCATAGGGGTTTTATGAAGAGAAATAGGACGTTGTGATAATGATGAAGAGTATGTGTCAAGTACTGGCCTATATGTTTTATCTTTTTAAAACATTCACAAGTAAACCTATGAAGAATAATACCATCTACTGGTAAGAACTACATTCATATTTATAATCAGTTCTGCTCAAGAGATAGTGTGGTACAATGTGAAAGAAAATCTTTTAAATTAGAAAGACCTGGATTTGAATCTTAACTACACCAATTGCTAGATGTTTGCTCTTAGGTCAGTTATCCATTTTGAGATTGTGCTTCCTAATTTTTGAGATGAAAACAGCATGGCTACTATGTGTGAGAATTAGAAATCCTATATATAAGATGCCAATAATATCTGGTCATAGTTGACATACAGTAAACATTAGATCTCTCTCTTTTTTCTTTTTACTAAGTACTGACTATTTTAGGTGCACTTTTCTCATTAATCCTCACAAGAGTTATGTGAATTAATTACTTTATTTTATACTTGAAACCCAGACTTAGAGGAATTAAATAACTTGTGTGAAGATAAGCGCTAAGTAACAGGGTCAGGATTTGAACCCAGGCAACCATCTGGGAGAGAAGACTGAGTTAGCAAATTACCTATTAGTATCCCTAAGTCCCCTTTAAACAGGAGGCACATGAATACTTTTTGTTTTGATGTTTTACTGCTGTTCACTAGAGGACACTATAAAGAAAAAAAAAAATGGTAATAAGCATGGGAATTAAAGACATTTCAAAACTGCATCCCTTAATCAGTTACAGACTCCCAATACTATGAGGGCTGAGGTTTTCATAGCCCCTTTCTTGATTTTTTTTTTTAAATTTAGATTCTTCGATGGAAACCTCTAGATCCATATTCTTGTAATTTTATTCTTGAGAAGGTGAAAAAAACTCCTCAATTTTCCTCCAATTTTCTTTTCTTGCCATAAAATGTTATTAGTTCTCAAAGGATAGAATAAGTATGAAATCACGGCAATTAAGAATAGAATCCATGCCCAAATAAAGTTCAATTTTTTCTTAATTTTTGCAAAAACCAGAATTAGCTCATATGCATCAATAAGTTTCAGATAAGCGATCAAATTAATTTCCGTCTTGAGAATAAGTCTAAATGTTGTCTAAAGAGATTCCCAAATAGATAATTATATCTCATTATGATTAGAGTTCATTAGTTGAATACCATAAAACAAAAGGCAAGATAGTTAATGAGTTTCACAAAAAACTCCCAAAACAAACCCAAATGAGAGCAATTTGTCAAAATTCACAAAGAAGCAAACAGATAATAATAAAAGAAAAAGATATAAGATGCCTCTTTTTTATATAGTATCTATTTTTTAAAATCAACTATATTCAGAAAAACTGATAAGTACAGTGCTTTTTTTCAATGATCTAGATAATTCATTCAATTACCAACAAAATTCCCTTTACCTCCTTCACCAGGGTCTAACTGTAGTGATTAGCACTGAATCACATGCCTCCTCAGTTTTCTCACTTTATCACCAGATTATATTTCGATGCAAGCTAAGATATTTGTATTTGGTTTCCTGAGCTGATACATTCTGCCTGCATGTTTTGGAAATATTACAAAAGAAAATAATTGAAATAGATTAAATTAACAGTTGAACCTGAAATATATGTGGTTATATAATCTCTTCAAAAATAACTTAAAAATAATTAAAGGAATTTTAATAGTTTTTAAGAAATAAATTTTTGTATATCATATCTGTTTTTTTCAGCAAAATTTACAACAAAAATTAATCATAATTACTTTTGGGGAGAAGAACTGAAGGATAAAAGTTTTTGGATGAGAAGAACAGAGAAGGAATGGTTAAACTTTTTTAACCTTTCTTTATTGCTTAAATTTTTTACCCACATATATAAATTAGGTTTTTTTCAAGACAGTAGGACAGTAGAAAAGTACACTGGATGGAATTATGGGGACCATTTTTCTTTAAAATTTTCTGTGTTAAAATAACTAACAAATATTGATGTTACTTTAGGATTAAGCATAGGCTTCAGAAATTGTATATTTGCATGTGACAAAATCTGATATTTACTTAGATAAACTCATAGAATGTCTTAAGTTTAATCTTTTTGTGTGGTATATTTAGGGAAACAATAGAATATTTTACAAGTACCATATCCCCTGGAAAAACAATGAGCTATTTCGCACAATGATTGCACACATGGTCCTTGTCCCCTCATCCTAATCTTGTTCTTTTGCAGTTAACTGACAACTTCATTAAATCATTTTTATTCTTTATGTTTTGTGCTACTGAAGCTAAAACTTATGTTACCCATTGACGTGCTTACAGTCTTATCATCAAATCTGCTTTGCTCTGAGAAGAGTAAACATTATCATTAAATTTATTTGCCACATGTGGCAGGACTTCAAGCTCAAGAAGCTCAGTGAAACCCACACTTTCATAATTCATCTGTAGAAATGACTTTCTGATATTAAGAGTTAGAAAAACCCATGATAACACTAAGACACAGCTTTATTCTTTTCCAAAGTCTTTGGATCTATGAAGCAGGAGTGTTTTAAAAGTTGCTTCGAAGTGACCTGGCAGTGATGTATGAAGGTTAAGAGATTGAGCTTTGGGGTATGACAGACCTTGGCTCTGTTCTCTATTTACCACTTGGGAGCTGCTTAACCTTGAATAACGTATTTAACCTCTCTGGACCTCAGATTCTTCATCTATAAAATACACATAATATTACCTTACTTTATAGTGTTGAACTGAAATTAAACGGACAATTAATTTAAAGCACTCAGTACTCAATTATTATTGCTATTAATATTTTCATTGCTCCACACTTTCCTCATATTTATGTACCTACAATGAGGTTTGCCTAAAAGTATAATCTAAATGGTTTAAAATCCTCATAATAACAATGATGATGATGATGATGATAGCTAAATTCATTAGACTCTAAGCACTTTTTTTTCATTATCTTATTACATTTCTTTCATAACACTGGACTTCTTCTTCTGGCTGAAATGAACCAGCAAGTAGGAGATTTACCCTTTTGCCTGCAATAATTAAAAATAATAACAACAACAACAACAATCCCCTGCCCAAAGCCAGGCATATATGAACAGCTTTCAAGACATTGCACATATCGAGGCAGTGGAGAAGTGATATCCCTGAGAGATGGGAAACTAAAGAGAGCCCTACAATTTCCCTAGCTTACTGATTTGAGAGTGTTTTCATGCCATGGTACAGGGAGAGGGAAGTCTAGGTCTACCCCAGGAGACTTCTTGAGTTGAGAAGACAAAGATGAGAGTCTGGTGAGATCAAGGCAGCTGGAGTTTACAGGGAAGAATATCAGAAAGGGGAGAGATGCCCAGAGGACTCTGGAGACCTGCAGAGATTCTCCCTTGAATATTAACAGAATAGATTAATACATGCACGTAAAGAAACTACTGAGACACAAGGAAAAGAACAATCTGGAATGATTAGGAGAAATAGCTCATACTCACACAGACCAGCAATAGTGCCTGTTTCCATTAGCCAAACTAGAAACCTTATAATTCATGAGGCATTGGATAAAGCATTCAGGAAGGTTTTGCTCAAGTGGCAAGGAATTGTTAACCCTAGACTAAATGCTGCTCTGATTCTGCCAGATAAATGTTACAAGCAAGCACCAAAAGGATCAAATTGTTTCTAAGTACATTCTGAAATAAAGTTAAAGAATATTTATTGACATAAAAATAATCTAGCATGAGAAAAACTAAAATCCACAAATTCTGGCATCCTTTAAAAAATTTTCAAGCATACAGGAAAGTGCAATGCATAATAAGGAGAAAAATCACTATATTAAAACTGACCAACAACTAACTCAGATATTAGAATTAGCAGAGACTGATGTTAAAACGATTATTATAACTGTATTTTGTACATTCAAAAAGGTAGAGGAAAGATTAAACATGTTAAGTAGAGGCATAAAAAAGTTTTTCAAAAATTCAAATTGAACTTTTATAGATGAAGACTACAATATCAGAGATGAAAAACACACTGGGTGGAATTAATGACACTGAAAATGTCATTAATTGGACACTGAAAATAAAAAGCTAGCGAATTTTGTGACATAGAAGTAGAAAATACACAAAATGAAATACAGAGGGGGGAAAGTAATAATAATTATAACAATAATAATAATAAATTAAGAGTGCATCTGTGAACTGTGTGATTTCTTTAAGTGACTTGATATGTGTGTAATTGGAGTTCCTAACAAGGGAGAGGCAGAAATATATTTTAAGAAATAATGGCTGAAAAGTTTTCAACTGAATAAATCCACAGATGCAAGAAGCTCAATGAACCGCAAGCACAAGAAATGTGAAGAAAATTATACAAAAGTACATCATAAATAAATTTCTCAAAATCAGTGATGCAGAGAAAACCTTAAAAGCTACTAGAAAAAAAGATACATAATAAATTGAGGAACACAGGTAAGGATTACAGCAGATTTCTCTTTGGAAGCATGTAAATGAGAAGATAGTAGATTAAGAGCTTTAATGTATTGAAAGAAAAACTGCCAACCAAGAATCTTATACCTACTGCAAATATCTTTCGAAAATAAAGATGATGAAAAGAAGAATATGAAAGGAAGTCCTCCAGGTAGAAGGAAAACAATACAGCCAGTTTGAATAATGTCATTTTGCTCAACGTCATTTCCTTATAACATTGATGAGATACTGTAGGAAGTTAACTCTTGTTTCTATCAATTAGCCTATGATAAAATTGGTTTTCTTTTATGTTATTTCACTTAAAGTCACAGAACCTATCAACAACATTAAATGAGGACTTACTGTACCACATGTAAATGTGTAGTTATAAAAAGGAATATTTTAAACACGTCAGTTAAGGGCAAAAATTGTCAGATTGAATAAAAAAGCAAGACCCAACTGTATGTTACCTACCAAAAATATATAAATGAATTAAAAGGATGAAAAATAAGAAATATGCTAACAGTAATCATAAGAAAATTGAAGTGGCTATCTTAATAACAATTCAAAGTTTTCAGAGCAATGATGTAGACAACACTCCTTTGAGGGTAGTGTATTAGGGTTCTCCTGAGAAAAAGAATCAATAAGAAGTCAGGTCTGTCTGTCTGTCTATCTGTCATCATCTACCTATCATCTTTAAGGAATCGGCTCATATGATTTTGAGCTCTGGCAATTTCAAAATCTGCAGACAAGCCAGCAAGCTGGAGACCCAGGTAAAACATTGGTATTGCAGTCTCAAGTGTGAAGAAAGTCTGGAGGCAGAATTCTTCCTTCTTGGGGGATCTGTCCTCTTAAGGCTTTCAATGGTTTGAGGCCTAAACACATCATGAAGGATAATCTGCTTCACTCAAAGTTTAAATGTTAATCATGTATTAAAAATACCTCAGAAATATCTAGACTGGTGTTTGACTTAATAACTAGGCATTATTGTCTAGCCAATTTTACACATAAAATTAACTATCACAGGTAGGTCATATTTTAGTCTCATTTTATAGATGAAATAAGCAAAGACTCGGGAAGTTGAAGGCTGTCTTGGGAAAATATACTATTAATCAATATGCTGAACTGATCATTGTAAATAGTGCAATACAGAATTATCTCCTCCTTTGATATAAACTCTCTTTGACACCTTTATTGAATCTCTGTGTATTACATATTTGAGGACCAAGTGATATTTCTTAGATTAAATTTGTTAAATGTGTTTAGCCCATGGATGAATACAGTATAAAGGTGAACTCATGGTGATAAAAATATCTCACATTTGTTAATGTCTATTATAGACAGACATTTTAATTCTATTATAATATTTAATCTTAGAACATAGTAGTGCTCTGTGAACTTTATTTCCATTATAACATTACATATCAAATGTTATTAATAAATAGTACATTATTCAGGAAAACTATTCCCTTTGGCATATTGAATTAAAAAGAGTTCTCTTGTGTATTTAATTTTATTAATAAAAATTAAATATGCTTTACGTGTACAACATAATGATCTGATATACATACATAGTGAAATGATTACTATAGCCAAACTAATGAATATTTCTGCTCCTCAGCACTCATTTGTGTGTGTGTGTGTCTGTGTGATGAGAGCACCTGAAATCCACTCTCTTAACAAATTTCCAGTATCCGACATCGTATTATTAACTATAGTCATCAGCCTGTACATTAGATCTCTAGATTTATTCATCCTACATAACTACAACTTTGTATACTTTGAGCAACATGTCCCCATTTCCACCCCTTCTCCCCGCCCACTGGTAACCACTGTTCTACTCCCTGCTTTTGTGTATTTGACTTTTTAGATGTCACATGTAAGTGAGATCATTCAGTATTTTTTTGTGTGCCTTGCTTATTTCACTTAGCATAATGTCCTCCAGGTTTCATCCATATCATTGCAAATGGCAGGATCTCTATCTTTTTAAGGGTGAATAGTATTCCATTGTTTATATACACCATAATTTCTTTATCCATTCACCTGTTGATGCACATTTCTCTTATGTATTTTTAAAATTTTCTTTGACCAATAAAACAAATAATGAAATATTTAAAAACATACTTCATAAAGATTTAAACTACCAGAGATAATTTTGTTTTTCTCTAAACCATAGTTGCTCATGTTTTCACATGTGCTGTAGAATTTATGGAGCTTAATCGGCATAATGTATCTTTATATCTTTTATGATATTGGGTCCCATATAGTTAAATAGCAAGATTACTGAGCTAATTCATGCAAAGAAAATGTTTAATTGCCCATACACAGGAAGAACAGTGGTAGTGACCTTATTTCTTCTCTCAATGTGTTACCCATTTTCAACTCAGAGCCAAACTTGAGGATCCTTTTCCTGCCAAAAAAGTGAGATAACCCTCTGTCCATCACACAGCAGAGCTGAATACTGATTTTGCAGAACATAGGCAGCCAGGCAGAGAATTAAAAACAAAAAACAAAAAACAAAAACAGAAAAAAAACCCCTGCTCAGCCGTGCTAGGGGAAAGCAGAAATAATTCCCATGGAGAAAAGTAATCAGTTGCAGACATTTATTAGATGGTATTGGAAGGTTTATAAGAACTCTTGAACTTAAAGTTATTGGGAGAGAGTGAGACTGAAGATTTTCCACAATTAATAGTAGGTATCCTGAGGCAAGGAAGCAATCATCCCATTGCAGACTAGTATGAATCCATAATTGGGTAGGACACACAGACCAGAATCCACTGAAAGTGAATGAAGGCTCAGAATTCAGAGCAGACTAGAAGAGAAAATGTTGTCTTAGTTAAATTAGGCGAAGAGTGTTTCTAGTTCATTAGGAAAATGTACAAGCTAATCACCTTCATTTATTTAATTGCTCACCAAATATTTTCTGAGCACCTACTCTGTGCTGGCCCTTGGACTAGATGCTGGAGAGAAAATAGAGTGAAGCAGATATAATCCTTGACCTTTTGTAAATTACAGTTTAATGAAGGAGACAGATTAATAGAACAGTCAAAATATAAATGTGAAATCACAACTGTGAAAAGGCTTCCCATTCCTAGGGCTTTCAGTCCTGCTGTCCCCTCTGCCTGGGAATACATTTCCCTCTGCTGTTTGTTTAAGGAAACTAAACAGTTTCCTCACTCTTTTCAAGCAGTTGCTCACATCTTGTCTTCTAGATGAAGCTTGCCCTGATCATTCTGTTACTATTACAATCTTCACCCACCTCCTTTCACTGGCATTCCCAAACTTTTTGCCCAATACTACTTTTACCTCTTTCATAGAATTATCATCTCTTAACATACCATGTGATTTACTAATTTACACACTTATTGGTACTCTCTCTCTATAGGTGGAATATAAGCTTCTGGAAGGCAGAGATCTCTGTTTGTTTTGTTTATTGGGTTCATATCCTACAGGAAGTGCTTAGTATTGGTTAAGTAAATGAATAAATGAGGCTATTATAGTACATCAAAACATCTTCCAGTGGCCAAAGTAGTCATAAATTCCTATACTGATTTAACTCCACTGTAAAATTATATAAAAAGTTTTCTTTTCATAAAATTGACTCAGGTTTCAGTTTTCTCAGGTAATTTCTTCATGAAATCCTAAGGATTATTATTAATTTTATTTTTTAAAAACGGAAAGGCAAACCCTCCCCTTTTTCATTTCGATTTTGATACTCAGATTATGCCAACTAGGAAAGCGACTTCCTTGCAGAATGTTGCCTTAATATGGTTTATTTTTATCTGAATTGTTTTTATACACATTTAATATTACATACTGAGACATGTATGACATGGGTTAGTATGTATTGTTTTTATAATATATCACAATACTTCCTTGGTCTCTGATTTCTTGAATCTTTTTTTTTTTTTTGCCTTTTAACATGTATAATTGTATTGCAGTGTTAACTTACTTGACCCTCTTCATAACTATTTTCATATTTCCATGGTTTACAGGGGAGAATGTCTGAAATCACAATTGTCCAGGAGAATTTAGGTTATATGGGCATAATTCCTGCAAAGGATCTTTAGCATATAACGAAACATTGATTATGTGCCAGCAACTGGGGATTTAAAAATGAGAAGACACAGAGGATCTTCAAGGAGTTGCTTGGCTCTATTAGCCTTGGAATTGAGCCATTAGTGATGGTTCACTGCAGCCTAAATTCTGGGCCAATCATGTGTAAGCTTTGCCATAATTTAAGAAGCCTGGTAGAGCTAAAACTTTCTTGTTAATGGCATTTTTTTTTTCTTTCCTTTCTTTAGTGGTCCCCTCAGGACTTAACAGAATTCTCTATATAAATCAAATCTACATGTAACTGACTATCTTTATTCACAAACCTGGGGTTCATTAACATGGGTTTCATTACCCTCAAACACTTAATAAGGAAATCTAGCCTTAGATGGAAGTGGAATTATAATCTTTCCAAGATACTTGTTACTGTTATCTCATCCTGAAGTGTGCCACCTAGTGGTTCTACATGGTTGGGGCATAACCAACCGTGGGTGAGAGGAACGAAAGATGAGGCTGGAGAGTTAATGAGGAGCCAGATCAACAGAGTATGTTTTGCCTTACTGGGGAGTCTGAACTTTATCCTGAAGGCAGAAGGGTTCTATTAAAGTGTTTTATTATTATTTTTTTAAATCAAGAGACTGGTATCATCAGATTTATGTATTTGGACTATCATTGTGGATGTAGAATAGACTGGAGGTGTGGCAGGATGAGATGTAGGACAACCTACTCAAGGGAGCATGATGACTTGAATTAGAAAAATGGCAATGGAAAAGGTGGAAATATTGAGATGGCCTTGAGGTGGGTATGTAGATGAACTGGAGAAGGAACAATATGAAACTCATATTCCTGGCTTGGGCATTTAGGTGGCACGCTCAGGAGAAGTAGCTCACTTGGAAAAAAGATGATAAATTCATCGATGAACATACTGAGTTACATGTCTGTGGTTCATCAAAAAGAATGTCTGTTTAAATAGTTAGGTATGTGTCTTTGGATCTCAAGAAAGATATTTTGATGAACATAAGTATTTGGTATTCATTGGCACTAAGTGTTAATTGAAGCCATGATAAGATTTACCAGGGCTAGGGTATGAAGTAAGAAGAAAAGAGAGCCAACACTGTAGTTTATTAATACAGGGATATACAGAAAATAAGGTCCTGTCAATGAGACTGAGATGGAGATGGCAGGGGATAAGAAGAAAACCATATTCCTAAGCAATGGACCTACTATAGCATCCATCATCTATATGGATCTTGAAGTTCTCAGGACAAGGGCAGAGTGGAGAGGAAGAGTGATATTGCCTAGGCCTTTAATGAAAGAGGAGACTGATGAGGTTATCGTAAATGATGGTTACTGATGGTTAGTAGGTGGGGAGAATGGGACAAGATGACTGGAAGGTACAGACTTCATGGCGGCAAGAAAAACAAGATTTTGAGAGGAGTGCTATAGACTGCTGGTGTCCCCCAAAATTCATATGTTGAAACCCAGTCCTGAACATGATAGTATTTGCAAGTGGAGCCTTTGAGAGGTGATCAGGTCATCAGGGTGGAGGCTTCATGAATGGGTTGATGCCCTTATAAAAGAGACCATGGATGGGTCTCACCTCTTCTGCTATGAGAAGATACAGCGACAAGGCAGCAGTCTGTGAACCAAGAAGCAGGCCCTCACAGGACACTAGATCTGCACATACTTTAATCTTGAACTTTTCAGCCTCCAGAACTATGAAAAATAAATTTCTGTCTTTTATAGGGCACCTAATCTATGATATTCTGTTATAGCAGCTGAAATGAATACAGACTTAACTTAAGGCATGAAAGGGATGAAGGAAACAGACTGTTGATATACAGGAATTTTATAACTCAGGACTGAGGATTCTAGAGGGCACAGTGGAAAGTTTGGGACAGAGAGTATCAATAAGTGGTTGTGTTAATTATGGGGTGGTGATATTGTCAAAGATAGCAAATGAGAAAGTTTTCCTTGGTGGTGACTAAGGATAGCATGGCTTTGATGTGGGAGACTTAACTGTTAGTAAAGTTATTAGATAATCAGTTTTGGCTCTACCCTGTAAGTGGCTGGAGTTCCTGGGTTTCTTAGGAGTCATCTTTGGTAAATGGAGTCCTAACTTGTGATAAATGAACAGATGTAGAAATGGAATAAGTGACCCCAAGGTCTGGATTGATGGTGTAAACTGTGAGTGACCTAGTTTTCTGCAGAGTGGAGAAGCATGTTGAGTTCTATAGGCCAACCTCTGTACTGCATGGAACACCCTTCACCCATTTTCAAGTCACAATTCAAGATCTAATGCCTCCTTTGTCCCTTGAGTCATAGTTATGTGCCCCCCTTGCAAATGCTCCTAGAGCATTATATAATTTTTAGATCATTCCACTGGCCAAAATATATTATTGCCAGTTTATATAGCTATGTCTTCTATTAAGCCATACTCTTTAAAGGACAAGAAATTTCTGAACTACTGATATATTTTTAGAAATTGGCATGGTGAATGAAATATTTCCCTGTGCACGTGTGCACATACAAACACACACATACAGACACACAAAGTGGGTGGGACTGGTATACCTGTGGGTATTGTACCTTCTTCTGTCTGATAAACTGGTATGTGCCTGTGCTCAGAGGAGGTCTTCTGCATTAAGGTGTTTTTCTGCCCTCAATGGCTAAAGGGAGGTGTGGAACCTCAAAGGGAGGGGTTAAGTTGCTTGTCATCAGCTCACATTGATCATGACCAAAAGAGGGCAGCAGAGGGTTACAGACCAGAGGGGATTTGCCATGGTGCTGAGGACTGCGGGTGTAAGAGTACAAACTAGGAGAGTTTGTGGTGTCAGGGATAGGGTAGTATTTTTTACATAAGCTAGAACTATGGAGTTAAGGTTAGCAAGGAAAGAGCTGGGAAATCCACTCATCTAAAAAGTTTATTTAAAGGAAGACTAGAATCTTAAAACCAGGGAATGAAGCAGAAAGTAATAAAGTATTTTATCCTTGATTAGGAGGTAATTTGTAATAATTAGGTTTTTACTGCCAGTAGTATCCTTTGAAATCCAGGCCAAGACTCCATTCCATTCCTTAAGTAACAGATACAGGAGTTTGAGCCTGAAAATATGGTCTTTTAGTCATACAAAGGAGAGCTAAAGAAATGGGGAAGTTTAACTGACTGAAGGGAGCCACAGATATATGAGATGCTTCAAGGTAATGATGGAAGGCCTGCCTCTTAGCAGCAGATCAGATCCATCTATTCTGAATGGCCCAAAAGGAGAAAAACTGGGACTAATGAGTGGGAATGACAGGGAGAGTGATTTCAATTCAAAACAAGAACTTTCTTCTTCTCTAGCCTCATCTCATGCCACCCTCGCCGCTTGTCTACCATGTTAAAGCCATACTGGCTTCCTTTCAATTCCTTAAACATACCGAAAAGTTTCCTGCTATTGCAATATTAGCATGGTGGGGTTTTTATCACCCCTCAGCTCTTTACTTAAATGTTATTTCCTAAGAAAGTCCTTTTCTGACCATCCTCTGCTATTCTCTATCGCAACATCATGCTCATTTCCTCAGAACACCCATAACTATTTCTCACTATTAATTCATTTATTTCTCCCTTATTTATTGTTTGCCTTCCACCAAGGGACAAAGATCATGTGTGTTTTCAAATTTGTAAAGATATATGCACCCCTATGTTCACTGCAGCATTATTTACAATAGCCAGGAGATGGAAACAAGGTAAGTGCCTATCAATAGACAACTTGATAAAGAAGTTGTGGTACGTATATACAATGAAATATTGCTTGGCCATAAAAAATGAAATCTTACCATTTGCAATGACATGAGTGGACCTAGAGGGTATTATACTGAGTGAAGTATGTCAGACAGAAAAAGACAAACAAATACCATATGATCTCATGTATATGTGGAATCTAAAGAACAAAACAAAATGGAAACAGACTCATAGGTACAGAGAACAAACTGGTGGTCACTGGGTGTGAGGGGAGTTTGGGGGATGAGTGAAAAAAGGTGAAGGGATTAAGAAGTACTACTTGGTACTTACAAAATAGTCCCTGAGATATAAAGTACAGCATAGGGAATACAGTCAATAATATTGTAATAACTATATGGTACCAGTCAGGTACTAGACTTTTTGGGGGGATGACTTCATAAATTATATGTGTCTAACCACTGTGCTATACATCTGAAACTAATAAAAAATAATACTGAATGTCAACTACAAATGAAAAAAAATTTAAAATCATGTGTATTTTACTCCCCAATGTATACCCAGGAACTAGTATAATATCTGACTTGTAGGTAATTTAATAATCATTTCATGGACAAATATACTGAACAGGCTGACTTTGGAGGAGGGGAGTTGCTCATCATGGAAAGTATTTAATATGGAATAGACATATAGTTGGTCAAGACACTGTATAAAGAATTCAAAGATTAGATGGATTTTTACATAAAATGACATTTAAGTCCCTTTCTGGCATTTAATTATATTTTTTCAGGAAATGAAGAGTGTAAAATAAATGACTCTAAATGAAAGCAATAATGAGATCACTGCTCATCAATATAAAAAGGAAAGAAAATAAATGTGGCTGATTAGAGAGTAATGACGATCTTGCCAAACCATTAATAAAAGAGAAAATGTAATTTGTAGAAAATTTGGACCTTAAATAAATCAGTAGACCAGAAATTTCTAGGGAAATATTTATGGATTAATACAATAACAGATCTGCAAATAACTACCTTATTCTCTTTGTATCTTTAATAACCAGCACAGTATCTGGCACATAGTAAATGAACAATAAATATCTGAATAAATAAGTAAACTTTTAGGAACCACACCATCATACTTTCTCACAAATCTATTCAGCTGTTGAACCTGCGCTGGAATATCCTGAACAGTTTAATATGTATCTTTTTTATGTATCTGGACCTAATTTTCCACGTAACACCACTCTTTGAGACTCTTCTATGTCTCTGCATACAGAGCTTCCTAATTCTTGTTAACAGTGACATTGTATTCCATTCAAGAAATGTACCATAATTTATTTGATTATTGCTTTTATGGATGGGTTTCCTGGGTATTTAGAAGATTCTACCTCAGTGTAGCAGAGTTGATGAGATATGTTTCCTAGAAACTGGAAATTGGGTTGAAAATTCTTGGTCTATCTTCTAGCTGTAGGTTCTAAAAATAGAACTCAGTTGTTACATTAAGTGACAAAGTGATCAGAGCTGAAAGCAAAACACAAACTCTCTAATAGTAAGAATTGAGTTTGACTTATTTTGTTTAAAGATGACTAAAGTAAAAAAAAAATAAAATAAATCTAAAAATAAATAAAACAGAAGAAAAGGAACCACATCTTAAAAACTCAGAAAATTTAAAAAGTTTTCTAAAATTTTCAAAATTTTCTAAAAATTTATACTGTAGGACATAGATGATTGTTTGGTATTCCCAATATGGTGCAAGAATATGTAGTCAAGACGAAAGAGTAGAAATGCATAAAAAGAAAACAAGTTTATATAAAAACAGACATTGAGGAAATAAGGAATGATTATCTAGGGTCTAAAATCACAACCCATTATTGACAGGAAAAAAGCAAAATAAACAACATGAAAAAAGTCACATCAATGATGGACAGATAAAACTGAGAAACTACCTAAATGCAGAAGGGAAGAAAAAGAGTTAACAACAGTGAGAGCTAACGAATGGAGAGGAGAAAAACAAAGTTTGAACTAGTATGTATAAGTCACTCAGATAAACATCAATATATCCATTTCATATTTGAAGACAGGGGCTGTATAGCTTTTTGCCCCCTTTTTACCCCATGCCTTGCAGAGTTCAATAATCGTTTGTTGAAGGAAAAAAAATAACTTAAACTAATTATCTGAAAATTATTAAAGTTTTCTAGAGTAATTTAATAGGTAGCTAACAAACTTCTCTGTGAATATACTTTCCTTTTAAAATTCCATAGAACATTTGCAAAAAAGTTTCTTAAATTAGACCACAAAAGCATTAATTCTCCAAACCAAGAATTTTAAGGCCGTATTCTTTGATCAAAATATGCTAAAATTTTAAATTAATAAAAATATTTTATTTTTAAATGTAAGAAAAAAAGGCATTCTCAATAAACACTGGGCTAGAATTAAAATCAAATGATGACTGAAGACTACTGATTATAAAAATTGCAGAGAAATTCTTTAAATGACATATAAAGCTACAGTAAGTTAAAAGGTATGATAGTGGCCTAAGGCTAGCAGATGGATTAACAGATCCAAATAAAGCCTACATATAGATCACAGAATATATAAAAATGCTGTATATGACAGAAAAGTAAACAGAATAGGCATACAATAACATGCTGAATGAATGAATCACTAGCTTTTCAGATCAGTAGGATTAATAAACAGATATTACTTTAACAATTGATAAGCTTCTTGGAATTAAGGCAAAATTAGTTTTCTATCTCAGATTTCATATCAGAATAAATTCAATATGAATAGAGTTAAAGGTAAAAATGAAACTACAGAAAAATAGAAGAAAATAAGTTTAAATATGTTTCAGATCTTAGGGTAGGAAAGTATTTTCCAAATGTAAAGTCAAAGAAAAAATAAGTAAATAAAGAGATTTTTACTAAAAATGTCTGAAAAATAAACATACATATGATACATGGCAACCTGGTGTAAGTATCTTGCACATTTTGTGAAAGAGGGTTTAGTATCTTTAATTAAAAACAGTGCTAGTAATCAGTACAAAAAATATAAATACTGTAAACAGAGAACTAGGTCAGGAACATGAGCAAATAATTTACGAGAAGGAAATTAGATATAAACATGGAAAAATATTCAACCCCAAGAATAAGCAGAGTAAAATAAATAGAAACATGTTACCAGTTTAAAATTTCTATGTTTGCATGCTTTGAGAAATGGCAATACCCAGTTTTGACTAGCGAGCAATTATGATTACTCTGGAGAGAAATTCTGCAATATGCCAGAGGAGCCTAAAAATTCTTGCACTTGTGACTCAGTAATTTCTGTAGAAATTCTTAGAACATCTAAAGAGATCCGCTGAAGGATCTATGTACAGGAATCTCTATTGAAGCATGATTTATAATTTTGAAATATTTAAAACAAACTAAACATATGACTATAAAGAATTGAATGAAGTATTATAGTTATTAAAGCCATGTTTAATAATATTTAATGACACATTTAAATACTTAAGATATCTTGTTAAAAGGCAAATATAAGCAATAAAAAATATTTACAGAATGTCTAATTTTAAATAACAATAATCTTTTTATAAAAAAAGACTGAAAGATGTTTTTAGTGAATATCTTTGATCTTTGTAGAAGTCATTTGAGATAGAACAGATAATTTTTAGTTTGCTATATTTTCTAAATTTAGTAAAATATTGTAAGATATTATTATATATAAAGAAAAGCAGGAGATGGTATTTATTTTAAAATGTCATATGTCTTTTACATAAAAACTTAAAAAGTTTAATATTAAAGTTATAAGAGATAATGAGGGTATCCATGAAGAAGTTAGTCGAAACCCTGTTTATTATTCCACTATTGATTGTACTTTGAAAATTCTAACTGCTATAAGCAGGAGAATTTTATCATAGGATCACATTTGGTGAAAAACTGTCAACTGAGAATGTTATTGGCCATAATTTTGTAATGCCTTTTCAAATTTTTTTTTTTAAGGGCACTATGGTTATTCAACTATTCCTCCTAGTTTTGGGGTCTTAGAGACTTTTAGTCAGATATAGAAGGAAACTTGAATTGTTTTGTTTGGTGATTTTCATTTTATTTCTGGGAACACAGGGATATTAAATAGGTAAATTCTCTGTGATTAGAAAGAAATATCAGACATATTTTTGCCTAATGGTCTGTATGAAGACTGTAAGTGTATGACATACGGCACACCCACTTATCAGGACCTCTAGACAATGAATGTAGGTATTTTGGGGTTCCTGTATCCAATTCCAATGTGTGTATGTGGAGGAGGGTAGGTTAGGCTTTTGCATACCAATAAATGATTCCCAGACGTCAGCTTGTGTCCTACAATTTAAGTGAGTTCTGACACTACCTACCCAAAGATAGTGCCAGATTGCCACAAGTTAAGAGTTCAGTACCACAAGACGCCTTCCCACATACATACTTTAGGAGTCAATCTTGATACCAGGTTATTATCTTTATTTTGACCTCTCCCCTATTCTCCAGCTACAAACTGGATGTTTCAATGACCTCTTCTTTAGACTTCAGACACAAGTCACAACTTCAGATTGCCACCTGTGCTTCTGATCAACTGGCTATAAACCCGAGGTTCCCATGACTTCCTCCTTGGGTGCAATTAATTTGTAAGAGAAGCTCATAGAACTCAGAGAAACATTTTACTTACTAGATTACTGATTTATAATAAAAAGAAATAATTCTGGAACAGCCAGGTAGAAGAGATGTATAGGGCAAGGTATGCAAGAAGGGGTGTGGAGCTTCCATGCCATTTTTCCAAATCTCTATGTGTTTATCAACCCAGAAGCAATTATGAAATCTGTCTTTTGGGGTTTTAATGGAGTCTTTATTACATGGGCATGACTGATAAAATCATTGGCCATTGGTGACTGATCCAACCTCCATCTCCCCTACAGTTGGGGAGGGGGCGATACGGTTGAATATTACAACCCTCTAATCCCAAGACTGGCACCTCTGGTTACCAGCCCCCTTCCTTAAATGCTTTCCAAAAGTCACCTCATTAACCCAACAAGACATGTTTATGGCTTTTAGCTTTTAGGAAATTCCAAGGGTTTTAGGAGGTCTGTGCTAAAAATAGGGATGAAGACCAAATATATCTTTTTTTTTGTGAAGAAAAGGGAATATTAGGTCTTTAATACTATATTAATTGCTGAGAATTCTCAGTAAAAACAATTTCTCAACTCTAAGGTTTTTAAGTGCAGTCCTCATCAATTCTTTATATAACACCTTAGCTCTTTAATTAGAAATTGAGATCAATATTCCTATGATACAAATTTTAAAAAATTCTTGCTGAAGCTACTCTTGATCCAGAATGGTTTTTGTCTCTTCTATCATGATAAAGAAGGACTTTATAGACTGTGCTAGCTTTTGATTAAATAAGAACAATAAGTCGTTCTTGACTACTGGAAAATATTTTGCATATGATGCAAAAGGTGTTGGCTCCACATTTCTTCCTATTTTATGTTTTCAATCTTCCATAGAAATACTTGAAATTTAGCTTATTATGCATGTATATAAATTACTATATTACTTAAATTATTCACTAGGTGCATAAACTACATATGTCCCCTAATTGTTAAAGTGGTAAATACCTTCTAGTAAATATACCGGATGAAAATATTATGAAAATAAACACATGAAATTCAGAGAGCATCATGTGTTGGTGGCCCACGTTTATGAGGCTGTGATGTTCATTAGGAACCCTGGCTGCCGTTTAGGAGAGAATCTAGTGGTTAATTCATCACGTTCCAGGGTCTAGTCTTCACCTTTGCAAGGCCAGAAATTTGGTCTTGTTAGGACTCAGGTAATCAGACCTTAGGAAATTGCTTCATTTTGTTAGGTAGTTAGTCAGGCATGAACGACAGGAGCCAAGGCCCATCTCTGTAATCAGAGAAACTTCCTTGAAGACCTTCTGTAAAGACCTCCTAGAAATGCCTCCCTTTTAGGGTTATAAATCACCTCAAATCCTAGAGCACAAAGGCCATAAATGCTGCTGGCTAAGCCAGCTATGAATGCATGTGCATGATCAGAAAGTACTGCCCCTAACTTCAGCCTCATTATACCATCATTATAATATCATGACTATGCCTGGAAGTTCATGAATCTAATTACAGCAGATTGGATCTGTGTAAGCTCATTCACAGTAGGCAAAGTTATATAGCAGCCAACTGTCAGTCAAGGTGACCTCATATAGGGGTCATCTAGGACCTCCCATCACAGCCCAAATATAAACAGATCTCCTCTCTGCATTGTTGCAGTGTTCCTGGCAGGAAGCTCGCCCCTCCCTTTGGGGTGTGCTGTCTTATTTCTTCACCTCCCAGGTTCTATGGGGCTGCAGCCTTCCTCAGTGCGGCCAATCTCTTTTTAAGTATGCTTTCAACGAATCTAATTTTTTATAAATCTCGCTGACCTGTAATTCTCTGCTCTGTTGGTGGGGAAGAACCTAGGAACAGCAACACAATGCCACTGTCCACTATCCACTTCTTCTTCCTCCCATAGGCCACTGGGGTGACACTGGATTTCGCCCCACCACAGCGGTGGCAATTTCAATAAAAAGAGAGAGATGTATAAAATAGATTATAAATTTACTCACTTGTACTGAGAGATATGACTGAAGCAAGGACTGAATTACTCGTTAACAGATTGGCATATTCTTTCCCTGTAGGCAAAAGACAAAGTTGACACATTTAATCATAAGGCTCACTTGATGAAAAATAGATTTGTTTAATTTTAGAGAGTACCTCTCTCAAATTAAGAATAGATTAAATTCAGACTATAAAGGTAGTCTTACCCCTTAGAGGATAATTACCTATTGAATCTATAATCCCTATCTCCTGAATATGCACACTGTATTTTATAACTAGTCTGTCTCTTTCGGTAGGTGATTATGTCTACTTTCCATATTTGATGTCATACTATTTTAACCTTTTTAGACAATTTTAATGTTTCTTTGATATTCTATAGCCTAGCACTTGAGGTACTTGTACAATATCATTTCTTCACTGGTCACAGTTGCACAAGTTGTTGCCTATGTAAATGTTTTGAACTCAATCTTCTGAGATATTTCACCATATACTTTATATAAACTTGGTACAAAAATACAAATTGTTTTCTAGATGAAACTAGTGTAGTGATCGAGCTAGATTCCAAAATATGGTCATGTCTACATTTTTTTGGTTTACTTGCACTCACTATGTATTCCATTCTTACAGTCTGCTTGCAACTATTTCTTGAAGTTCCTGGAGGATGTTGCACTCCTAAGGAGCCTGAAGCCCATAAAGGAAGTGCTGCACTTCTGGTGATGTCCATCAGGTAGACACTGCAGTGCTCCTGCCTGATATCTCTGGCACTGGTTCCTGCCCTGAGAATGCAATCTTCTGCCTGTGTTGCCCTCTGCTGCAGGCAGGTCTGTGCCCTATTGCTGTAAGAGCTGTGGCTAACACAATAAAAGCAGAAGCAAAAAAAATGGGGTTAAAATGTATGGCCAACACTAATATAAGAACTTCTGGATAAAGTCATGTCCTTAGGAAACTGGCCAGCAGTGGTCAAGAAAATAGGTGACAGCCCAAAAAGTTGGCCTTAGAGGTGGGTAGAGAAAAAGAAGAGAAGCTAGAAAATGGAAGAGGTTTAAGTATCACTGTAGAAGGCTGGAGCAGATCTGATGTTAATCTATCTATAGGTGAATTAGATAAAAGTTTCCCTCCTTTCTGGCAGAGGCAGCCCCTTGCCAGGGCATTTGGCTTAAAGAGATTGAGGGCTGCATTTCTCTGTTTCCATATCCACTTGGCCAAGTGCATTTATGTAGGGCACAAACTGCACAACTATTTTAAAGAACTGATCACATTTAACAAGAATATTGTGAAATGATATAATAGAAACTGGATGTTTTTAAGAATATAAACTTTTTTGGTGTTTATCACTGTTATTTATCTAGCTGCAAGAAATTCTTCTCAGTTGCTAGTAAAAAAATAAAAATAAAAGAAGAGAGGTGAGTTTTACTAAATATAGATTAGATTAGTGTTGGTTATCTAGTTTATGTCATATTACTCTACTGATTACCACTCCTATGTGAATCGTACAAAGAGTGCATGTTCAGGGAGTACAAGATTTATATCATTTCATGCTCTACTGGGCTCTATTTCCACAATTGTGATTTCTTTCCTTTTTTTTTCTAAACTTGAAGCATGCTTGTCAACAATGTTTAAGAGGCTATTAACACAAAGTTAGCAATGCTTGGTTTCTGTGCAGCACTATTCCTGGATAATATTGCTTTTCTTTCCTGGGTTCACATCCCAGTGGAGCTATAGTCCATGGTCTATGGTCACACCACCCTGAACAAGCCCGATGTCTGATCTAGAAAGCTAAGCAGGGTTCAAGTCTGGTTAGTACTTGGATGGGAGACCACCTATGAGGACCGGGTGCTGCAGGCATAAATTGCTTTTCCAATATTTGTAGCTATGTTTATGCAATGAAAATATTTTTTTCCCCCTGAAACCATTTGAAATGAAGCTTCTAATTTATTTCTCTTTAGTTTTCAGTTTTCTATGGTATGGAATGCTTTTGATTTAATCCTACCTAGAGGCAAGGTGAGTATCCTAGGAAAATACTACAAACCTCTTGATTCTGTCCCTTCCTTGAAATGTTCTAGCATGTGTGTGTGTGCCATATTGGATATGTGTGTGTATATATGCACATATATCGTGTATACATGTATTTATTTATATGTATGTGTATATACATGTGTGTGTGCCATATTTGCTATATAGATTTCAGAAACTTAAAAAATACAAAGTTTCTCACTTCTCTGTAGGTGGTTGGTGCCTTAGAGGGAATTAGTGTCACTGCTTTGCAAATTCAAACTGTGAAAATGTTTATTGAGGTGAAATCCAGAGCTGGCTTTTCAGCAGTGTGTGTTAGAGGTGAGAAAGAATGGGGAAGTCCCTGGAGGGAACGCAGCCATAGAAGAATTTTAATATAGATGTATGTAAATAAGAAGAGTTGTAAACCTTGGGAGGAAAACGCTACTTCACTTTCATAGAAAACTGATTTTCTGGACTCATCTCAAAACAATTTCTAAGATTGCTATGGCCATTTTTAGGCTGCCAGAACTCCTGTGCATATCCCCTCCCCAAACTTATCTCCTGCTAAATCCTCCTGGTTTTTGAATTTGGACCCATATCCATTTTTCTTCTTTGGACTCAGCCCATCTACCCCTGGGTATGTGCTTCCCCAGGAATTGGCTATGAAGTGGAACTGTCTCCTTCGCCTTCCCAGTACTTCCTCTAGAATCACCTTACTTTCTTATCACATGCCAAGATGGGAACTAGAAACTACTGGTTTTAATGTCTTAGCTGCTGGTCATACAGAAAAGGGGAAAATAAAAAAGTAATACCTATTAAGAAGATATACATTTCTGAAAGCTTAAGAAGTTCTTACAGGCATAACCCTTCATCCAAAGATGGCACTTGGTAGACTAAGTGAACACCTGTCTTATTCCTGAGCACTGGGATATTAAGAGCACCCACCCGATCTTCCTGCCACCAGCTATAATAATTTTTTTGGTCATCAATCCACTTAACATCACCAACAACAACAACAACAATAAAAATATAAGGATAGAAACCATTATTTTTCAATATAATCAAATGAATTTTATTGCTGGTTAATTGGTAGCTTATTTCTTTAGACTTTGGCAATGATAGATGTCTTTTTCCATGCATTGATTTATTCTTGTTTCTTCTTTTTTCCTACTTCTGGAATTGAACTTCAGGTATATTGACTTTTGTTTTGAAGAGAACAGTTGAAATAACCTGAGTTCCTGCATCTAAAACTCTGGGAAATATTTTTTAAGAGCCGCAAGGCAAATCACAATGCTGAGTTTGTGATTTTCTGCTTGATTCTAGTTTCTGTCTTCTCAATACCTTTAAAAAATATTATGTAGTAATACAGTTTGAGCTCTAAATTGCACATTTCTATAAGACCAAACTGCTTGAAATCTATAGCCCATATTGAAACAAAATATTAAATATTTTCCTGCTTGATCAGACTATCAAATTTCATTATACTAAGCTTACACTAATCTATATCATTTGGTAACAATTTATAAAAGTATAACTTTTGCTATATGATAATCAGTAATAAAATATCACTTGAAAAATATTTTAACATTTCATTATTAATAAGGGTAATCTGTCTTTATAAGAATTGTGATTTCATAAAAAAGTCATAATCTTTATATAAAGTATTTGAAATACAAAATGTCATTTTTCTATTGCTCTCGTCTAAGGAATTAAAATAAATACGAGAGACTTAAAATCCATATTGTCATTGTGAATCAAATGGGAGGTAATATTTTCTGGTATTAAATAACTTATGAAACTTAGCACAGAGAATAAATTAAAGTATGATGAAAATTAGACATCATAATAATGAAGTTCATTGTATGTTTTTCTAAAACCCATAGAGACAATGGTCAATGAATCTCCATGGCAGAAAAGACTTAGGAATCATATAATCCAAACTCCAACTGAGCTGGAGAGAAGACCACAAGAGAGTTTACATGACTTTCAGGTCAGTAGCATATAGATATACAGTACCCATTTCTTCTAACTTCTAGTCTTAAAACAGTTTATTAAACCATGCTGGTCATAATCCTTATTCCACCAAATTTTTGGCATCTTTTTCAACCTAATCATCATTACCATGAAATATATCTAGTGACAATGAGCTGCAATCACTCAAAAATGTATTTCATTATTACACATTAAAAATTCTTCCAGGAAGTCTTATTTCCTATAAGCCTTATCTAGTTTTTATATATGCAAATGCTTGTTATTACAATTTATGAAGGATCTTGAAGGAAAGTGTCTTAGTGGTATGCAGTTGTTATTCCACAGTGAAGCTGCTCCTGCTGGTGCATTTCATGTGAGTGGTGTTGGAGAGAGGGAGGAGTTGTTTAATTGTCAATCTGCGCATACAGAATGATTCTTCTTAGTGATTGATTTAGTCAGGGTTCTCCAGAGAAACAGAACCAATAGGATACATATTAAAGAGCACATTTATTATGGGAACTGGCTCACATGGTTATGGGGGCTGAGAAGTCCTATGATCTGCCATCTGTAAACTAGAGAACTAGGAAAGCCAGTGACATAATAAATCTTGTAATCCAAAGACAGAGAACCAGGAGGTCTGATATCCAAGAGCAGGAGAAGACAGACATTCCAGTTCAAGAAAATAAAGAATTTGCCCAGCCTTTGCCTTTTTGTTCTATTTGGGCCCTCAGTGGATGGGATGACGCCAGCCCACATTGGTGAGAGCAGATCAGCTTTACTCAATCTAATGGTGCAAATGCTAACCTCCTCTAGAAACACCCTCACAGAGACACTCAGAAACAATGTTTTATCACTAGCTGATTGCCATGTCATGTTGACGCATAAAATGAACTATTGTAGTGGTTATGCTTTTTATTTTCAGAAATCAGCACTGATTGAGTCTAATTCTGAACTTAAAATTCTAGTGTCTAAATTGTCCTGTTGTTGAAAAATAATCTACCGTTGAATCCACCTTTATTTCAAATTTTGTATAGCAAAATTTGGTTTGCCTGTTACTATTGACAGTGTTTCCATAGCTGTAACAATTCAGCCATGTCATTCTAAGTCAGAAGGAAACAGCATTATCCCCAGGTGTTATTGTAATATGTTTCAAAAAGTATAGATCTACTTATAGGAGATGTGAAACATTCTTCACATTTATAGCCACTTAATTGTTGCCTTAACAGTGAAGTTAGCCTTGACTATGGACTGGATCCTTATTTATGAGGAAGACAAGTTTCCTTTCTCAAGGATTCTTAGGTACCAATATACCTTGACTTGGCTTTGAATTGCTCCCAACTAAAGATCTAAAACTGAACATTAAAAAAAGAATTTCAGTTTTCACTGAAATGTGAAAATTTATGACTATATATATATTTATCACTGTAGAATTTTCCCATTACCTTTTTCTATAGAGAGTCTTGTCAATGGGAACTAAACAACATGTATCATTTGGTGTATTCTTCTAAAACTCACACTGTTAAGAGAGAATGGCATGTTCAGAGTTTTCACAGAAATTATTATAGTACTTTCTTGTTCCCTTCTTTCATTTCCTGAGTGTGACTCAGACACGAGAAAAGGAGCAATCTGACCTACCCATAAAAGAAAATATTTGACAAAACCTCACATTTCTTTAAATCATTACCTTTTGCAAGTCTGATAAAGTTATTGAATAAAAAAGCTATAGAGTATAGAGAATGATATTAACCCAGTTATTTCTCAGAGTGAGGTAAAAAAACCCTGAATTCGATTTTTGTAATGGAAAAGTGAGTACTTCATTGAACTAAACATTTGTGGTGGCTATTATACTGAATAAAAGAATTAATTCACCAATTAGCTCTTGGCATTTCATCTTAGTTGATTTTCAACCCTGAGGCAGAATAAATAAATATGAGAAAAATATTCATGTATATTTTCTGGAATGAAGGGTTTGAAAACAAAACATAAATGTATTTCTTTTTTCTTTTCTTATATAAGCACAGTTGAAAAGTATCTCTTACTTTTCACTCAATTCCAGATTGATTTTGACTTTTCCTTTTAATTTTAATTTCTCCAGTGGAGAACTCTATCAAGCTGACATTATATTCTTTTAGTTTTATCAATCAAGTGGCACACCTACTACCTGTATCAGCATCATGTCAGGCACTGGAAGAAATACAAAGACATGGGACATGGAGTTTCTATCTAGAAGAAGGTGGCAGTTTAGCTGGAGGGACAAACAATGCACACCCAAAAGTTCAATAACAATTTGAGATTAAAAACAATAGTGATCAGTGTGAACTAATAGGATATGCATTTATCCAGTTTACAAAAAAGTAAGTTATCTTAACTTTTGTTTTGGAATACGTGAGACATCAAAGCAATTGGAAATGGTTCTACTTCTCTAGAGACAATAAATTTAGCTTCTTTGAAAGTAAGTATATAGGCCAGATATGGTTAGAAAAAAGAACATATTTGGAGTAAGAAGACCTGAGCTTCTGGCTTATTCACATGACTGATTCTCCTTGTCAATATTTTTCATATATAAAATAATGAAAATAATAGCATACAGTTGTGGTATGTTGATTACATTAATGATCATAATTAATGGCATCCCTGTAGCAACGATTTTTCTCTCACACAGTAACTTTGAGGTCAGACATGTGACTTGCTTTGGCCAACAGGACAGTAGCAAACCATGTACTCTGAAACTTGAAAAAGTGCTTCTGCTCTTTCTTTTGTTCCTCTGCCTTGATGATGAGAACATGCCCAAACTAGGGGATGAGGCATCTGGAGCAGAGTCAAGACAGCCCACTTTGTCCAGCTAAGGCCCAGGTGATCAAAGCTGTCTAGGTGACCTGTAAATGATTGCAGATGCACCAATGAACCCTGCTGAATTCAGCTGAACTGTGTAGCTAATGCCACCAACTCAAAAGCAAAGGTAAATGATTATTGTTTTATGTCACTGGAGTTTTCTGAAGGTTTGTTATGAAGCAGTAGTGAACTGATAAAATACTTGATTGTTACTGTGGGAATGAAATAAGATAATATACATGAATGAATTTTGTAAAATGTGAAGTTACATGAGTTTAAAAAATCTTTAAGATAAATGGGTTATTGGAGGTGAGAAGAGTGACAAGGTAAAGATTTCAGTTATTTTGAGCATTCAGCCAGTGTCTAAATTAATGTGAACCTTTTTTTTTTGGTTTGTTGAAAATTATACACACACACACACACACACACACACACATATATGTATGTATATATATGTATATGTGTGTGTGTGTGTGCATATATATATTATATATATATATATACTTATTTATTGTAGTCACCTATTTATCTGTCCAAATGGCTTAGAAGTACTTATCACTTATAAATAATTATTTGAAAAAAGGAAACAGTAAAGCCCAATGCTAAAAACTAGTTATAAATCAAAGTTGCCAGATTGTGTTCACTTAACATTTAAGTACAGAAAATTTTCATTAGTAAGCAGCTAAGAGTGTTTCTTTAATAAGTTATTAATATTTTTGCTTGATTGAAGTCAAAGCTGAAAAATCCAAGAAGAAAATTATACATTTGATATTATTTAATACTAATTTATGGAGTATTTTTATATTGCTGATTAAAAAAAAACTAGACGCTGAAAAAAATGAATTAAAAAATGAATCCTCTATTTTCAAATAGGCTGTGTGCTAAAGGCTATTTTTTAAAAGTAGGCTGTTTAGATTTTGGAGCACATTTTTCCAATAACAACAATGATATGTTCTGAGGGTAAACTATACAAGTCCATTTAACAGCAATAATTTAATAAATATTTATTGAGAAACTTACATGGGCCTGGCTCTGCTCTAGGAGATAGAGATGTATAAGTGAATAAAACAGGCAAATATTTCTGTTCTCATGGCATTTACATGCTATTGGGGGGTGGGGGATACATACACACTAAAAAAGCAAGACACATAAGTAAATATGTAGTATGGTATCTGGCAATAAGTGCTATGGAGAAAAACAAATCTGGAAGAGGGATATGGAGTATGTCTGTAGGACTGCAATTTTAACAAGGGGGTTTTCACTGCAGTGGCTAAAGAATGGGCCAGGAGCTGTGAACACAGACAAAAAGAGCAATGCTTCGTGGCTGATGAAGGATTATTTTTAGTGGTTTGATATTTCTTTCCCTGCTTCATTCTCTCTCTTAAAAGCCACAGTTTCATTCCAGATTTGTTGAGATAAAAAATAGAGATGAGGTGAGAAAGAGTGTGGAAGGCACAATGGCTAAGCCTGAAGTGAAAGAAAGGTAAGAGGGAAATATAAGACAATGGCTACTAACTTCCCTTCCTGAGATGGCTGCTTACCTCAGAGTAAATCATCTGATGTGGAACTTGAAATTTTTTCTCTTATAATGTACTTTTATATATTAACATATTTTCCTTCTTTCAGTATACGTTACTCAAAGGTGGGAAATACATGTGTGATGGGGGGAAAAATAAAGAAGGCTTCTCGTGGGCTGGACTAAGAACCTCAAAATGTCTTGAGGGTGTTACTTTATATGTTGCTTCTGTAGTCTTCTGTTCCTTAAAGCAATCAAAGAACACAAGATAAAGAGGAAGAGATATATACACTCCCATATCTCCATGATTAAATTAAAATGTTGAATGAAAAATTATGTGTTATTCCTTCTAGATTGTCAAGAATTTTTAATTGTCTCTAAGACTGGTTTACTGGTATAACAATGCCTATGGTTGTCATTGTAAAAGTTAATTTATTGAATTGAACAATTTCATATTGCTCAATTTTTGAGGGAAAGTATGAAAGATCTTTTCCAAAAATTGAGAGAGAATAAACTATATAGGACCTTTCTTATTGATTTTTTTTTACTCTAAGCAGTCCATGTTACTTCCACAAAGCTAGTTTCCTTTCATTGCACATAAGCTTGACTGATCAACCAGACACTAATTGTAAAAATCAGAGGGGGAGAAATTGTTTTAGTAGATTCAAAGTTAGGAAAGAATGTTTCCTCCATGATAAGCCACTAAACTGCAGGTTCTGAGGGCTGCTGCTTGTTGGGGATCCCTGGACAAATTTGATAGCCCATAAAGACAAGCCAGGCTTAAGGCCAAGCTACAGGGTAGAACTGTCAGAAGAGTTTTAAAAGTGAGTCATGCAGTGTTGATTTTAACTCAGTGTTGTGTTTAGGTATGGAAAAAAAAAACATTCATCATTATTTCACCGATAAAACTACTCAGTGCTCAGCTTGAGTACAGCTTTGTGAGGCTCATGGAAAACTTACCTTTCATTTTAGTCTGTATTGGTGAATGCTGCTTAGAGAGAAGTATTCAGAGAATTAACAAAGATTTTAAGAACAAACATTGATAAATATGTCTGAAAGCTAAATGTAACTAACAGCTCATGGCCACCTAGAGATGGGACTCAGTATTCCCAGTATAGCGTGGTAATCCTTTACCTGAAGGGTCAGGAATTTTGAGTTGGAATGGGTCCATACATTTTCAGGTAAGACCAGGGAACAACGGGAAATTTGCATTAAAAATTTTTTTTTATATTAGATCAGAAATTATGGTGATGTAAGAGGAAGCAAGAAATTAGTCGTTTTCTAAAAAAATTTTTTTAAATCAGTAGGGCAACTTAGAGAATGGACAAGTTGACAATTTAGAGGCCATTCTCTAATGAATAGACAAGTTGGTTCATGTCTGATAAAAAAGTGTAATTGTGAGGTTTGTGATGGTATCTCTGGGATGGCCTCAGAAGTCTTAAAAACTTAACCTTAAGAGAGTCTAAAATCAAAGAAGAAATGGAGAGAAGAGGAATTGACATCTAACTTTAACTATAGAGCTTCCTTCTCTGCCTACTGCCTTCCCTACTAATTATGAAGTGTTTATCTTCCAGCTTTGGCTTTGTGATATGGTGGGTGGTAATATGCAAACTATTAACTCCCTTTTGCCAGCTAGTTCCTATAGAGGAATAGAAATGGAAAACCTGAAGGAGGAAAAGGAGCTTGCTCCTTCTTTTTTGTTTACTCATTCAATCAGGGACACCCTAGTATTAATGAATACCTCATTTTGAACACAGCAATTGGTTCCAGCAGCAGCAAGTGGCTCCAGGTTCCATGTCCTTTTAAAAATTTCCCGTACTAGCCTCATCAAATCTCTCCAAACTGCCAACACTAGCCAGCGGGTGTCCCCCTTCATAAGTCTGAGTCTCAGCTCTGCGAGTGGCCTTCCTTGGATTCCCGAGGTACTGGTGTCAGCTAGTAGTGTCCCTTCTTAGAGGTCTATGTCGTTTCTTTTCTTCTAAGCTTCTAAGTTCTTAGTACCCTAGGGCAAATGATGCTTCTTGCAGTTACCATTTCTGTGATACCTCACTGATTACTTTTTGCGGTTTTACTCCTTTTATCTTATTCATTGATTCTTTATATTAAATCTCTGTTAAAATCACTAATGAAGGTGACTACGCAGGAATGTGTACAATAGGGTCCAGTGCTACCCTGATTTTTCCATAGAGGTGTAGAGCCTGAACCGTTCTTTTCTATTCTACATTGAGATAAAATAATGTGAATCCACAAGTCTTGCTATGATGCAGTTGATAAATCAGCTACATGTGCTAAAGGAGAAAAACGTTGGATTTTGCAAAGGGGTCATTATTTAACTTGTTCAGTATTTCTGGAACCTGGCAATTCTCCAATAGTCAGCATTTTCTCCCATCAAATTATTTTTATAATTCTTTTATTCACCACCCCCACAACTATAAATGTCAACCGTGGTATTCTGGTTTACATGTATGTCTCAGAATTCCATTTGTCCTTGAGCCCTATTGGCACTCTTCCTCCTATTCAAAGGATGGGTGAACTGGAGTAGGCAGGCAGAGATGGCCATGAGTTCCCTAAGTGGTTAGGGTACAGTGTTATTAAGAAGACATGACACCGGATGTCCAGAACACAGATTAAAGATACCTAATCCACAGAGTGTATATCAGAAAATTCTTCCTACAGGAGTTATATCTGATTTGAATCTTGGAGGGTGGGCTGAGTTAATAAGATGAAAAAGGAGGGGATAGGATGGTAGAACTAGATAAGATATACCTAAATATCCTGGTAAAAGGAGTAAATTTGTAAAATTTTGGCAAATTATTACATAGCAGATGGGAAGGATAAAATTAAGTTGAATTTTCCGCCACATCTATTTTCCAAGCCCAGAAAGACTTGTTGGGAACTGAATATTGTCTGTATACAGAGGTACTCCTAAGTAAGCATCAGGATATATAGAATTTTAATTAACTTTCTTCCAAGTATGTAATTTATATTATCCTGTTTACTAAATGTTTTGGATAAAAATATCTTACTTTCCACTTAGAGTAAGTAAAGATTGTACTAAATATTACTTTGCTATCTACCTGCAATCACTTTACATAGTGACATATAAACATTTAACAGATGTAGAGGAAATGAATAAATAAAAAAATAATGAAACTTTAAAAACTCTTGTATGTGTTGTGAAATGGCCCATTGAGACCATTATTCTAACCTGAAAAAGAACATATTTTTTCCTTTTATGGTATTGCTCTCAAAAAGTAAGATAAAATATACTACTTCATCTAAAATTCCCAAGATTTCCTTATAATATTTTATTAACAAACTGAACGTACACTCAGTTAATGATTGGATCAGGAATGATTTTTCCAAATATAATTGGAAGACAGCTGTCATAGAGGAATTTGATCTGTAGTAAAATGACTTAGTTAATATTTGCCATTTTGGGGATGTTCAGCTTTCAGGCATGCTTCTTAGGTATATGCTCATATAAATTTGGAGACCTCATACATGAAGGCAGTGGTCACCTCCTCCTATAGAAACTAAAGGAGACATGGCCTCTCTCTCTCTCCATTGCAATAAAATCAGATAGTGAAGCTATGACATAGGCTTGGCCAACAGGTGTTACCTTATAGGACTTTGAATATTGAGCAAGTGATAGCACAATACAGTGACTGTAAGAGTTGTGTGACCTTTGCTGGTTACCTTCTGTGTAGCCCTCCAGAGCTCACTTGGTACCTGTCAAGTTTTTAAGCCTGGTGCTTTAGTCTTCCAGTATCATTCCAATAAATTCTCCTTTGCTTTAAGATTATCTGTATCACTTTCTGTTGTCTACAAATGCCCAGATGATATAGATAGTATTTTTAAAGATGTAAGAAGATGTATTACTCTTTAACCTTATTCAAAACTGATTGCTTTTAAGAAGTATGAATACTATAATGTGGAATTCTGACCCACAAAAAAAGCATTTCTATCTTTAATATCAACCATCTGTAAATAAGTTTCCCATTGGACACAAAGGTTTTTGACAGGTATTGTGAATGTCTGCAAGTGACACACAGATTTTTGAATGGACATTTCAGGGTTTTCCCTAGTGAATGTGATGAGCTGTACAGATGGTGCCTTCATAGCCACTCAGCAGAGTCTTTTAACCATAACAATAAACAGCTAATTACATTTAATGCCTCGAAAAGAGTCCAGTAGCATTCATCTGACCAGAAATCCATCCCTGGGTAGATCCAGAAGTGAGAAAAGACTTCCAGCATAGCCATCTGGATGTTCTTTTTTTCCCTTGTTCTTGCCACTGAGGAGAGTTTAGTGAGGCCCAGTACATATTTGGAGTACATATTCTTTTGGAGTACATATTCTGCTTCTGGAAGCTGCTTAACGAGTAAGTCTTGCTGAATTAAAAAAAAATTGGCTTTTGTCTCAAGTTGGAAGAAAACCCTTGTTTATATGGAGAGGACTGGAGAGAAAGCTTAGAAAACCTGTACCAGACATTTGTGGTGATTCTGAGTTTGGACATACAAACTATAACTATGCCAAAACAAGGTTGGAACAAAATGGCTCACCTGATTAATTCAAATAAATATATATTGCTTCTTCTATTTTTCCCCCATAAACACAATTTCTCTCCATATAGTATGTGTGTAGGAAATTAGCATGATAGTAAAACTTTGATTTATAGACTCTTAGTTTAGAATTCATGACAATTCTGATAGACACTGGCATGGAACACACATTTTTCAAAATATGTTATTTACTTTCATATACAAGTGACAGGCCTGTCCACCTGACATGTATAATTAATGCCAAGTACTTCCTCAATGGGAGACAATTGAACATAATGCAGAGATTTTCAGCATTGCAACTATGTCTTGGTGCCACTGTTTAGAGTCCAGAATCTAGACAGTTGAGTCATTATAGGCAGCAGGTGGCCAAGGGGCAAAATACAATAAAATTATAATTTCTTTTCTCTGAAATTGGCCTCAAAACATCATGGAGGGCCTCAAAAGCCTAAGAGGACATGTTTGTGTGGTTCAGTGTCACACTATTGGTTATATACCAGACTCAGGCTGAGCCAATTAGATTTTATTTACTGCAAATGTGAATTTTGGAGAGTGGGCAAGAGACACTGAGTTTTAAAACTGGGTCACATTAATGACAATAATATAGAAGGAAAGCTCTTGTATATTTTTGTGTGTACTTAGAGTATAGTTTTTTAAAAAGTATATTTCCAAGTTCCGGTCAAGATAGCAGGCTAGGTAAAAGCAGGTTTTACTTCCTTCCATGATTGCACTATGATTACAACCAAATTATAAAACAAACAACTTGGAGAACCACCTGAAGTCTAGATGATCATAACATACACATCTGAGGATACAAAGAAAAAGCCACACCAAGACCAGTGGAGGGATGGAGACATGAAGTGGGCTGGCCCTGCACCTGCGAGTGGTAGTTGAGCACCAGGAAGGATACTGTCGCTACAGAGGCTCCCTCTGAAGGAACCAGGGGTCCTAGCCTCACACAGGGGCTCCCCAGACCAGGGTTCCAGTCCCGGGAAGAGAAGTCCCCACAAAATCTGAGTACAAAAATCAGTGGAAATACTGGCCATCTAGGTGAGACGGAAGGAACCTAACAATCCAAGCATCCCTCTTAAATTGCCCAAGCCGACTCACTCACTTGCAGACACTCACCTTGGGCTCCGGTGGAGGATCTGCAGCTTGGGAGATGCAAGAGACATATGTGGAAAGACTGAATCATGTGGCGCTGAAGCAAAGGCTGGAGGGACAGTGCCAGTGCTCCTTTGTTGGGAACCCCTCTGGGGCAAACTACAGGGTTCCATCTTGCCTATGTTGAACCCACCCCACACATGGCCAGTTCTGAGGCTCACTGGCCTGGTGAGATCAGCCTATCCAACCCTGCATGTCACTGAGACCCTGTCCCACCTAACCCACAAACTGCCTGCAGCCAGCCCATTGCCTGGCAGCCAGATCCACCCTGCACCTTCCCTGGGCCATGTATTGATGGGCAGGCAGCAGCCCACAGCCTGAATATTACGGGAAAGACTTTCAGTGGTGGGCCACTGATGCCAGCCTGAATTGCAGTCTCTTGGGTGGAAACCTATGGGCTCAGCAATGGCCAGACAAAATTGGCTCACTCCACTCCATATCTCCCCACAATACCCAACTCACAAATTTCCTGTGGTAGACCCATTGCTGGGCAACCAGCCCCACCCTGTGCCTTCTCTGGGCCGGGAACTCAGCAGCAAATAGCAGCCCTCAACTCGCGTGGCCCACAAGTGGCCTATGCATCCCGGGACAGACTTTCAATGGTGGGCGACAAACCAAGTCCCAAGCTATAGTATTTGATGAACAGATCTTGGGTGTCTGTGGGCCTGAGGCAGGCAGCAGCTGGCCTTGCTGCGATGTGAGACTTTTACAGGAAGCGCAGAGTCAGTACTGGGACAAAACCTGATTCTGCGTTGGTTTTACCCCAGTGACTCCCTGGGTCCCTGCCCCACCCAACTCCTGTACCAACCAAAGGCTCTTACAGCTGCAGTGACTTATAGGCAACTGGCAGACAGTCTTAGGCCTTGAGGTACACTGGTCTTTCTACTGAGCTGCCATAGGCTGGGGACTTGGAGTAACCATAACCGACCTTGGCTTGCAGCATGGTCTCTCCCACTTGCCTCTGGATCCAGCACAGGCAGCAATCACTTGTGGATTGCTTGTAGCTCCTATCAGTAGCCCTGAACAATCAAAGGCAGTAACTGACCTTGGCCTACATGGGATCCCCTCCTAAGAGGCCCCAGAACCAATACACTTGGAAACCCGCATCAGACCACAACAGAGCACCATCTGACTAGCCCCATAAGGGGCATACCCAAAGGGTGGTCTCAATAGGTATACAAGCCTGCCAGGGTGAGTCCTATTTCATGGGGTCAGGCCCCAAACAGCAGCTCATACCCCGTGGGTGTTGCCAAGCCCCAAAGCCAGTCAGCATGAGAGTCAATCCCATCCAATTACATGCTTACAGCAATCAAGATTTAGCTACCATAAGAGAACAAACACAACCACACAAGGAACATGCCCAGAGCCCTTGGCACAGATGATCAGGGAGACTGTGCCACTGGGCCACACAAGATGCCTACCACATAAGGCCACCTGGCCAAGGCTGGGAGATATAATAAATCTTCCTAATACATAGAAATGAAAACAAAGAAGCAACTAAAATAAGAAAACAAAGAAACATGCCGCAAATGAAACAACAGGAGAAAACTCCAGAAAAGAAACTAAACAAAATGGAGGCAAGCAACTTACCAGAGTCAGAGTTCAAACCACTGGTCATCAGGATGCTCAATACACTTAAGGGGAGAACAGATGATCTTGGTGAGGACTTTAACAGAGCAATAGTAAACATAAAGGGACAAAAAAAAAAAACCCATGAAAAAGAATCAGTCAGAAATTAAGAATACAATAATTGAAATGAATACACTAGAAGGAATCAACAGTAGATTAGATGAAGCAGAGGTCTGAATCAGTGAGTTGAATGACAAGGTAGCAGGAAACACCCAATCGGAACAGCTAAAAGAAAAAAGAATTAAAAAACTGAGGAAAGTTTAAGAGACCCCTTGGACAACATCAGATGTACCAACATCTGCATCATAGGGGTACCAGAAGGAGAAGAGAAAGTGTAAGGGTTGAGAACTTATTTGAAGAAATAGTGACAGAAAACGTCCCTAACCTGGAGAAGGAAAAAGACATACTAGTCCAGGAAGTGCAAAGAGTCCCAAACTGACCCATACCAGGACACATCACTCATTAAAATAACAAAGGTTAAAGACAAATAGAGAATCTTAAAAGCAGCAAAAGAAAGGCAGCTAGTTACTTACAAAGGTAATCCCATGAGAATGTCAGCTTATTTTTCTACAGAAACTTTGTAGGCCAGAAGGGAGTGGCACAAAATATTCAAAGTGATGAAAAACAAGAACATACAACCAAGACTATTCTAGCCAGCAAGGCTATCAATTAAAACTGAAGGTGAGATATGAGCTTCCCAGAAAAGAAAAATCCAAAGGAATTCATCACCAACAAGCCAGAATTACAAGAAATGTTAAGGGGACTTCTGTAAAAAGAAGAAGGACATAAAAAACCAAAAATACAAGTAATAAAATAGCAATAACTATGTACCCATCAATAATCACATTAAATGTCGATGGATTAATGCTCCAATTGAAATACATAGGTCAGCTAAATGGACAAGAAAACAAGACCCATATATGGTATCTACAACTGACCCACTTTAGATCAAATGACACACACAGTCTAAATATAAAAAAGATATAAACAAAGTATTTCATGTAAATGAAAACTAAAAAAAAGCTGAAGTAGCAATACTTACATCAGAGAAAATAGACTTTAAAACAAAGGCTATACTAAGAGACAAAGAAGGGCAGTACATAATGACAAAGAGATCAATACAATAAGAGGACTTAAAACTAGTAAATATATATACACCCAACATAGGAGCAACTACAAATATAAAGCATTTATTGACTAGCATAAGGGAGATATCAACAGTAATACACTCAGAGTAGGAAACTTTAATACTCCATTGACACCAATGGACATATCTTCCAGACAGAAAATCAACAAGGAAACAGCAGTACTAAATGACACACTAGACCAGATGGATTTAATTGACATTTTCAAAGCATTTCACCCCAGAACAGCAGAATATACCTTCTACCTTTTGACCCGCAATTGTACTTCTGGATATTTAACGAAAGAAAACCAAAACACTAGTTTGTTCACGGCAGCACTATTCATAACAGCCAAGATATGGAAGCAACCTAAGTGCCCATCAAAAGTACATATATACGATGGAATATTACTCAGCCATAAAAAAAAAAAGAAATCTTATCATTTGCACCAACATGGATGGACCCAGTGGGTATTATACTGAATTAAATAAGTCAGACAAAGATAAATACCATATGACTTTACTTGTATGCAGTATTGAAGGAACAAAAGAAATGAACATATTAAATGAAAACAGACTCATAGAAACAGAGAACAAACTGGTGATTGCCAGAGGGGAGAAGGATTTGGGAGCTAGGTGTCTATCTGACCTGTGCTGGCACTTCCAAGACGCTGGGCTGTCTGGGGGCTGGCAAGGCCCAGGTGCTGACTGCACCAGTGGTCCCGCCCATTCTTTAACATCAGCTCTTAACACCATTCAAAGCTCTTCATTCTACTTCACAGAACAAACCTTGTTACTCAATATTAGGGGCTCCATAAATAATCCATGATAAATGAGATTTAGGTTAGTGAAGCCTTCACAGTCCATATTGTTACTATTTTTATGACCACGATCACCACCCTACAGTTTGGTAGAGTCCTCACCGTGAAGGAGGAGCTTGTGCGGCAAGCGGAATTCCATTTCCAGGCCTCTATGCTTCTGGCGAGGGTTGGGGCCTGAGAGCTCGCGAGGCCTGGCTAGTGCGCGTAGAGGTGGCTAACGCAGGGAAGTATCTGTCAGGCAGGGCAGGAAGAGGTCACTCGGATTCCCAGAAGCCTTCCTGGCAACCTCTCTTTCAGTTAAATCTCAACTCTTCTAGAACCATGAAGGCAGGGCCCAGAAGCCTGAGGTGAGTCCACTCAGCAGCTGCCCGGTGCTGTTGCTTGGAGAGCCAAGAGCCACTGTCACACAGACCCATCATGGAATGTGCCACCTAAGCACGTTGTGTGGGATTTCTGCAGAGAAATCCCTCCCGTTGCTTATTGTTCCTTCTCCAGAGGTTTCTGAGCTTCGCTAGGTATGCCAGCTGTGATGAAGTAAATATGTCTCAGAAAGTAGCTACAGTTAACACTTGAACAAAGCTGGGGTAGGGCACAGACCACCCGCACAGTGGAAAATCCGCATATAGTTTAAGTCCGCCTTCTGTCTTCACAGATTCGTTACTGTCAAACCTTGAACAAGTCAGGCAGGTTTGAACTGCCAGGGTCAATTGAACTTCGTGGTTTAATCGAACTGTGATCAGTGGCACTGAGCAAGTTATTGAAAAAAAAAAAACAACTCACATATAAGTAGACCCTTGTAGTTCAAACTCATGTTGTTGAATTATGGCAAATATTTCACAGAGTGTAGGAAGTATTGTGAAATGGAAAGCGAGGACAGACACCAGCTTGGGAACATCAAGGAAAACATCTGGGGGAAACTTTCTGGATAATAGGAAGGAAAGAGGCAAGAAAGGATGGAGGTTCACTTATTGGTTTTGGTTGTGTTGTTGGAGTTTTTAAGACAAAATACTCTCATCTGATTACTTCTCATTCCCTTGTGGTGGTCCAGACCATATGCTGGAGTGAGAAATGTGAAGAAGTTGTAGGGAAGTGAAATAATTTTTAGTACTTAGTCAAGAGAATTGACTAAGAAAACAGTGATATAGGCTCCACTAAGACGGAGCTTTGTTTCTTTCACTGGTATGTCTCATGTGCTTAGAAGAGTGCCTGGTACATATTAAACACAGAAGGAACTAATTTCTTTTTTTCTTTTTTTTTAAAGCAATATTGTTTTGGTTGGGGAAGAGAATACCATGGCCTTATCCCACATGGGAGAAGGAAAATTATTCAAATACAGCTCCCTCTAGCCTGCTTGTTTTATCTGAAGAGTGAAAAGAAAAGAAAAAAAGCACATAAACACTGACTATATGTCCATAGACTATATGTATATAGACTTTCACAGTCAAGGGACACAGGCCCGGGAAAGGACTGACTTAATCATATTCCCTCCCCCACCTTACCACTGCATCAACAGAGCGTCAGTATAGTAACAGGTGATAATAGCTGAAAGAAGGGTGAGGTATAGGCTGTAATTAAGGAGATTTAGGGAAACCTAAAAACACACAGGAGAGAAAAAAATACTAAAAGAAAATGAAGCCTCCAACATATACAACAGTAGATATTAAACAAAGTAAACATCTCACCAGAAAACATAAAACTTCATGCTAAAGGCCTATTTACTCCAGTTCCTGTTACATAATACATCATGTCTGGCTTTTAGGAAAAAATTACAAGGCATGCTAAAGTCAAGAAAAAGTCTGAGTAGACAAAAGCAAGCATCAGATCCACACTTAGATTTGACACAGATTTTGGAATCACCATACATGGAATCCAAACTAAACATGATTAATAAATTAAGGGCTCTAATGGAAAAAGGAAACACACAAGATAAGGCGTGTAAACAGAGAAGGAAACTAAGAATCAAAAGGTAATATTAGAAACCAAAAATGCTGTAACAGAAACAAAGAATGCCTGAATTGGCTCATCTGTACAGTGTATATTGGCAAGGAAAGAATAAGTGAGATTGACTATATGTAATAGAAACTATAAATTGAAATGTGAAGAGAAAATTAAAAAAAAATTAAAAACCCAGAATGTCCAGGAACTATGAAACAGTTTCAAAATTTGTTATATACGTGTAGTTGGAGTAACAAAAGGTGAAGAAAGCGAGAACAGAATGGAGAAAATATTTGAAGTAATAATGGCCCCAAATTTTTTTAAATTAATGACATTACCTGTAGATTTTGGTGGCTCAGAGAATACCAAGCAGGATAAATACTAACAAAGTCTATACCTGGACATATAGTCAGACTCTAAGAAACTGGAAGATAAAATCTGGAAAGAATTTGGAGAAAATGAGCACCCTCCCCCTTAGAAACAAATGTAAGAATTATGGGCATCTGATCATAAAGCATGCAAGCAAGCAGAGAGTAGAGTGAAATATTTAGTGTTGAAAGACAAAAGGAACACCAACATAAAATTTTATATCTAGTGAAATTATATTTCCAAGTGAGGGAGAAATAAAAACTCTCAGACGAATGAAAACTGAGGGAATTAATTAGCAGCATGACTAACTGGCAATAAATGTTAAAAGAAGCTCTTTAGGCAGAAGGAGAATGATACCTTGAATCTACATAGGGAAGAAGAAAAAGGAATAAATGAAGATAAAATAAAACTTTTTTTTATTCTTAATTTACCTAAAGATGATAATAACAACAACGTACTGGGGTATGATAGTATGTGGATAAGTGAAATGAATGACAGCAATGTTACAGGAGAGAGGAATTGGGAGCTCTTTTAAAAGGTACCTGCATTAACTCTGAAGTGGCATGGTGTTGCATGAAATGTCTAGATTAATTGTATGTGTATATTAAAAACTGTAGGGTAACTATTAAAATATTTGTTAAAGAAGAATAATTGATATGCTAAGAGAAGAGAATATTTAAAACCATAAAAGACAGAAATAAAAGAGGGAAATAAAAAATAAATATAATGAAAAGTAAACAGTTACAGGCATGGTAGATATTAATCCAAATATGTGAAAAAAATCAATAAATGTAAATGGGCTAAATTAACCAATTAAGTCAGAGACTGTCAGTGGATAGAAAACAAGAACCAATTAAATGTTGTCTACAGAATACCTAATGTAAATATAAGGATACAGATAGATTAAAAGGGAGGGGACAGAAAAAATATACCATGCTGACAGCAAAAGAAAAAAGAGTAACTATATCAATCAGACAAAGCAGACTTCAGAACAAGGAAATTTACCAGGGATAGAGAGGCATTACATAATAACAAAGGGGTCAGAATAAGTGAGGAACAAATTGGTACCATGGCAAAGAGAAATAGATGAATTCACTGTTACTGGAAACTTCACTGCTCTATCAGTAAGGGGCAGATCCAGCAGGCAGAAAATCAGGGTACAGTTGGCCTAAACAGCACCATCAGTCAATTTGACCTAAACATTTATAGAATAATTCAACAACAGAATTCACATTCTTCTCAAGCTCACATGGAACATTCACCAAGGCAGACCACATTCTGGGCTACAGAACACACCGTAACAAACTTATAGAAGAATAGATGTCATATAAAGTATGTTTTCATGCTATAATGGAATTAAACTAGGAATCAGTTACAGATAGGTAGCTAGAAAATCCAAAAATGTTTTAGAGATTAAACAACATGCTAAAAACACATAGGTCAAGGAAGAAGTCTCAAAAAATATTTTTAACCTAAAAGAAAATGAAAATATAATTTAAAATTTGTGAGATGTAGCTAAAGCAGTATTTGAAAAAAAAATCAATAGCATTAATGCATTTATTTGAGAAGAAAGATTTAAAATCTCTGAGAGATTCTGGTTTACTTAATCTGATTCATGTCTGTTTCCAAAATACTGGGAAACATGGATTCCTGTTTTGGGAGCTCAGTGGCAGGAGGAGGAGCCCCATCCCACACAAGAAGGCAAGGATGGGAGTACATAGGAAGTTTAGCTGGAGCTCAGCCATGGTGCAGTAAGGCTCCCGCAGATAAAGAAGTTGGGCTGCATTATCAAAGTTCATTGCTGCCTCAGGCAGCAGGGTATTGGGTGTGCACATTCTAGACCATAGTTGCAGGCCCACATCAGAGCTGTAACACAGACATAAAAGGTCATTGAGGGTAGGGTAGGGGACAGTTCAAGGGAAATGAACCCACAACCCTTTCTTCTCTCATCCAGCCAAGCAGATCTGTCCATCCCTCCAGGGCCCTTTAGATCCCTCCAGCCTAACTTCCAGCTCCAGCCATTTACCATACCACTTATTTACCTTAGTGAATTTTTCTATTTATTTCACTTGTTACCCAGAAAGTACCTGAGACCCCTTTCACTGCCTGGTGATCTACTTTGGGACCCCAAATACTCTTTGAAAGCCTGCTGTGCCTATAGATTTATACCCTCAAATTCTACTATGTCCTCAACTACAATTGTCCCTTATTCATAATGGGTTTTTACCTGTATGAAATCAGAAATATACTCCATAGCAATCCCAACCCTACATCTCCTCCAAAGAATCCATGTTCACCAGAAAGCATGAGAGAGCAGAGTGGCCAGTACCAACAAGCAGAAAGCATGACAGAAAGGGAAATGAAGACATGGCAAACCCATGGACCTATGGCAAATAACTTGAAAATCTTCAGTAATCCTTTTTCTTCCAACATCCTTTTTAGGCTATTCAGCACCTTCCACATTTAGTGTCTCACCCTGCTGTTTCCTCTTCTGCCAAATCCCTTCTCTCCCCAAAACATTTTATTTACAGAGCAGTTGTGCTGGCCCACAACCTGCAGTACCAAAATCATTTTGATTTTTTAGATAGTGGGTTTCTCTACAGCATAAATTATAGTGAGCAGAATTGTAATTATATTTAGCAATAACTTTTGCTTCTTTTGACTCACACTTATGGTTACGTCTTCCATGAAAAGTTTTTTTCCCCCATCTACTTTAACTTTTCACCAAATTTTCTATTGGAATTTGATTACTTTTTGAAATAATTTTTGTTGATGGCATACATGTATTTATTTCATCTCCCCATGCCACCTAGTCATTTAATAGTTATAACTCCAACAGATTCATTTTTTTAGATTACAAACTGTTGAAATGAAGCCTTATGTCATTTCCTTACTTTGCTTGCCTGCATTCTCCCTGGCTGAGTCTGAAGAATCATTCTTGGTTCCAGACACCTAATCCTCTTCCCTCTCATGTGGTTAACCTTCCCTCCCAGGAAGGTTTACCAGTAATGAAAGCTCCATTCTTTGCCTGTCTTCTCCAGAATCCACAGCTGCACCATTGTCTCCACCCAATAGAAATGTGCACCCTCTCTCTCTCCCATACCCTCCCTTAACTGCCAGAGGTGTCCTTGTTTAGAAAAATCCCTCCACATATCTTTGCATCCTTGGTATTTTTATACCAAGTCTGGCTCTGAGTGTCCCTAGGGCCTCTAGGACCCTCAACTGTAAAAACATCCTTAAAGGCTAAGTAAAATAAGCTCCATCAATAAAATTTCCAGGTGAGAAGGGATATAAAAATGGCACACTGACTATATTCTTCAAAAATGGCCTTGTCATAAAAAGGAAAGGCTGAGCAACTGATAAAGATTAAAGGAGACTAAAGACACATGATGACTAAATGCAATATGTGATTTAGAGTGACTCCCATAATGCATGTTTAAAAACAAGTCACAAAGACATTACTCGATTAATTGCCAAAAGTAGGATATGAATAGGAGGTTAGTTAAGTCTTATGCTAAATGTTAAACTTTTCGAAGGGAATAACTGTACTGTATATAAGACACTCTGCTTTTTCTTAAGACATACATAAGAATTCAGATGTGGGGCATGAGGGAATGGGCGAAAAAGGTGAAGAATTTAAGAAATACAAATTGGTAGTTATGAAATATTTAAAGGGATATAAAGTACAATATATGGACTGTACCTAATAGTATTGTAATAACAATGTATAGTGCCAGATGGGTACTAGAATAATAGGGAGGGAGGTCACTTTAAATTATATAAATGCTTAATCACTATGCTGTACACCTGAACCTAATATGAAATATTATTAAATGTCAACTGTAATTGAAAATTTAAATAAGAAATATACAATGAAATATTCAAGGAGAAAGTACATTATAAATGAAATATATTCTCAATATTCAGGAACTTTAAAACAGTTGTCTTGGGTTCTGTCTCAGACAAGAAACCTAGGTTTCTCTACACATTGGAAGCATGCTAACATTTACACAGGATTTTACAAAATACAGAATACCCCCTACCCTCCAAAAAATTTTTAAAAAATTACACACAATATAAAACAAACTCAAGATGTTTACAGCATGGAACCCCTAATTTTTTTATCTATTGCCAGCAGGTCGTTTGTCTTCTGGGGTTTTGAGGTATGAATGGGTTTGTCAGCACTTCTTCTGTTCTTGTCACTTGCCACTCCACCACCAGATTTCCATTTTCTAGAAAGTGTTGTTATCTTTTGTTCTATCCTCTCCCCTTCTTGTCATTCTCAAGCACTTATTTTTAAATCTTTTGTTTTAAATGCTTGAAATTTTAGGGCACATAATATATAACTCACCAATTTAAAGTGTATGATGCTTTTTCCTATATTCACAGACATGTGCCTCATCAAAGTCAATGTTAAAAATTATTTTTATGACAATGAGAAATCTTGTAACCGTTAGCTATCAGCACCCTCTACCTTACTCCTGACCCTGAGCAACCACTAATTTACTTGGCCTCTATAGATTTCAGTATGTAGACATTTCATATTTCATTGGTGACTGGCTTTATTTGCTTAGCATAATGTTTTCAGGGTTCATCCATGTTATAGCAGTATCCATATTTTTTATTGCCAAACCATATTATAGTGTGTGGATATACCATATGTCGTTTACTTACCCATTCTTCAGCTGATGGACATTTGGGTTATTTTCACCTTTTGACTACTATAAATAATGCTGGTATGAGCATTTGTTTTTAAGTTATGTGTGGACATATGTTTTCATTTCTCTTGAGTGTATACTTAGAAGTGGAATTGCTGGGTTGTATGGTAGCTCCATGTTGAACATTTTAAGAAAGTGCCAGACTGTTTTTCCAAGTGGCTGCACCATTTTTCATTTCCACCAGCAGTGTATGAGGACTTCACTTTTTCCACATCTTCAGTAACACTTATCTGACTTCTTGATTCTAGCCATTTTTGTGTGTGTAGTGCATTTTCATACTGGTTTTGATTTGCATTTCCCTGGTGGCTAATGATGTTGAGCATCTTTTCATCTAATCTTTTACTTTTCATGGTGTTTTGGGAAGCAGAGGAGATAAGAGCATTTGTTTGATCTACTGTGTTTAATTCAAAACAAAATAGCTCATTTTAATGTGACACAAAAATATTTGAAAACATGTATGATGATGTATGTCTTTATCAACATGTGTAGTTTTCTACTTCGCTACTGTTTGCATGTTAGTATAGTTACTGTGTGATTGAGCAATAGCAATCTTGTGCACTAGATTGCTCTGTAAGATTACCTCCTATATGAAGTTGAGGGAAAAATTAACTCAAATGACTTCTCAGGGTCAACTAAATGATAGAGTACAACTGATTGCCAAAGACTCTAAAGCTCAATACTTTTTTATATTGCCAGTGCTGTTTACATCTGTGGTGTATAAGTATGTTCCACAGGTGGTAAAAAAAAGAGAATGAGAGCTTTAACATGGACACGTAACATTGTATGAGGCTAGATGTTTCAATGGGCTTTTCCGCCTTATTGTAGTGTAAAAAATGTGATATAGCACACATGCCAAATGATAATTGTGAAAGTTGGCAGAAGATACATGGGAAGATGTACAAGATAGAACAGTCTACTCTTGTATATGTTTAAACATTTCCATAATAACAAGCTTTAAAAAAAGATGTTGAGTGTCTCATAAGGAGAGGGAAGTGGCAAAAAAACACCTGCCAAGGGTGCAAGAGCACATCAGTCCCTCAAGACTAGTGTGTGACTATTTCTCAGTAAGGTGATTTTCTAACTTTTGAGTTTAGGAAGGAAACCTCTTCCCATATAACAGGAAGGAAAAAGGAAAAGAAGAATGTTAAAGTGTTTTTTGGAAGAGTTTTGATGAAAATTTCCCATCTTATGGCTTCTGGTTCCTCTGTGAACAGAGGTCCAGCACACCTGGTGAGCAAGTGGAGAGGGCCTCAGTTTGAGGAAAGTGAAGGAGATTTGAAATAGGTTTAAGTAGCACTGGAGAGAGAATAGACTAAGGAAACTGTGGCCTAGCTCCACATATGTCAGTGAGCATGGAATAATTACTTACGGAATAAATGAATGATTTCCAGATAGTCCTGGGGCTGAATTTATCCAGGCACAATGGAGTAGACTCCATTGTGAGATTTAATCCAATAGTGATCAGTTACTTTGAGGAAGGAATTTCTGGAAAAACACAGAGTTGACATTTTTCCAAACAGGAAGAATTAAAGGAGACTGGAAAGAGCCCATTTGTCATGTGGCTTTCTAAATGTTGGTTACCCTATAGACCATCAAGTATACCTTAGAGTGGGAGGAAGACAGGACCCTGGTGGATTGATAAGGAGTAAGTAGAAAAATGATCTGGAACTGAAAAACTAACAAGGGACCTACTTATAAACTGGAAGGATAGGGGGATGAAGTGAAATGGTGGAATATTCCAGATGGCAGAAGTGTTCCTAGTAATAAGCTCTACAATATGGTCATAACTACCCTGGAATGGAAATGACGGATCCTAAAATGAGATGACATAGGAACTGGGAGGCTGGGTTATTGGATGCTCAATCCACATGGATGTTAGAGCCCTGGCCCACCCTCTCATCTCTTCAAGATTCCTGCCCTGGGCCTTATCCCACCTTTTGTCCCTCCCAGGGCCTCCAAAAAATTGGCCTTTTTTCCCCCTGTAACCCCAAGCTTCAGATATCATAGAGTCAATGACATAACTGAACAAGATGATACAAGTGTGTAGTGAGAGGGCTGAAGTAGACATGTTTTGTTTTTGTCTTTGCAGAATTCACATGTCTTACTAGAAAAACTACCTCAAGTGCTCTCTAGGACATTTAATATATTTTTTTGAGTCCCACTCTGCACAGGTGGAGTTGCCTTTCCTTCAGACTCCTATTGTAAGGGTGGGTATATATGCAATCTTCACACACAAAAAGCATTCCATGGAGGTCCACAGTGAACCCCCAAATAACTGTAATTCTGGAGCTTACCTGGTTCATGAGCTGCAGGTGTTCTGGGGGAGATTTATTATAGCCCCACCAAAGCCATAAATATCAGAGATGTCACCTACATTCTGATAGGTGAACTGTATACATACTGCAGGTGAGATGTTGTAAATTTCCATCAAGCATGGATGGAAGGAAGGCACCTTCCCCAAAGACAGAGATGCCACACCTGATGACATTTCTGCAAATATTGTTTTACTACTCAAAGAACAGCCCTAAACTTTTTTGGGATAAGGTATCAGAGTAAGCTATGCAGTGCTCTCATCAGCCTCAAGCAAGAGGAGTTTGGATCAGATTGAGGAAGCTGGAAGCAATATAGGGGCACAGGGCAGGAATGATGAGGCATATAATTTTGTTTCACCAGCAAAGTCCTCCTTTCTCTTCTTCATTTCTTCTTATTTTCTCATTCACTTTAAGGCATCTTTTCTTTAATTTCAACTTTACTCTGGGAGGTAGGTGGCTGCCTGGTCAACATCCCTATCACTGACAACTGAGTTACACTTTTGCTCAACAAAAGAAATATTACCCATCTGGCATGCTGAGGAGAAGTACTCAGGGATGGGAACCACTTCTCCAAGGTGACTTTCCAATAGGGAAACTGCAGTGTCAAGTTTAACATGTGCTTCCCCAATACATTAACATGACCCATGAGAAAGATTTTTAAGCAGCATCTACGCTATTCCTACACCCTACTTCAAACAGCCCAGGATCCACTGTAGCAATATCCCTCCAAACACTCCCATTGAGTGTTCACTCACATGTGGGATCTTGTGATCACTGACTTCTAAATAATGAGTAAGCCACTGTTTCTTCACTGATATTTTCTGAAAACTATACCTGTCCTTAACCCTTTTCAGATGTAGAAGTCCTATCTGCCCTATTGCCCTAAAGGATGTAAGCATTCCATGAGGGAGAAGGTATGGGCTGCCAAACATGTTCATTAAGGCTATGCTATGAAGCAGGAGACAGAGCCCATCTTCTCAAACTTCATCAGGGAAGAAATGTGCTTTGGGAGGCACATGATATCTATTTCTCAACAGGAGCTCCAGAGGACTGGTCACCTTTTAGAAGCCAAAAGAAGCAATCATTAAGAGCTGAACTAATTCTTTCCTCTTCCTAAGCATAAGACCCAAGTTTCCCAAAACCATGCTTCCAACATAGTACACAGAAAAGACATCACTATTAGAGAAACATTTATTAGGGGAAGAATCAGTATTCTCCACAAGTTAGGAATTATTTGCTGGTGGGAAGATATCTTCCCTGGAAATTTTGGGATATTTTGTGTCTAATTAGTAGAGATTGACCTCTGAACACTGTGCCTTCAGACAGAGGCTCCTGGCCAGCTTGAGGCCTGCAGGTGGGGCATGGATGGAACACGGTCTCCTTGCAGGGCCCAGACTGGGGGTGCTTCTGACATAATAGTTGCTCCTTAAATGCCACAACTTTCTGGGGGTGCCTATCCTTGTCTCTGATTTGTCTAATACCTGTAGAAGAGCTCTGGTCAGCAAAGGCTGCTTCTTGTTGGTGGGACTTGGTATTTGGCACTTTGCAAAAGGGAGCCCTGCAGTTGAAAGGATGCCCCTGGACAGGCCCTGCTTGGGCCCACACATCCATGTTCTGCTGAGTTTTCCTGAACTTCCCTGGGGAGGGAAGAGGTTCTTGAGGGCAGGTGACATCTATTGTATGGCGATGCCCCAGTTTTGCCTCTATAAAATTCCTAGTGTCTGTTGTGACTTTCTGAGTTTTGCTTGTTCCAGTAAAGGCACCTCTACTTTTATCTGGGCCCCTGCTCTGCGCAGATGATAAGGGGCTACCCTTTTCCTGGGAATTTTCTTGCATTTTGCATTTTATCCTAGGATGAATCCATTGAAAAAAGGACTTAATTTGTTTTCTGAAAAGGCTTTCAGGAGACTGTCCCCTCTGTGATAGGGTCTGGGATAATACCATGTCCTGAGTAGGAATACTCTTCCTTCTAGATTGGGATGACCCCAACCCTGCATCCCCTCCACCACGTTCTTCTGATTTGGGGCCTGGAGGGCTCACTCGCTTTTCTTCTGGTGGGAAATTATCCTGGCACCACCTTAAGTCATGCTTAGGGACCAAAGGCTTTTGCTTATGCTCCATACTGACTTCTTTGTCCTCCAAATGGACATGTAGCACCTGGGGAGCTCCCATGTCCACACTGGAGACACCCTGAGCATTAGTCAGGGAGACTTTGTAGGTTGAGCTGTCTGAGGCAAGGGACATGTCACTGCCTTGGCTTTGGGTCTGGCTATGCACCCTGTTCTTCACTGTAGACTTTAACTCACCGAGGATTTCTTTGTTAAGGTCTGCTGATTTAGGATCTTGGAGAACTGATATATTTGCTGGGGGGCTTTCAGTGGTAACAGTAGTTTCTCCTTTACTATTGTTCATACTCATTCTTTGAGAGATTCCCAGCTCGCTGCTTGTCAAGATGTCAAAAGTATTTGATTGAAGATCATCGATGGTCTCAGCCCTGAATATCTCCCTGGAGACGTATGGCATAGGAGCAGGTTCTAATTTGTTCTCCATCTTTTTGCCCCATCGCATTTCTTCTCTATCACTGGAACCCACACTTTTAACATCTGGCTCATGTCTGGCTCCACCTGACCCTGTGGGCAGGTTGGGGAGCCATTTATTGACTAGTAGAGGCTCTTTCTGACTTGTTTTGCCTATGACGCTGTGTGTGACAGACAGAGGAGTCTGTCTGGCATCAGTAATTCTCTGAACATTCTCCGTAAGTCCATGGTGGATATCAGAGGGTGACTGTCTTAGGGCCTCCTGTCTTTCCTTGCTTTTTTGCAAGGTGGCAGGGAGAGGACGATCTAGGATAGGGGCTGAATTTGCTATTCCCACTTTGTCTCCATGGAGAGATTTAGAGCTTCCTCTAAGGGGTGCAAAGCTCCCAGATTTGGAGTTCACATCAGAAATCAGGTTGGTTGATGAGAAAAGTTTGGAATGGAATGAGGACTGGGATAAGGTCTCTTTTGATGTAAAAATCTCAATTGATTCAAGAACCTTGGAGGGAAGGCCCCATAGCGTCCTCATATGAAACATTTTAATATGGGCTTCCAGCATCTGCCGTGTACTGGACCCAACAAAGGAAAGCTCCTGGGAGGTATTTGGGGAGGGGTCTCCACCCACTAATGGTTGCAAACTTCTCTGTTTCATTTCAGTGTGGGATTGGACAGAAGGAGTCAATGTCTGCTTGATAGCGTGCCATGAATTATTCACAGTCCCAGGGAGCCGACCCTCATTGATTTCCTCAAACTTCTTGCTCAAATGTACTTTCAGGACATTTTCTAGTTGTCTCTGACCTAGACTTGGCCCTGACACCATTGAATTATTTCCTGACAGATTTATCATGTGACTGGCTAGATAGTTCTCAGAGTCAGACCCCAGATCCTTAACCGAAGAGCTCTCTGAATCACTCAACATTGGGTCATTCTCTGAGTTGTATCTCTTATCCTTCCCCTCATCCTCCTTCAGCTGAAATATTTCTGAGCCCCCTTCATAGAAGCTTTCAGGTTGACTCAATCCAACGGTTAGATCACTACTCTCATCATTATACACAGAGCTACTTGAGACTCCGTCCTCGCTCTTCGAATCATTTTCCTCTGAACAGGAATCTATTAGAGGCCTCATCAAAGACAGAGACTCATGGATCCTGCGGGGTAGGCCCCATCGGTGTTGGATGAGTCTCTTTCGAAGGTGATGCTCTAGTTTTTTGCGAAGCTCATTGTCAAGGGGAAAATCTCCAGGAAGGATGGAGATTGAAACATGGGCCTGGGTAGGCCGCTGATAAGGAAGGTTGGGTGCTGAAGAATAAAAGTCTTCATAAGATCTTTGGACCACAGAGGGCAAACCCCACAAACCTTCTTGTTGCTTCTGCAACACATTCCATTCCAAGTTTTGAATTTCAGATGAGGTGAGATTTTCTGATTCATTCTGGGGTCTATGGAAATATACTCCACAGATTCTCAGCTGGGGTAAAGAACCAGATGGTATCACTGAGAGTGAGGATTGATGGTGGGCCTGGGGTTCGATCTGAGTGAGAGCTGGGGGCTGGGATTGGGGCAGGGTTTGAGGCAAGGGTTGAGGCTGGACTTCAGGCAAGGATGGAGATAGGGGTTGAAAAAGCACTGGAAATTCTTGGGCTATGGAGACATTTGATATTCTATTGAAAATAAAGATTGAGGAATAGTCACACAAGACATGGACAGCAGAGGACAAGGACTCGCTGTGCAAAGATGGGAGACCCCAGAAAAGCTGGATATGATTTTTCACCAAATAATCCTCCCAAGTCTTCGTATGTGAAGGCTGCTGATGGATGTACAGTTCCTTTGGTTTGCCTTTGCTGCTCCAGAAAGGAAGGGTGACTACTGAGTCATGGTTATCAGCAGTTGAATCTAACATTTTTCCTGAAGAATTTAGGTGGGAGTCTGGCCTAAGTTGTTTTGGAAAAGAACCATTTTTCTTTTCCTTTTCCTTCCACATCAGGAAAACACTCCTCTTTTGGACTTGTCTCTCTAGGAGTGTCAGGACATTAGGGCTGAGAAAGAAAAGGTGACCACGTTCTACAAGATTGCCTGCAGGTTCTCCCCCAAAAGAGGGCTCTGAAGAATGGAGGGCAAGAAACTCTTGACTGAAATCACATTGTGCCAAGGTGGGAGGGAATGAGTCTTTGGCATGAGTTTGCCACATGGAAAAGTCTGAATTTGACAGGCTTGAATGGTCAATGCCTGTGATTGCTGGGATATAATTGGATAAAGCACCGGGACTATCTGGAGATGAGTTCTCTGGAACAGGCTTGGAAATTGTTTGGGATTGAGGCACAGTTGTCATGCACTCTGGTGTTGGTGAAGTAGACAATATTGGTGGTACGTGATGACAAGCAGATGAATCAGTGAGATTCATTGTCTGGGACAAATCTGGTAAGGGGTTAATATCTTGGGAAAGGGAGGGGTCAAGAAAGATGGTATTCAGAGTCAAAGTGGCTTCTGGTTGGAGAAGAGTATGTACTCTCTGAGTGGCATGTAGTGAGAGAGGGGGAAAGACAAAAGGTTGAGGTTGGGAATGGTCTGCTGGGAATTCAGATTCCAAAAGAGGAAAAGGCTCTGGTGGCAGAGTGTGACCTGGTGGTGAAAGTGAAAGAAAGTTAGCTAAGGGGGTTATTGGGTTAAGGGAGAGAATTGGGGGAGGTAGTGGGAAAGGCTCAGACAAAGGAGCTGATATTAGGTCTCTTGGAGGTACTGCTGAGAATGCAGGGGGCCAGGTGAATGATGACTCAGTCACAGAATCTGTGGAAGCCAAAGGGGACACAGAGCGAGTAGCATCTTCAAGGGCATCTGGGGACAGCAGCCAATTGACCTCGGCAGTTATATCATTACAGATCTCACAAGAGGAGTCTGGACATAACAGGTGACGAAAGCGGATGGTATCATGATTCTGGCCCAGGGGGCTGCAAGAAAGAGACAAGGTACAAAGCTGCAACCAGGACCAGAACAAGGAGAGGAGGGCCTACTAGCCTGATGGGGTAGGACCACCCAGCACCTGCTGCTCCTTCACATTGATTCAAATTGATGACTTCACAATACACCCTATAGCATTCACTCCAAGGCCTTCATTCACATCCCTGTTCCTATGGCTACTCCCCAACCCATGACTATGGCAGTCTTCAGTGAGTCTCTGGAATTGCACAGAACATACTAAAGAGGGATCAGGAAAGAGCGGGGAAGACTAGTTACCTTTTCAGGATAGAAATCAGCCTCTCTTTCTCCTCTTTTTCCCTCTGGTAATATCTCCGACCTGGGAAACCAGGAGAGTGAGTGATTTGTAATGGAGGTAGAAGCATAGGTATTACACAGGTGTCCCTTTATGAGAGACCATTGGGATATTAGACTCTGAAGGCCCCTGGTCAGTGGAGGTCAAATGGTCAATGATAATATTAACAAGGTTCCCATGTGTGTTGCTGCATTTATAAAGTAACTTCACATACATGATCTCTTTTGATGCTCAAACCCACTCTGAAGCAGAGGGGTCAGTGGTTACATCAAGAGGAATCTGATCACCCAGGAAGTCAAAGTACTTTCACAAAGTCAGGATACAGAAGTTCTGACTCTCATTTGTTGGGCAATACCCATTGCCCAGTTCTATCACTCCTCCTGCCCAGGGACGGCACAGCAGGGAACCTTATAAGTGTCTCAGGTTCTAACTGCCTTCCCATGAGCCTCTCCTCTGAGTGCTGTTTTAGGAGAGGGACTGTATCTAGCCACTAATGTCTTCAGAGACTATAGACCTGGGGCTTCATGAAAAGGAGAGGAAGGGTCACTCTTGGTGGAATAGGCAAAACCTTACCTTTCCGCGTCCCACCTTTCCTTCTTCTCTTGGTTCTTCCCTGACACTGAGAAAAAGAAGAGAATCACTTCTCTCACTTCTCTCTCTAGGAAACCCAGACACTCATGATTCAAGAACAATATAACCCTATTTTACTAGAACTTTGTGTTCTTTCCTTTTATCAGTTTTCATAGGTTTCAAGTATTTTAAATTTTTCCTTTAGAAGACTCAAAGGAGTCTTTTGTCTATGAGGTCCACACTTGCTATTCCTAGTCAGCCATCTGCTCTAGGAAGGCATGGAGTCTGAGGCCAACAGCTTCATCTCTCCTCCCTCAGATAGAAGCTCGTAACCTGGGACAGAGCTCAGGCTCCAGCCTCTGCTCAGAGGCTCAGCACTGCTCTCCTGACCAGCCTAACACAAAGGAAGGCTTGGTTGAGTGAGGCCTCAGTTGGGACTATGACTTATGATGAAGTGCCCAGGAACTCTGCAGAGATCATATTCTAAATAATCCAGTCCAGGGCCAGGACATCACTTTTTTATCCTGGAACCCTCCACCAGATCCAAACGGTCTGTGAGCTTCCAAGAGAGAGTCCCAGTTGAACCCCTAGCCTTGCCCAGACTATTCTATCCTCTACTCAGACTTCCTATCTCAGGGGTTACTCTGAGTCAACCAAACTCAGCAAACAAACAAAAACTCATAGACACAGATGACAGTTTACTGGTTACCAGATGGAAATGGGGGTGGGGTAGATAAGGGTAAAGGGGGTCAAATGTATAGTGTCAAAAGGAAATTTAATTTTGGGTGGTGAACAAATGATGCAATATACATATGATGTATTATTGAATTGTACAACTTGAAGCCTATATAATTTTATTAACCAATGTCACCCAAATACATTTAATTTAAAAAGTGAGACTAGAAATGGAGACAATAATAAAGAATCTCTGCTGGGTCTTGCTCAGGGCTCCTTACCTTTTCTATGTTTTTGGTTTCCCAGAAAGTTGATAAAGCTGGAATCCCCACCAGGTAGCACAGGAACAGAAGGAGTAACCATAACCCACATAGGTAAGTGAGGTTGGGGTCAATATTTAAAAATGCTGAGCCAAAGCTCATAAAAGGGTCAGTTTGGCCATTAAGAAATGAGAAAATATCCCAGTGTCTGAACTCCATTATCTGAATTGCAATGCTGCCTGAGGCAACTGAACTCTAAGAGTACAGACTCTCAGACTTTATTGCCAGGCCTGCATCACAGAGCACTGATGAGTCACAAAGGGTTACTGCGGGTGGGGGAGGACACACCTTGAAGCGGGTGTGTCCACAGCCCTGTCCCCCACATGCCTTGCAGGACCCTCCACACCTCTTGGGCCTCTAGGTTCCTCTGCTCTATTTTCCAATTCACCTTTCATCACATCATATATTTACCTTAATGAAATGTTCTTCTTGTTTCATGTATAACCCAGATATTACCTGGGTCTCCCTTTACTTGTTGAAGACCCTGACTTGGGGCTCACCTTGTCTACCACCTTGATAGTCTGAAATGCTGCCTGGAATTTTTGATGTACCCAGACATTTATACACAGGATCATATATGTCCCAAATCCATCTTTCCTATAGAATGTTTTGCCTTATGCAAACCCAGATATAGAACTTAAAGTTCTTTTATACTTAGCTTTCTGAATGTTGAATAGCAAATTTAGTTTTTTGTTTCGGTTAGCCTTTACTCTCTTAAATCAGAGGGGCTGACAAATAATTAAAATGAATAATTCATCATTCAACATTCAAAAAACTAAAATCAGTATAAACAAATGTAAATAATTAAACTTTCAAATGATTTGGGGGTTAGTCTGCAGCACTTATTTTTCTGAAGTTAGTAAAACAAACGGCATAAAGACTTTCGGAGGACACGCACACACGCATGCACACACTTGACAAACCAGTTATTTCAAAATGAAGTATTTTGTCTTTTAATCTTTCATTTTTTTAAATTTTGACCCCACTTCTTACTCTCTCTAAAATACAGACATCCTCTGCTGTCTATATCAGTTTCCTAACAGCTGTACAAATCCCTGTCTTAGTTCAGGCTGCTATCATAAAAATACCATAGACTGGGGTGCTTAAACAACAAAAATTTATTTCACACAGTTATAGTGGCTGGGAAGTCCAAGATCAAGGCACCAGCAGATTCACTGTCTGGTAGGGCCCACTTTCTGGTTCATAGACAGCCGTCTTTTACCTACCACCTCAATGTGGTTAAAAAAAAAAAGAGCATGAGGGAGCTTTCTGTGGTCTCTTTTCTAGGGGAACAAATCCTATTCATGAGGACTCCACCCTCATGACATAAGTACTTCCCAAAGGCTCCATCTCTTAACAACATCATATTGGGGTTAGGGTTTCAACATATGAATTTTGGGGGAAACACATCCAATCCACAACACTCCCAACAGGTTGAGATGGGTTGCATTGTGCTAAGCTAGTGATTCTGTTAGTCCTCTGGTGAGACCTAGGAGTGTCAAAGCCCTAGGGCACATTTAGTCTTGAGCAGTCTCAACTGATTATTCTTGTGGGCCCTGTATATATAATCTTTTCCTAGGAGATCTGTATACAACTTAATAAAGTGGTAGGAATTGTAAAAAAAGTAGGAATAGAACACAAAGCAAACACAGAAAAAGGAGTTCTTTTGACAGGACAAAAAGGCCAGAGGGGTCAGGGAAAACTTCAGAGTTGGTCTTGTGAGTTTGTCTTCCCATTTCCCTTCCCCTTCCTCCTCCTCCTCCTCTTATTCTTTCTTTACACTTTATTTTTTAAAGCATTTTAGTTTCATAGAATAATTTAGTGGGGAGTACACAGTTTCCATACACCTCAAGTCCCCACAACACACAAACACTCACATACACACAGCCTTCCAAACTATCAACATCCAACACCAGACTAGGACAGTTCTGGTATCCTTGAACCTGCATGGACACATCATAATGTTTACATTACGGTTCACTCTTCCATTCTATGGGTTTGGACAAATGCATAATGACATGTGTACACCGTAATAATATCAGAGTAAGTTCATTGCCCCCAAAATTCTGTTTTATGCCTATTCATCCCATCTTCTCTCCTACCCTGGGGCAATTACTGATCTTTTTACTGTCTCTACAGTTTTGCTTTTCCAGAATGTCATCTAGATGGAATCACATAGTGCAAAACCTTTCAGATTGGCTGCTTTCACTTAGTAATATGGAAAAGACACGGTTTCGCCATGTCTTTTTATGGCCTAATATCTCATTTCCTTTTAGTGCTGAATAATATTCCATTATCTGGATGTACCACAGTTGTATATCCGTTCACCTTGGACATCTTGGTTGCTTGCCAGTTTGGCAACTATAAATAAAGTTCCTATAACTTTCTATAATTAAAAAAAGTTTCATGAGGTATAATTCATATGTCATACAATTCACATATTAAAAGTATACAATTCAGTGGCTTTTAGTATATTCGCGATGTTGTACATCCATCACCAAAAATAATTTTAGAACTCTTTCAACACTTAGAAAGAAACTCTGCTCCCTTCAGTCTTGACCCTTAAATCTTCTTATTTCTCCAAGCCCTAGATTACCACTAATCTACTTTCTCTGTATATTGGTGAATTCTGAACATTTCATACAAATGGAATCACATAATATGTAGCCTTTTGTATCTGGCTTCTTTTACTTAGCATGTTTTCAAGGTTCATTTCTGTTGTAGCATGTATCAGTACTTCATTTATTTTTATGGCAAATAATATTCCATGGTATAGAGAACATTTTGTTCATACATTGATTAATCGATGAACATTAGGGTGTTTCTACTTTTTGGTTGTTATGAATACAGCGGCTGGGAAGATGTGTGTACATGTTTCATTGCAGATGTATGTTTTCATTTCTTGCTTATTCTTTTTTTTTCAATAATAAAGTCACACTTTATTAAAGTTTGTTGCTTTCTGAGATTTTGGTAGTATAACTATATTATATTCTTTATGAAATGAGATCTTTGGAGTCTAAATGTAGTTTTTATTAACTATCAGGGTGCATCAATTTGCCCCCCTCACTTTCAAAATTAGCTCTTGGATTGGCAGGAATGATGGTGATGGGTAATGTTTAACATTTAAAAATAGTGAATGCTTTATGTTCTCAAGGTTCTATTCTTAGAAAGTCAGAAAAGGGTGTGGGTAGAGGAAGTGCAATACAGTCCATGGGAACATGAGCAAACCTACAACATATATAAAAGCACATTTCTGATCATACTAAACTATAAAGTATGTGCCTAAGGATGAGAGTAGCAAAACATTACACTAAAAAAGTGGAAGGGGACTCAATTGTGAAAGAAACTTGAACTTTGTACTGAGGGCAGTGGGAATCTAAGATTTTCATAACAAGAAGGAAGTCATACCCAGATTTTGGAAAGATGACTAGCAAAAGACAAGAAAGTTGAGCATTCATGGAGAAATATGCAAATTAATCACTGTATCACATAGTACTCTTTTACTTGTAGATGATAGAAAACAAGGTGAATTCTGGCTTATGTAAAAATTGTAATTTATTGGCTTATATTTCTCAACAATACATGAGTAGATTCAGCTTCTGACTTTCCATCCGTTATTTTGCTTTCTCAGTACTGACTCATTCTCAAGCTACTTTTCTTGTCACCCCAAGGTGGCATCCTAACAGGTAAAACAGAAATATCCCTGTATTCTCAGGTAAAGTCCTGATATTCAACTGAATGGGACCAGTTTAAGTCATAAGAACCTTTTGAAATAATTACTGAGAACCAAAGAATACTATTAGACAAGTCTATGTCAGTGCTACTCGAAAGTGTGGTCCGTGGTCCGATGCCTGTTTTCACATTTTTGTTAACCATCTGCAACAATTTCAGTTGATAAATTGAGTATGGTTAGAAACTTTTATTGCCATTTATTTGACAGACTAATTAAATCTAATAAAAAAATTGAGGCATGTAGTTTGTATGTTTTTGCTTTGTATATAATTTTCCAGTGATCATTTTTATTATATTTTACACAATATCAATTCCCAATCAGTGGGGGTGGGGGATAGGAGAGGAAGCAAACTAGTCTTTCCCCACAGAAAGTTTGAGAAACTGTGGTCTAATGTACATACTCCACTGTGAGGCCTGGGGTGAGTCATCATTCTGGAAACACAGAGAAACTTTGGGGAAAAGTTTTCTTCTCTCCATTAGAGGGGGCATTAACAAAGGTATTCTTTAATTGTGGGACCTAATTTGGAGAGAAGAAGGACACTTCTAGACTTACTTTGGCTCTCCTTTTTTTCTCTTGATTATTCCATGTTGACCTGCCTTTCTTATTTAGAATCCCTAGTAAGAATGTACTCTGCTTAACAAAACCCAAAATGAGTGGAAGGAAGGAAATAATAAAGATCAGAGCAGAAATATAAATTCATTAGAGTCTAAAAAAACAATACAAAAGATCAATGAAAACAAGAGTTGGTTCCTTGAAAGGATAAACAAAATTGATAAACCACCAACCAGACTCATCAAGAATAAATGAGAGAGGACCCAAATAAATTAAATCAGAAATGAAAGAGGATAATTAACTACGGGCTCCACAGAAATATGAAAGAGTATAAGAAGTATTTATATGCCAACAAATTGGACAATCTGGAAGAAATGGATACATTCCTAGAAATATACAATCTCCCAAGACTGAGTCAAGAAGAAACAAAAAATCTGAACTGACCAGTTACCATGATTGAAATTGAATCAGTAATCAAAAATTTCCAAAGAACAAAGTCCTGGACCAGATGATTTCACAGGTGAATTTTACCAAATATTTAAAGAGGAATTAACACCTATTCTTCTCAAACTATTCCAAAAAAATTTCAAGAGAAGGGAAGGTTCCTAATTTTTCCATAAGCCACCATTACCCCGATTCCAAAACCAAAGACATTACAAAAAACAAAAACTATAGGCTGATATCCTTGATGAACATTGATGCAAAAATCCTCACCAAATGTTAGCAAACTGAATTCAGCAATACATTAACAATATCGTACACTATGACTAAGTTGGATTTATTCCTGGGATGCAAGTTTGGCTTAATATCCATAAATCATTTAATATGATATACCACATTAACAAATTGAAAATAAAAATCACACGATCATATCAATAGATGTAGAAAAAGCATTCAACAAAATCCAGAATCCATTTATGATAAAAATCTTAGAAAAGTGGGAATATAGACAACATACCTCAACATAATAAAGGCCATTTATGACAAACCTATAGCTAACATCATACTCAATGGGGAAAGGCTAAAAACAATTTCTTTAAGATCAGGAATAAGACAAAAATGTCCGCTTTTACCACTTCTATTCAACATAGTATTGGAAGTCTTAGCTACAGCAATCAGACAAGAAAGAGAAATAAAAGGCATCTAAACAGGAAAGCAAGATGTAAAACTGTCATTTGCAGATGACATATACTATATAGAGAGAATCCAAAAGATTCTACCAAGAAGCTATTAGAACTGATAAATGATTTCAGTGACATAGCAGGATACAAAATTAATATTCAGAAGTTGACTGCATCTTTATATACCAATGATGAATTATCAGAAGGAGAAATTAAGGGAACAATCCCATTTACAATTGCATTGAGAACAATAAAATGCCTAGAATCAAATTAATCAAGGAGGTAAAAGACCTGTTCTTGGAAAATTATGTCATTGAGAAAAAGAAATTTAAGAACATTCAAATAAATGGAAGCATATATTATGCTTATGGATAGAAAGACTCAACATAGTTAAAATGGCCATATTACCCAAAGCAATCTTTAGGTTCAATGCAATCCCTATCAAAATACCAATGACGTTTTTCAGAGAACTAGAGCAAATAATTAAAAAAATTATATGAAACCATAAAAGACCCCGAATAGCCAAGGCAATCTTGAGAAAGAACAAAGTTGGAGGTAACACACTACCTAATACTAAACTACACTATAAGGCTATAATAATCAAAACAGCATGGTACTGGCATAAAAAATAGACACATAGCTCAATGGAACACAATATAGAGCCCAGAAATAGTTCCACACCTATATGGTCATTTAATCTATGACAAAGGTGGCAAGAACATACAGTGGGGGTAAAGACAGTCTCTTCAACAAATAGTGTTGGATAAACTGGATGAATACATGCAAAAAAAAAAAAAAGGACCACCTTATTTCACCATGTATAAGAATAAACTAAAAATGGAATAAAGATAAATGTAAGACCTGAAACCATAAAAGTTCTAGAAGAAAATATAGGCAGTAAACTCTCTGATATTGCTATGAGTAATTATCTTTCCGATAATCTCAGGCAGGGAAACAAAAGAAAAAATAAACAAATGGGACTATATCAACCATATTTTTTGCACAGCAAAAGAAACCATCAATAAAACAAAAAGACAACCTACTGAATGGGAGAAGATATTTGCCTACAATACATCTGACAAGGGGTTAATATCCAAAATTTATATAAGGACTCATACAGCTCAACAAAAAAAATAAACAATCCAATTTAAAAACTGGGCAGAAGACATGAACAAATATTTCTTCAAAGAGGAAATACTGATGGCTAATAGACATGTGAAAAGAGGCTCTGAGTCACTAATCATTAGGAAAATATAAGTTAAAACAACAGTGAGTTATCACCTCTGTTGGGAGCCATTCTTGATGAATGCCCTGCAGACAGGGTTGGAGTTGCCTGCAAGCTAGAAGTTTGCAGAGCAGGTGGGCTTATTTACTGAAGGAGGAAGTTTGGCTTAATCTTGAATGTTCCTTGCCCCAGGGAATAAGAGACAAAAACAGGAACAAGGATGTTTTGCGAGAACTTATGTAGAGGTCAGTGATCATTTGCATATGTGTGGGTGTTGCTTCTCCAAGGGTATATATATGCTGTGCTAAATAAACTCAGGGCACAGTATTTACTGTTAGCCCTCCCGACTCTATCTCTTTGTCTCTGTCTTTTCTCAATCCTCACTCCTCTCAGGAACTGTTCGATCTTAGCTAGGGCTCCGGCACACTTCACAGCTGTCAGACTGTCCATTACCAATAAATCATAAAAAAAGTGTCGGCCAGGATGTAGAGAAAAGGGAACCCTCATTACGCCATTGGTAGGATTGCAAATTGGTGCAGCTATTATGAAAAAAGTTTGGAGGTTCCTCAAAAAATAGAAATAGAACTACTTTTTGAGCAATTGCACTTCTGAGTAACCAAAAAAACCCCAAAACACTAGTTTGTAAAGATTTATGCACCTCTATGTTCACCGCAGTGCTATTCACAATAGGCAAGATATGGAAATAACCTAAGTATCTATCGATAGATTACTGGATAAAGAAGTAATGGTACATATATAAATAATGGAATATTACTAAGACATAAAAAATGAAATCTTACTATTTGCAACAACATGGGTGGATCTAGAGGGTATTACGTTGAGTTAAATAAGCCAGAGAAAGAGAAATACCATCTGATTTCATTATATGTGGAATCTATGGAACAAAAAAAATGAACAAACTAAATAAAAACAGACTCAGATACAGAGGACACATTGATGATTACTAGAGGGAAGGGGGGTTGGGAGAATAGGTGTAAAGGGAGAAGAGATGATGAAGTACAAAATAGTAGTTACAAAACAGTCACAGGGAAGTAGAGCATAGTATAGGGAATATAGTCAATATTATTGTAATGGCTGTGTTTAGTGCCAGATGGGTGCTAGAGTAATTGGGGGATCACTTTATAAATAATATAAATGTCTAAGCATTGAACTGTATACCTGAAAGTAATATAAAATAATAAAAAAGAAAAAAGTATTTCCATAGGTTCTGAGATACAGTGCTTTTATTATCTTTTTTTGTAGATATCCTAATCTTTCACTTTAAGTTTTTTTTTTTTTATTTATTCAAGTGTTTGTATCCATCAATACAGGATAGAGTAACACTAATTTCATGTTCATTAGGGTCAGTCTGGGCTGTGCTCCATTAATGCTCATTTAGAACCATCTGAAATGTCACCAGTAACTTCAGCAGAGGTGGGAGAGAAATGGAGAATAGCAACTTAACTACTTCTCACATTTTATTGCCTAATTCAAGTCACATCACCATAACCAAATTCAAGAGTATAGGTAAACACAATTTTATTGTGGCCTAGAATGACAAAAAGTGGAAATACTGGAAATATTGATGCAAGCACAAATGTAACATATGAGCTGAAGAAATTTTTGTCTTTGGTTTTGATATGATCAAAGAATGTTTCCTGTATTCTTTCTAAATTTTGAATTTGTTGAGGATGCTCAGTGGTTAAATAATCGATTTTTGTGACTGTTTCACAAACACTTAAAGAAGGTGTATTACCTATATTTAAGGTATAGAGTTTTGTAAATATCAATTACATACACTTTTAGTTTATGACATGTAGTTTTAAAATATGTGTTCTGTTCATTTGACCTACCATTAGCTGAGGAAAGAAAATGAAAACTCATTATTTTAAATACTTTTATTGATCTTGGTATCTTATAGGATTTTTGTTTTATAAATGTATCTGGTATATATATTAATAACTGTTCTTTCATTATAAATTGTGCATTCTATAATTATAAAGTGTTCTATTTTTCTAATTTTATACATTTTTCCCAAAATTCAACCTAATCTGACTTTCACATAGTTTCTCATCTTTTAAACATACTAATCAAGTGCTCTTCTCTGCCATGACAGGTTACTGAGGACCTCCACTTTTCCTACATTGATCACCTTCTCTTCCTTGAAAGACTATTTTTACTTGCCTTCCAGAGTATCACATCATCTAATTTTCCTTCTACCTCACTAGTTACTAAATTTTTCCTGTCTCTTTTTGCTGTTTTCTTCTCATTTCCTGAAACCTCTAAATTAGTTCGATGCTGCAAAACCCACTCTTTGGAATGCTTGGCTTCTCTATCTGCACTTATTCTTTTGGTGACACCATCTAGCTTCATGGCTGAAATACCACCTATATCATATTAGTCATGGTCTGGTCAGGAGACGGAAATCACATCTGTCATTTTAACAAAGAGAATTTATATACAAAGGGTTATAACTAGGGATAAATTTGCTGACAGTATCACCAGTGATTATCATTCTGAGATACTCTATAGGGCAACATTTTCAGTAAGTGGTGAGCTAAGTGTCGAGTACTTTCAGCTGTTATTTCCCAGCAAAATTTTTCTTTTCCCACATGTGAACTACACATTTCTGCTTGTGAAATCACTTCCCATGTCTGAATATGTAGACAAGGCTAGCTATATTCTTGGGATTGACACAAAAATTCTCCAGCTTCTCATTTTATTTTCACTTGTTCATGTGCTATTTATTGGTCTTTTCTTGGAGAGGTAAGGTTAGAGGATAGAGATTTGAGTTTGACTATTGATACAGAAATAAGTAAAGCCTTTTAGTGTACTTTGGTTCTATGCCTCTCAGAATTACGTGATAAGGCAGAGGGCTTCTTCTTAAGGTCCATACTAGTTCAATAGATACCTCTATTGGTAAAGAATGGAGGTCTAGCTAGGAAAGATATATTCCTTTACCATGCTCTACTTCCTTTATGTCCACATGTTCCTTGGTTAGACTATTTTAATTTCTACAACAGAACAGAGTTTGACCTACTGAATTGGCCTTTATGAAAGCTAATGAGGAATCGGCTGCCAGAGAGAGGAGGTAAAAGATTTTCCCAGGTCTTTTATATACTGTAAACATACAGCAGGCAGGGAGCAGCCTTTGTACATTGTGAGGTCCAAGGGAGAAATTAATAAACAAGGAGGAATGAATTGCCTGCTGGGTATGTTTAGCGTTTAAGAGCTCCCAGTTATTGTCACACTTCTGTCTGTACTTCAATCAGGTACGTAGTGTTCCTTCTGGCCTCTAATCATCTTCTGTCAGTTATTACACACCTGTGGTCTCAGGGCCATGTGTATCCAACAGGAGGTAGAAAACAACATGAGCAGAGAAAAATCACTCACTGCCTTAGGCTCAGAGTTCCTCTGTTTCTACTCATGGATACTACTGCTTCAAATTCTCTGAGCTGTTAGATTCTGTACTGCCTTGACCTTCAAAATTTTGTGGATTTCTACAGCCTTGCCTAAAACCATGGACTTAACCCTTTCTTGCTCTCTGCTGACCTCAGACTTCTGTCTTGTAAGTCCCCATTTGCAGTACTTGTTGGATCCCTGACCCATGCCTCCTCTGCCCTCAGATTGATACATGCTCATATATGGTTGGAATTCAAAAGTCCTCATTTTGCTTCTGTCTAATGATTGTTGTCCTCGTCAGTGCTGGGGCATGATAGTTTATGTTTCAATTTGATTATCCTACAGTTTTCCTAATAATTCTTCACTGTCCTCTTCCAGAATTAACTGTTAGTTATCTGACAATGAATGTGAAATATATAGTAAAACCAGAAGTGATTGCAACCATAGTAGGTATGGGATGATGCTTCTGAGAAAGAAACATAATAAATATTTCTGCCTTTTAGTGATTGAACTTTTCCACATTGAGTTCATACAATATTTGAATCTAGAAAATATATCTGTTTATCCAAATTCAGAGTGAGATTTCAGACCCTTTCCCATTCCCCACCCAGTAGTTGTAGTAAGGGGAAGATCCCAAAGAACTTGGGTAGGAGAAGCAAAAAGTCTGAGCAGTGCTTCAGCCTCACAGGTAGCAAAAGCAGCCTTCTTCTAAATATCAGTCTCTCAAACCTGTCTGTATTTTTTATTTTAGGGCCGAAGATCTTGGTAAACTATAGTTTCTAGGGCTCCACCTATAATATTTGCTCCACCTAGAATATTTTATGGGAGGACTGTCCAGAAATCTGAATATTAAAAAAAATCCTCTAAGTGATTCTGATCAATGGCTCAAAAGATTGGTATTTGGAAACCACTGGTCCTAGTAACAGGGGGTAACAACTATGCAGATTATAATGGAGAGAAGGACAAATTGTAAAAAATACAATCTCTACAGACCTTATATTTAACTAAGTCTGACAAAAGAGCAATTGAAAAGAGACAGAACTCTGCAGTTATTATTAAAGTCCTTGATACAAGTAGTTGAACAACCTCCAAAATTAATTGTTAAGAGTTTGAAACAGAAAAGGAGAGGATCAGTGAATCATCATGGTAAAATCAAAACAGAAGACAGACTCAAAGAGACACATTTTCTTACCAACATCAAGCTAACAATTTTACCAGTTTCCTCTTAAATGTAGGTTGCAAGCTAATACCAGATCACAATGTCTTATAGTTTATGTTTGTTGATACATCTTAATAGTTCTTTTCTCACTGTTTCATTGTTGGTATTCTTTTTAAAAATATGAAGTCCCAAAGTAAAATATCCCTCAGCTATTATTATAGACAGGGAAATCATCACTGGGTAGGTCCTGAGTGGCAATTACAGTCAAGAATTTGGTGTCCAGTGTGGGAAAAGTAGGAAAGCAGACCATCTTATAAAATTCTAACCTAAGAGGACTTGCTTCTATTGAGAATAATCAGGAGTAACATTCAAAAAATGTAACAACCGATATAACAATATAAATTAATGTTTAAATGAAAATGCATTTAAAATTCCTTTTATTCTCTAAGTGAAACGTGTATGTATAAACCATACAACAGTGACATAAATCGTTCATCCATTTTATAATTTCAAATCAGTTGTTGATTTGTTTAGAAATTAATAGCATGATTTTTTGTTTGTCATGGCTTTCACTGTCTAAATGTTGCTCCTCTCTGAGCCATGGTTTGATATTGGGAAGCACATATACTATCTAAGTGACTTCTTTATTAAATGGATAGTGAATAAGTTCCAGGTACCTGTTCTTTTCTCACCTTGGAGGCAGCTGGCTGCCCTGCCTGCATCTGTGGGGAGCCTGAGTTTCAACCACGCTTAATATCACTGCCATCAGTGCTCCTGCTCCTGCTATCTGTTCTGCTACTTTACGTATCTTTGCCCACAATTGTTGAGCTTCAAAATAGCAGGTGGGCCTGAAACATGCCACTGGTACTGTTGAGGCCACCAGTTTTGTCTACTTATCAATCCACTAAGGGTTGCCCATGTTCATGCTAGCAAGATTCACAGGTTCAATTTCTGGCCTCTACTGCTGTTGTACAACATTTTTAGTTGGGAGTGTTCTTCAATAACCCATGTAAAGAATTTCATTATTTAATATTCAGCATAGCTATATGGTATAAACTGGTAGAAAAGGAGTTCTAGGTATACCATCTGTATCAGTTAAGATGAAGTTCAGCTGCATATAACGGGTAGCTTAAACAAGATAGAAATTTATTTTTTCTTTTTTATATAAGACAGTCTGAAGATAGGCAGTTAAGGGTTGGTATAGTGACTTGATAGTCTTTAGGACTCTAGGTTCCCTTTCTTCCCTTTTTTATTTGGCATTTTGTCTCATGGTTCAAAATAGTTGTTCAATCTCCAGTCATCATGCTATATTCTAGCCAGGAGGAAGGTAGGAAGATGGAGGGGAAAAACGTGTGGTGCTTTTTATTTTTAAGTAGACTTCTTGGAAGCCCGACATGACATTTTCATGTACATCTCTTTGTCTGGTGCTTAACCACATAGTCACATGTAAGAGCAAGAGAAACTGGGAAATTGAGTCTTTAAATTGGGATGCTACATGGTATATTTCTATATACCATAATCAAGGTGATAGCTAAAGACTAATTGTTGGAGACAACTTGCATTCTGCCACACCACCCTTTAATTCATTCTCTCGTTTCCTGAAGGATGATAGCCAAAGCACAGTGACATAAAGAAACAGATAGAAAATACAGAATGTCCATTGAGGCTATCATTTAAAGGTATTTTAATTCTGGCGTATGAACTTTGGAAAACACCTGTAAAGAACAACTTTCTTTCATCAGTGTCCTAGAAGATCTGCATCCTCTGGTACTACCCTGACAGAAATCCTTGACCTGATCATAGTATGCTGATCACAATAATGACAATGTATTCAGTGTGTACGGTTTGAAGGCTTTAGGAGAAGAAAACAGAGGTCTACAGTTCTGGACATTGCTGAGTATGTTTGGTGTGCCTGAGAGAGAAACAGAAGGAGAGTAACATTGAATACACAGATATTGATCCAGAGCCAATAACTTGGCCTAATTTGATTGTGATGATTTTATAAGAAGAAACTATGATCTCCCAAGAACTCTAGCTTGAAGGAGAAAAAATTCATATATTTGAGCATGCCAAACATCTTCAAGAAGCCCCTTTATTGATATATTTTAATTACTCCTTTTCACCTTGTTAGTAGAAAGACAGTCCCTTCTTAGGGTTATAAAAATGGCCAAACACATGACACTTAACACTAGACAGATTAGTTCAATATCAGTTTCTTAGTCATACATACTCACAGCATAGGGGAGGAGGACACTGTATGCCATGCAGGGTCACACAAGGTTGGACTTGGGAACAGCATGCTTTACACCACATGCTACAAATTTCATTGATAAATGAGATAAATTTAAACAGGGAGACTTGAGTCTTTGTACTTTTACCTCTGTTTGCTCAAGTATAGTTAATATTCAGTACTAGACAAAATTTCCTTTCAAAAAAAGTATAATAATATTTGGGAAAAAAACAATAGTTACAGAGTTCATAGTCTTGATACTGCATCAGGTGAAGAGATAACATTATACTGCCATTTGTTTCTCTGCAGAAGATATGTCAGCAATAGGACAGCCTTTACCATGTAATACATAGGGACCTAGTGGCATTGGTTTGTGCCAAAGGAAAAAAAACTGCCTAGAATAGGGAAATTAGCTCCATAACTGACCCATAGTGGGCATGGTCAGATAACTCAACTACAATACCCAAAAAGGTTTGGTTAGCTCATACGTAACTTAGGGTTAGCACTTATATCTTTGAGTGTAAACGTCAGTGACAGTTTTCATAACAGAAACATCATGGATTGACCCTATTTATGATTTCCAAACTCAGACAGGTAGCAATACCTTGACAATGGATGATTAATTCAGTGGCTCTGATAAAAGAAGTCCAGTCCTAGGTGGGATCTGAAAAGTACTTGGTATGGCATCAGAAAGTACTTCTTACCTGGTCAGAAACACTGTCAATGGTCAATCATGGAGATTGGGTGATTCCAATAGGGAAGGGACAAAGATTAGTGAGAGATTTGGGTGTCTAAGTTTTATCAGCAACTAATGTTTCTTCTTTTTAAAAGAATCAAATGGGGGTGCCCTGCTGGATTTTTTAGCTTTTTTTTATTATATCAGTGATGCAAAAATAGTTGTTAAAAATCTTTCCCCTTAGAATTTCAGTTTTAGGAAAATTCTTGTTGTATGAGAAAAAATATCCATGCTTGTTTGAGACAGAAAATGTACTAAAATGAGTTAGACCAATGTTACAACAAATACTGATTACCTGCTATATATTTGACATGAAGCCACATTTAAAAAAAATCCTATTGACTGTTTCCTTTTCTATCCTCATAGGTGACTGCAAACAAAGTAATATGTTCAGAATTCCATGAGAATTGCTATATGTGCTTTGGAAGGGAGGGAGAAAAATATTATGTTGGTCTGATAAAAATTCATAGGGGAACAAGAGTTAAGGTGTGACTTGAAAGATGAGTAGAACATATTTTTAAAATAAAGTTTATTTTTATGCAAAATAAATATGTGCTCAAAATAAAACATTTCCAAAATGTGAAAAGAAAAATGACAGTTTTATCACTTTTGATAACATTTTCATGCACTTAATATTGTCTTATGTAGTACACATAATTATATTATAATTCATTAATTTGCATTTTTCTATGTTCTTAAAAACTGCTAGGATATATAGATTCCATAAAATACATGTACCATAATTTAAATAATTCCCCACTCAGATAATATTAACTCTCTGAATTTATATGAATAGATCAATTGAAAATTGAGATTGTAATTTTAATACTCTTAACATATATTGCCAAAATGCTATTCTACAATGTTTTAACATTTTTAAAATCATTATAAAGAAATTCATTTTTACCATACACTAGTATTATTATAATTTTTAATAGTTCCTAACTTATAGATTAAAATAATATATCATTATTTAAGTTGCATTTTTTCATTGAATATTTATCCATATTTTTTCCAATCAGTTGAAATTCTTTATGTGAAATGTATTTTTTAACATTTGTCACATTTATCTTCTATGCATTTATTTCTATTAATTCATTATATATTGGACATTAACCTAGTAAAAGGATTTTTCACTTCTGCTTGTCTTAAATATTTTCCCAATTAATTTTGTAAACATTTAGGCAATTGGATATTTTATGTATTTTTATCTGTGCATTTCTTTTTTATTAAATAATATTTAAAAATTTGCTCAGATAAAAGAATTTTATTGTGTACAATAGATATAGAAATTACCTTTGAAGAGACAAGTGAGATCAAAGACTGTGAACTGGCAAAAGCCTAGTCTACTTGGAATAAAGGTCTGTGTAAATTGACTCTGATGTTTAACTTTGGGAAGGTGGTTGTGGATTTATATTCTGTAAAAAGTTTCTTTGGAATTTTGATAGGGATTGAATTGATTCTGTAGATTTCTTTAGGTAGTATGGGCATTTTAATAATACTAAGTCTTCCAATTCACAAATATAAGATGTTTTTCCATTTGTTTCTAATGTTAATTTCTTTCATCAACGTTTTATGTTTATTTCTGTTGGAATAGAAAGAAGTCTATTAGATTTATCAGAACAGACATTTCAGGACTCTTTGGCTTTCCTTATGTGTCCCTGAAATCCAATGGTGCCTGGGCCCATGGATCAATCTCATCCATTCCATAGAGTAAAGTCAGATAAAAGATCAGAAGATGAGTCTGCTGGTTGGCTAACCTGTGGATGTTATTCTTCTCACTAATTAAAAAGATTTTACCAGCTCCTGTAAATCTGGGGGTTATCTTTTAAAACTGTTAGTCCAGAGTTCAAATATGGTCAAGCCTCTAATCACAGTATGTACATGAAAAGGGTGATAAAGTCAGGTGCTGGGTCAAAACAGGCATATTGGAAAGTCTAGGGTTGGTTGCCATTCTCTTTGAAGAAGCAAAAAAGGCAACAAACTCCTTAAAGAAGTAGGCTGAGAACATTTATCATTTGTTATTTGCAAACATCTCCCAGTATACCTCTCTAGTCATAGAAGTATCATTGGCTGACTGGTGAGGTCCTGAGGAATAAGACTACATCTAACATTTCTCTACCTTTGCCTCTTTAATAACACACTTCCTTATTTTCTCTTAGTCTGGAATATGGGTAGTTCTTAGTGACTTGGTTTCAGATACAAGGGAAAAGCATAAAATGTAAGTGCCATAACATTTAGTCGTGTGTGTTTGCATGTGTGCATGCGTGTGTGTGTGTGAAACTCTGAAACTCTGGAATTAGTATAGTATATTGAATTCACTCTTCACACAAAAGACAGATTTCACATTATGTCACTTGCTATCAATGTATCAACACTGCAGAGTTCAAAATTACAAATGTTACAGCCAGAAACACTGGGTTTCTTGGAAACGTGTTTGGGAAATCTTTTAAGATCATAGCTGTCTAAAATTCTGCCTGTAAGTAATTTTTGCACAGACTCTGTCATACCCTGTAAAGAACCAACTCATCATAAATGGGAGAACAATCATTACGATATAGAGTAATTGTGTTTCAGTACTCAATGTGAGAGCGGGAATAAACAGGTAAGGAACTGGCAAAGCTTTATTGCTACAAACATCTACCCTAGACTAACTTCACCCTAAATCATGGTAGTAAATGACTGCAGAAAGTAAAAAAGAACAAAAACTTATTGAACATTTGACACTTATAACTAACACAGTATTTTAACCAACAAGAGGCATAAAAGTGATGAAGTGTAGTTGTGACAGCTCTGACAACTTTGTCAACCCACAAATTCTATTTTGGTAAATGCAGACCCACTATATGAAATGAAAATATGTGGCAATTCCATTGTGACAAATATAATAAGACAACAATAATGTGATAAACTATAGTGAAAGATGGGAAACTGAAGGATGCTTGGAAAAATACAACTGGTGCTAAGTGACTCAAGAAAGTTAGGAAAATCTAGGAAAGAAAAGAAAAAAGACATAGTGATTGCCTAAAGTAGTTTAGGTGTAGCCTGTGCTTTCCAGAATGCAAGCTTATCACAGTCTCTGTGTAACTAAGAAGGTGGGTACAGTTCTTACAGAAACAGGAACAGGATAATCCATTTGAAATCAAGCTGAGATAAAATTCATGGTCCTTTTTAAGATTTGTGTGTGTGCAAGAGTTCTAAATTATCGCAAAGTTAAATAAGCAAGCAACTATAACCAATGCCTTGCCTGCCCATTAAGAAAAAGGAATGGAATCAATAATCATGTTGTAAGGGCCATTTCTGTCTTATTCTTGTCTGTACCCCAAATGTCTAAGATTGTCATACAGAAGATTTTTTAATAAGCATGGGTAAAGGAATTTGGTGTTTGAAAACTGAAATTGATTAGCAGTTCTTATTGTTAAACTATATTTGAGCATGGTATACAATTCTCTGTTAACCTTTTAATATAATTGAGTATGTATGTATATATTATATATAATTATAATTACATTATTACATCTAATAGTTATTTATATATATATTATATATAATTGATAGGAGTTCTGAATGGGAGGAGCTGTGCTTATTAAAAATCACTATCTGAGGAAAGATAAAAATGTATATATATGAATGTACTATTTGAATCACTGAGACAAAATTATAATTCGCTAGCTTAATAACATGGTAAATTTTGTTGCCTACTATAGTATGTTCCCTATAGGAGTTATTCGTGGTCACTTTTTATGTTATAGAATTCTTTCCAATGTTTTAAATGTGAGTTAAATTAGTACAAATACAAGCAAGGTTAAGCAAATGACAAATTACTATTTGCTTCCTTCTTCATTAAATATACACTAGATTAAGGTATATTAGGTAAAATTAGGCCACAGACCAAGGAACAACTCTATCCTGCCTCAAATCATTGCTTCTCTTCTTCATACAGTTCTAAAATGAGATAAAGATACAGGAAACTGTCACTTTATCAACTGGGTTTGTGTCCAAAATTCACCATCGTGGAAAACTGGACTACAGCATAGGCCTTTCAGCTTCCAACCGATAACGTCACTTCTCTAATCCAAATATCGGATCTCACTATGCCCTGGACAGTTGTGAGAAAGGACAGAAGAAAAAGGAAAGTACTAGGGTCTGCTCAAGGCAACCTTACTTTCCCAGTAATGGAAGAAGAGAGTTTTACTTGAGTATAAGCCCTTTTAATATAGTGTTACTTCTTCCATTAGCAGTAGGGGACTGATTCTTCTCTTGGAATCTGATCAATCAGATTAATAAAGTTCTTCTTTACAATATATGCAGTCTGGAGCAAGAAGGAGAAAGGATATAGAGGAGGAAGGAGTCTTGAATATGTCCCTTCCTTAGAGGTTTATAGGTTTTGAATAAATATAAATTCCATATTAAAAAGTCATAAATTCTAATGAAATATTACTCTAGTCACAAAAATATATGCATTCATAACAGCATGCAGAATATTCCTAATATTTCTAATATTAGGAATATTTGGCCAAGGCTCTGCCAGATCCCAGGAGAAATTTCCAGTGACTTTGGCATCATGGGGATCTAAGGCACAATGTAAGTCAGACAGGAAAAGCCAGAGAATGACTTCCATTTTCCTCATCAGATGCATCTATCACAGAGATATAAGATCTTAGTCAAATGTCAGAGGCTGCTGGGGTGATTTACCTCCATGTCAATCTTCCCAGTGAGCCTCTCTTTATATCCACTGAGAATCTAAAATTACTAGTAATTTAACATTGGTTAGGGGCAAAAAAGAGTATGAATGATACTTTCATTCTGAGACCTGAAGATGTTAGTGAAAGGAGAGTGTCCGTGGGCAGGTTGCCTTTTGTTAGCCCTGGGCTTTGCCTCCGCCCACTGATTGCAGAAATATGTGTCCATATACACATTTCACTGACCAGGTATGGGGACAGTAGTCCCTCCTTAATCTGGCATAGACACTAGATAAGTGATTCCTAAATGCTAGAACACTGACAAGATGTGAAGATCAACTGGGATTTCCAGAATATTCAGGATGGAGGTTTTAAGAACATGCAGGTGGATAGTAAGGACATCAAGAAGAATACCTGCCTTCTACCTTCAATTATTGGCAGGTATTATGTCCGATTTCAAAGACAAGTAAATAGGAAAACAATATGTATTAACATGAGATCTATGAACAGATTTTGTGGCATGAAAGGAGAAGAATATTAAGATGAGGGTTCTAATAAGACAATAATACATTGTAGCACATGGAAGTAAATTTTAAAAATTTGTTTTATAAATTAAATAATTTAAAACATGAACACCATAGAACAAGAGAACAAATAAAATGAGGCAAAAACAGATGAAAACAGAGCTAGGTAAGGTAACTAAATATTAAGATGATACTAAAAACTGCCTATAAGAAGTAAAATATGCATTAGATATAATAAAGATAAAAACTGACACCACAGAAAAAGGAATTGGTGATGTGAGACAGATTTAAGAAACTTTTACAGGATACAGGGTGAAGGGATTAAGATGTGAAAATGATGACAGTGAAGATGAAACATGAAAGATTAAAGAGAACTGACATAACAGATAAATGAACAAGATATCAGAACAATGGTAAAAAAAATCCATATTCAAAGTTGTGACTATAGAAAACTTTCTTAAATTGAAGAAAGCATTCAAGTGTCTCACTGAGAATCAGTCAGCATTAATGAAAAAAAGTCAATATTTAGGCACATCCTGCTGAGATATCTAATTTCAAAGGATAAAGTGAAAAAAATCTTACTAATATCCAAGTTGGAAAAATCAGATTACTTGTGCAGAAAAAAATTTAAGTGGATCTAGGAAATCTCTGTTGCTAAATGGCAATGCTAGAAACATTACTCAAAGTGATGAGGGAGACACTGGCAATATTATGAGTGAAGACCCCACTTGCAGGCATATTGCCTTTCTTGTGAAATGGCAACAAAAACACATTGTATAAAACACACAGGTCATGAGATGTGTGTATAAAACACACAACTCATATACACACAAGTTGCATCCCTAATGACATTACTTGGAGATGTTCTCTAACCAACAGAGATCAATCATAATGGCCACTGAGAATGGTGAGGTTATGTTATAGAAGCACTGACAGAGAGTAATAAAGTCACTTAAATGAATATTATAAGTAATGGTTGCAAACATAATCAAAATATAAATTTCAAAACAAATTTTAAAAGAGAAATAAAAACCTGAGTATACAAGCCTAGAACAGGCAGTGAGTGGGGGAAGTTGGTAGGAATAGAAGCATGAATATTAGGTAGTATTTTTGTATCTAACCACTGTGATGATTAATTACCTTAGAATGTCCATTTACTTGTGTTTTTACAGACACAATCATTTCATCTGTAGTTGTTCATAATATCTATTCATTTACAAAAGCTTTGTCTTCTATTTCTACGCTTTGTTTCTCTAAAGGTTTTGCAGAAATAACTCCCACAGGCTGCTGTTGCTGCATGAAGAAAACAGGAAGCCCTGAAATTCCAGAACTCCCAGTTACCAAGACTGGCTGATTCTTTCTTTCGTGGTTTGGCCTCCTGTCTCCTCTAGTCATCACTGGCAAGCCTTTTTCTGACCTGAAGGATCCACAGCAGTTTCCTAATGCTTGATTTCCCAGCATTGCCAAGGTATTTAGTTAGATACAGCCAGCTTTAGACTGCTCTGTGTGGCAAAAATATTCCTTTTGATTGTTAATTAGTTCTTTGATCTGTATTAACAATGTCAATCTAACAAGTGTCAAGGTCATCTCTGGAATGCAACTTTATTTTTTTACATACACATTTGTTGGTAGTTTTAGAAGCATACAGTGGTTACTGTTATCTTGGTCTATGAGTGACACATGGTCCTAATTAGAAACACTGTGCATTTAAAACAGCAGGAAAAAAACTGAGGCTGATCCTCAAGGGAATTTTGCAGTCAAGGCAAGTGGCTTTTTCAAGTTCCCACCTGTTCTGCTCGATCAGAAGATCTCACGGCCTCTGCCATCTGGGCTTACATAGTGCTTCTTTTCTAGCCATGTTTCATTTAGGTCTCTCCTGTCCATATGGCCATTGCTGTCTCCTCTGAACCCAGAATTATGATCACCAAGCTTTTTCCTTTTATCGATTGTATGATTTCCTACCACTTATCTTCCAATCTGTAGTGTCAGTCCTGCCCATAATTCCTAAAATGAACTCTGCTTGGAGACAGGAGGTGCTGAAACAGTTCTACCTCTAAAATTGTTCCTCTTGCTGTTGGTCTGACCCTTACACATGCCCAAGTCCTCTTAACTGAGGTCCTGTTCTCAGGACTGGGGTTTTGTTTGATAATCTGTCCTGTTCCTCAGGTACTGGAATGTTACTATTCTCTTTCAGGTTTTTCTAAGAACTACAGCCTTATCTTGACATTCTGGTGGCTGAATCCTGATCTCCCTGATACTGACTCCTGGCCTCCCAGAAATCCCTGCCTCTGTGCTCCGCCAGCCTACCAAGCTACTCCACTGCTTCGCTTTGAAACTCTTCTGCTTAATACACATGTGTGTTGGGGCCTGATGTTAAATCCTTATGCTCTTCTTGAGTATTTTTTCCCTTGTTCTATAACATGGCTCTTCTGTGTAGCTATTTTGGTTCTTCACTAATGACAGTGATGCTTAGCTCTCTCCACCTGTTTGGGCCAGAACTCAAAGTCTCCCAGCATTGTGCAATATCTGGCATCTCAGTTCAGTTTTTGATCCCAGAGTCAGTACTCTCTGTTAGGTGTTACAGAATTTTGCCCTGCACATGTGCAGCCCAGCTTCCTCCAGGAACTCATGGGGACAGCACATACCTATCTATCGCCCTGTGTAGTTCTCACCTTTCTGGGTATCCTACTCAGCAAATTCCAGCCACCTCCACACTCTGGTCTCCAATCTCTGCCTCCTCAGCTCTACAAGACCACTGCTTTCTTTTCTGGCCTCGGCTCGCTGCTTCACGCTAGGAAATCACTCTCTGAGAGAAAGCCAGGGCTAAAGTGGCATTCACCCTACATGCTTTCTTTCTGTCTAGACTTCAGTGTTATTTGTAGCCTAATGATTGAAAACAGTGATGTCATATATTTTGTTCCATTGTATAGTTTTGTTTTTATGGCAGGTAAATCTGAAATCAATTACTCTGCCATGGCCAGAAGTACAGAGCGTTGTGTTTTGTTTTTTATTGAATGAGGTTGAAGTTTCTGTCAGTTTCACATCTTGTTCTTGGTTCTGTCACATACATTTTTGTAGTCATCAAATTTGGGAAATTATATATTGTTTCCTTCATACACGAGCTAAATACAAGGACTAAATATCCCCTTAGCTAGATCCCCAAAAGTGGCCACAGCTACTGTAACATCACCAGACAGGAGGCAAAGTGGAGGGAAAATCAGAGTGGAGAGATGGAGTCTTAACTGACTACTCGTAAAATGTCTAACTATTGAAAATTTTACAAAAAGGGAGAAGCAATGTGATTAGAATGCTGGGGCCTCACTCAGAGTTTGGAATGAACTTGCGTAAGAGAAAGTCCCTTAAGTTGCATTTGCTTCACGCTACTTCAATTTCCTTTTGCCATCTTCTGCCAAGGATTCCAGCCTTTCTGCTTGTCATGTATGTGGAATCCACCTTCTGTTCAGACTTTGAATCTTGAACTTTCCAGGCTCAAAAAATTAATTATTTTCTCTGGACATATGACATGCCATTTTTAGCCATCTTCTCCCAAATGGCCATATCCAGCCTCTGATATCTATTTATAACAGGAATTCAGGTAGACATTAAACTGTTACCCACAGATGTGCTAGCCCTGCCTGGTGAATTTATCCTCTGACTTCTCTGAGCAGGTCTCTGAGAGTCAGGACAGGAAATCCTCATGTAGATCTTACAAGAGAAGGAGACTGTTTTAGAGCCCACAGAATATTTAAATTAAAATAGGATTTTAAAATGTATTGTAAAAACAGAGGTTATACGTCCCGGCAAACACTCTTTTACAAATATTAAATTATTCTGGCATATTTGTTGACATCTGTTTGTGAAAACAGAGTTAGTTACTCAAATTTATTTGATTTGAGAAATTGAATATAATCTCTGGGATTAAATCTCAAAGATAGTAAATGTTGAAATTAAAAAGTAGCTCTGTTCATTCATCATTTAGTTCAAAGACTATCATATGAAGATATTTTTCAAGTTGAGTAGACAGTATATGCACACATATACAAGCATTTTATTTTATATATTATAAGCTCAATATAGTATAATAGTCTCACACAGATTTTCATGTCCTTGGATTAATTAGTATAGAGCTTCCTAGATAAAGATGAAAATATAATTTGTGTTGCATTCTACTTGAAATAACATAGATTTAGAAATTCTACCTTTAATAATTGTAAGTTCCTGAAAGATTATTCAATGAAAAATATGTATTACTAAGTAGTAGATAACCCATGACTTATATAAGAAAGTTAGTTCAGAGGAATATATAGAGAGTTTTAGTTCTCTGGTAGAAATTTAGAGTTATGGTGAATTTTTTTTAGGTAAATCTTTCATGTATCACACTAGTTTGTATATCAGAAGTCTTTGGGAAGGCACATGAAAAGCTAATTAAAATAGTAGAAAATCACTCTTTATTTCAGTAAAGATATCTAAAATAATTTTTAAAAGGAAAATTAAAATTTGACATTCCCAAAGGAGTGGACCTACGTAAGTCATCTGAGAAAGTGGAGGCTTACTCTGGTGAAATGATAGTTCTTATTCTCTAGTCTTTATCTCTATAATCCATGAAAGTTTTTAGAAAGGTTAGTCAACTTTGTGGCTTTGATCCTGCTTGACTGCAATGGAACCTCTCTTATTTAAGGCACAATATCCATTTTCTACCTTTCTAGGATTACCTTTGGTAAAGGCTCCATCTCTTAGTTTTGTCATGTAATTTTGTGGGGGGGTGGTTACCCATACCCTTGGTCATTTTGATTTATGTCTTCTGTCACATGCAACTGAAAGACTGATAATGGTTACAAGATAAATTTTTTTCATTTTGTAATAGATGATAATATGAAATAATCCCCAGAAAACATATATTTGTATGAAAAGAAAAGGTTGAACAACACTATATTGACAAGTTTCTGAAAGGTACAACTTGTCAGGAAAATCTTGTCTTTTTATAAGATGGTGAGGTTTCATTATAATGCCTACATTATATCTCTGGTTCAATGAAGCATCCGTTTTACTTATATTCTACAATCTTGTCATGCATTTATATAAAAGCTCAGATCCATACAAGTTAGTTGTTTAACATGTAAGTTTAATTAAAACATATATCTACCTGCATGATTCTTCAAATTCTCACAGCTCTTATCAGTTCTATCATTTATGCTGATCCTGCTTCATAATTTTAAAGTCCTTGTGTCGTATCTCAATTTAAGCATCTTGATAACCAAGATTTAAAGTTAGCAGTTACCATGCTCCCTAGGGACCCAAAAAAAACTTCTAGTTGAATTATATATATGCTTCCTGTTACTGAGATGAAAAAGGTATATATACTGTTATTTGCTTGTGATAAGGTTTTATTAATGTATGCTAGCAATGGTGTCATTAACAATCAGTCCCACTTTTTAATTACTGTCAGAAAAATGGCTTAAGATAAACTGTTTTAGAACCCAAATTATCTTCTTTTTCTGGGAGGGGGGCAGATATCTTTTACAATTGTTTGGCTAATAAACTATTTTATATATCAGATCAAATCATTCCATTAGTCACAAGTACATTTTGCAACTCATCCATCTTGAAGAGATCATCATAAAATTTCCTGGCCAAAATTAGATATTTTTAAAAAATGAATTGGATGAGTAACATGAATAAAAAGACTCAAATTAATGAATGGCCCTTACACTGCCAGCCTCTCCAAAGAGTCTTCTAAGCACTGGGTCAGATGCTTTTCACCGGTCAACCCCAATCCAAGCCAAGTTCTTCCTCCAACACTTCCCCCAAACCATTCTTGTTAAGATATCTGACACATCTATGTTGTCAAATCTAGTATATGCTTTCTGTCCTTTTACTTGGCCTCTTAGCATGTCAAACATTAAAGATCTCTTTGAAACATTCTTCTTTTTTTTGTGTGGTAACATCTCTCTTTGCTAGTTTTCCTCTCCCATCATCCTTTTTAGCCTCTATTGTTGATTTCTCTCCTCTAAATTCATCTCTAAGTGTTTGAATTCTTCAGTGTTTGGCAGTAACCTTTATTTTTTTTTCTCCCTAAAGGCTTTATTCAATAGTAGATCTCATATATTTCCATAGATTTAAATACCTATGTGCTAGACTCACAATTTATATCTCTGGATCTAACCTTTTCTTAAACCTCCAATCTTATACATCTAACTGCCCATTTGGCATCTTCTTTGATGCCAAATGTTTTATGGGCATTCCACATTTAGCATCAGTCTTGTGAACCCTGGTCCATCCATTGTCTTCCTCATACAGCCTTTCTTTTCAACTGCTTAATCTAGAAACCTGGAGAAAATTCTTTATGCTTTCTTCTAATCTATCCACTTCCAATCTATTAATAAGTCCTGCACATTTTACTCACAAATTATACCTCCTATCTTACCACTTTCCACATCTATTACCAGCACTCCAATTTAAGCCATATAATATCATATTACTTGGAACTACTTCAAAAGTCTCCTGAGTTTCCTTACTCCATTTATTGATTCTGTACCTGCAATCTATTCTCCCTATAGCATCTAGAATGATCTTTTAAAAATAGATTTTACTACTTGCCTGCTTTAAAGCATTTCAATGGATTTCCATTGCACTTTGAATCAAATCCAAACTTCATATACTGGCTAAAATTTCTAGAATCTCAATTCATATCTTTCACTATACTCTGGTCATATTATCTTTTACTTCCCCTCCCAAGATTTCACCCACTTTAAAATAAAGTAAATGTTCTTTCTATCTTTTTTCATGGAATTTCATGTGGCTGGCTCTGTCTCAGCTTAATTATCACCTTCTAAGGGTAATATGAAAATCACTTACTCTTTCTAAATGGGTTCCTTCCTCACTTTATTCTCCATCATAGTATTACATTTGATTCCTTTATTACATATTATATTTAATAATTTTTATTAGTGGGGCTTGCTTGCTTATTATTTTTATCCTCCACTGTGTTTAAACTCCATGATTTTTTTTTTCACAGGGCCTAGCGCATGGTAAATATTTTAAATATTCTAAAATATGTATTGAATAAATAGGTGAATAGGCAAGGTTTTAATTTTTTAATATTTGGCACATCTGTATGTAGTATAGGCCTCTCATTCCTGAACATAGCATTAAGCGACTCTCAAGTGATCTTTACCAACATACAGATCTGATTGTTTGAATAGATAATTGACAAGAACTGTCTGATATGTGAACAGTAATGTAAAGTTTTCTCTCCCTGTACAGTTAGCCTAAATGACCAAAATGGAGTTGGAGGCTGGCCAAGTGCATTGGCTAATAATTACATAGTGGAAGCTTATAAAAAAATACTGAAGTATAAAGTGTGAGAACTGCACACTTGATCTGGATTTCTCTTCCATAAAATAAATGATATTTAATATGATTTTGGCTACTCAGCTAATCCATATTTAAAATAGAATTATTAATACCTGTCTTGACTCACCTTTTAGGTTGCTGGTGGAAATAAATATATGATAGCTCTTTGAGGAAAGGCACTGTGTAACTCTAAGCATGTCCTCGTATAATAGCAAGAATATGAAACTTCACTCTCTGCCTGATCTACATTCATTATTGAAGGTACGTTTTATGAAAATTTAAATATCTATCTTTATGGTTTTTTAAAATTTAATTCATATACATATTGAGCATGTGCTTTGTAGAAGGCAACATATCATGGTTTGTATCTTAAGGTGTTTAAAGTCTAATACAGGAAATAACACATGTAGAAATAACTATATTTTTTTAAGTCTGTGATAAATACTACCAAAAATATTAGGAACTATTATAGGAACTCAGAAGAAAGTGGGATAGGAGTGGGGATTGAAAATTTCCAACTACAGAAATTTCCCCTTCTCTGATAGACATAGTAAATCCATTCTTTGTATTTTATTGGACCTAGAATAGCCTGGCACATTGTAAAGCCTTAATAATTATATGGTGAAGGACTGACGAGATGGAAGAGTGAACTGGACTTTCTGATGGAGAAAAAGCATTCCGCCCTCCTGTGAGTCTTGTTTCGTGGTTTAGCTTCTTTTCTTCTTCAGTTTATAATCTCAAGATCTATAAAAAATCTTGGCTCTCATGAGCCAAAATCAATGTTGAAAAAAATAGGCTTGCCAAATTTTTTTCCTTCTAGACTTAGCTCTTTTTTTCTTTTCCCACCACCTCTGTTCCTTAGTATATTAGATGACTGTAAGACCCAACTGTATTCCTTTGGTTTCTATTAACCCCTCTTTCACTTTGAGGATGTCTTTAAGTCATCAGTTAAGTTTGTACTAAAATTTTGTTTTGTCTATAATGCCAAAGGAATTTAAAAAGAGAAAAATGACTAACTTGATCTATGCTATAAAATCTTCATTAAATTACGTCAATAGTTTTAGCAGTAGAACCCCCTCATCCCCTATAAATCCCCCAAGAAAGAACTTTTAGATAGAAAACTGATCCCTAAAACAGATAAGAATGTCAGTGCTCTGCTGAAAAGCAGTGAGAGAAATGGAATCCCTGAGTCCTTGACCCCCCTCTACTGCTGGCAGTAGTTGGTGATGTACATCCATAGGACACTACACTTTCTCTCAACAGTTTGAAGACTATTGAATTTCATCATTAACCAGCTACTCTGATGCTCTATGGATTTATCAGTGAGAATCCCACCTACTGCAGAGCTGAAAAAGAGCAGAACATTTCCAGAGAATTTTATTCCAGAGGCAAACCTCAGCTGTGATTTAATTATTTCTATGATTGACTTCCATCTTTTCTATTTTCTATATTTGAATTTAGATTATTTCATAAATATTCATTAATTTTGCTCTATAGATTATGAAAATTATAGAACTTGGGACATTATCTAACAGAAACATTTGATAGCTTGTAACTCGCTTTTATTATTGACTATAAATATTGACATATTAGTATTTTTATATTTAGAGGTTGCCAAAGTATATTTTTTATTTCTTACCTCCCAGCTGGTTTCAATTCATCTTCAGCTGCTACATAGAATGCAATTGTACAATAAACAGATTTAAAGCTCATAATTAAATATATTGCAAATGTTCAAAGTGGTAATGACACAAATAGCCCTAAGACATAGATTTTTCTCAAGAGTACAGCTCATATTTTGTATCTAGTAAATGAAAGCTCTTGGTTGTGGCTGAGATTGGTTGTTTGAATGCTTGTTTGAATTGGTTATTTACCTCTGTCCTGGCATTGATACTTTAACTCCAAATTTTTTTTAACTTAATAATTTATATTGAAAAAATACATTATTATTATCTTATTCTTTTTCTAAATCAGAGTGCTTACACTTATAAAAATATAACCCTGTATAAAAATAAACCTTTGCAAAATAATGATTTTCTCAAATCTATTTATGTAGTGAGATTAAATTAATTAAAATAATTATTTTTCATCAATTCTATGCTGAGTATGTTACCCATCATTTTTCAAGGTGACTTATTTTTTTTTAAATCAATATTTCACTCAGTGAAAATGTTATAGAATGAGACATGATAATTAGCATATATAGATTACTTCTGTAATGCAATCCAAAGTACACAAAGTCTCCACATAATCATCAATCTTTCATTTTAGTGAAAGTGGTTGTTTGAGGTAGCTAACTCTAAAGTATAAGACACACCCCCTACTCAACATAAAGACATCAATTAATATTTGAGCATCAGCTGGGTACAGGGTCCACACTGAGACCCAGCCAAGACATGGTTTCTGTTCTTAAGAAATTCATATTTTAGAGAACAGATGAGGTGAGAATTATAAGAATTTACTCTGTCTTGATGACAGTACTCAGAGAGATGCCCAACTAGTTACTGGGCATTTGTGCCCTTCAGCTCAACTGGACAGGCACAGTTGGGGCAGGTGCATAGGGGTTTGGGCAATTCCAAAAAGTATGTTCCTGTTCTCAGAAAGGTGGCATCAATCCAAAGCCCAACCTTGACAACCATTCTGAGATTAAGGCTTGGGTCTTTGCACGCAGCAGCCATAAGAAAGCTGCCACTTGTTCTAGTAATGGTCACTGCCAGCTCAACTTGCTGAATGCTTTTGTAGCAGCCACCAAGTAGAGAATTCAAGTCTCTCTAGGTAGCTGGAGCCCAGGGGCTTCTGGGAAGTGTCTGCTGCTACTGATGTCTGCAAGGAGATGATGCTCTGTTTTCTGCATGAGGTTGATTTGTTGTCAGAAAATCAAACAAAATGAGAGATGTTGTACTTAACCATTCCTGAAGAAACACTTTAAAAGAAAAATGATATTGTACAGATGTCTTTATTGTGACATTATTTATAATAGCAGAAAAACATAAAAGAAAAAAAATCAACCAGGGTGTTTAAGAACATTATGATTTATCACCCGAGGGTGCTATTGGACTGCCAATACAATGATAAATATAAAAACTACCAAGTAACAAGGGAAAGTGTCCTTGAATTACATTCAATGAATAAAGAAGGAAACATACAGATCATATGTTTTGTTTAAACTATATTGAAAAAATCAAATGTCAGTAGAGGCAGTTAAAAAAGAACCTAAACAAACAAGTACTAAATTTGGAGTCAGATGATCTGGATTTATAATCTGATTTGTCATTTATGATCTGCACTTGGGCAAATAATCAGTCTTCTGGAACCTCAACATTATAAAACAAGCATAATGGCATCAACCTCATTTAGAGTTTGTGAGTACAACTGGAATAAAGGGTCCATCATCTACAGAGCCATTAAGAGGATGGGCTCAGACTCTGGTTCTGCCACATATGATTTATGGAACTGTGGACAAGCTAATTAACTCACAGTGCCTCGATTTCCTTACTGGTAAATGGGATGTTTGGTTCAGGGTTTAAAGGCATGGATATTGGAGCCAAACGCTTGTTTGAATTGGTTATTTACTAGCTTTGGCAAGTTACTTAACTCAATCCCCTTATGTATAAAATGAGGATAAAACAGTATCTACTTCATGAGCTGTTGCTAAGATGACATGATTTAATTTGTTTAAGTGTTTCTGGGATAGTGCCTGGCACACAGTAAGCACTTAATAAATGTTAGCTATTATTATTTAGAAAAAAACAAAACAAAACAAAACATTTGCATTGAAGCTGATTGTGAATTCCAATAGGAACTGAAAGGAAACCCAGATAAAACAATATGTTACTGCAGTAGTATCACAGGGGGAATTTAGTCCTTATTTTAAATTGCTTTGTTGCTGCAGCAATTTTTGTTTATACAATATATCATAATATAAGACAGGGAAAAAATAACAACCACCCTATGTATCATTCCCTGAGACAATGCCTACTCAGTGACTGACTGATAAACTAATTGTTGTAGGGTTAATGGCTGGTAATGGATTAATTGTGAGCTCTCTAAGGTAATATATTTGAATTTTAAACAGGCACCTTATGCTGAGAGAGTGCCTGATGAATGATTATCAGAGCTTTGGTACAGACTGGTGCGAGGAAGGTTTTTATTCAGAGGAACCTTTGGGCACTGCTGCGGTTACCACGTCTTGGTATTTGAGGATCAGACAAAGAGAAACTCAAATCTGGAGGCCCTGAGGCTGCCCACAGCCATTTTTGTCTGATCGATGAAGCTGAGCAGTCAGGGGAGAACAGCAGCATCCTTCCACACAGAAACATAACACTACTCCCCAGACCTAGCGGATTTGCCACTGTAGGGATAGGTCCGCCCTTCACCCTAACTGCTTCTCTCACCTATCCCTATCCAAAAGAGAAAAAAGCCCTTTTCACAGAGTGACCTAAACTAAATCAACCCGCCCACAAAACAAATACCACCCATTGTTCTGTGTCTACAAAGTTAGTGTAACATTACAGATATTTTAATGATCAAAGGATGCTAGCTCAAGAACTCACAGAACTAATTGTCAGAAACCAGCTTCCTTTAAAGCATCCTGATTGTATGCCACAATAAATATTTATTGAGCACCCACGAAGCACCAGACATGGGGGATTGAGTAGAGAACAAAATCCAACAACTTTTATCACGCAGAGTTTTCTTAATGACAGGAGTTATTTTGAGTTTCAGAAGGCAGACTTCTCTGTATCTACCATGAGATGGCTGCAGTCACCTGTGCCCAGCAAACATGCTGTCTGTCCTCTCCTGTCCTTTTTTTTGATTTCTCCATGGCTGTCACCTACTGAATCACTTGGCTCAGAGAATCCACAATCGCCTCCCATGAGTTCCCTGACGCACTTGCTAAGGACATTAACTCCAGGGGCTTTTAAGGTGTCTCATCCTCAGGAGACCAGACTTGTTCTGACTGATGAAGGAAGAAGATCTATTTGTTCCTTGACTATGACCCCACTTTCCAATGAGGGCCCCCAGAGCAGCTGTCTTTTTCTCCAAAAGCCTCATTTGAGCAATGAGTAAAATTCTGGCCATGCCTCTTGACTTCAGGTCTGTGACTGTCCTTTACCCCTTTAATGACAGCTTACACACAGGCCGAGGAGCCAGATGAGGACTTGCTCCTTCCCTTGTTATTCTTCTCCTCTTAGTGCTTTCCTCTGAAGCAAATTATTCCATTCTCCAGCTACAAAGTAAACATTTAGCATACATCTTAATAAGGAATAACACCCTACAAGGTTGTGATGATGTCTTGGTCTCATTTCAGTCACTACAACTGTTCTGTTATATCTTTAAGGAAAAAAGAAAAAAGAAACCATGAAAGATTAGAGGTGAGAAAACTGAGGTCAACGGGACTAGGAGAACCCAGTTCTGGGTGCAAAGGCTAAGTCCAGGTGTGGAATCCACAACTACCTCTTTCTTCCTCTAGAACATGTCTTCTTCATAGTCTGTATTAGGAATTGCCCAGTTAGTTTCCTGATGGGCAGAGACCAATGACAACCTGGGTCTTCTGATCTCATGAGACAGATACCTCAGAGAGGAATCACATTTGTTGAGTGGACTCTTATTTCTAATATCCCAGTCAAATAAGTATATTTGGACCTTATGTCTTTTTTACGGAGAGTGAAGTGGAAGCTTGATTATGTCCTTGCTTTTTAAAATTGTTTTCTAGGAATCTGTTTAACAGAAGGCAAGGAGAAAATAAACCTCTGAAGTGTGAATGGATCACATAGCAGGTAAGTTCACGTCTCCGAGACATGATTGCATGCCACAGAAGGCAACTTAACATGTACTTCTTATTTCTCAGCCCACATCAGCCTAGGAGTAGAACTATATATATTAGTCTTACAATAAAAATGGCATTTCTCTAGATCTCTCTACAAGGATAGAAACTTTAGCTTCATTCCAAGTCTCTCTTCTCTTTAAGTTCTTAGTAAAGTCAGTGGTGTCACTCAATGTGGAATATGTTATCTGCTGTATCTTTATCATTTTTTTCTGTCTAAAGAAAGATTCCCCAAGTGATGTCTGTTGATGAAGACCTTGGGTCCTGACACCATGTTGAGCCTATCAATGCAAGTGAAGCATCTGTAAGATTCTTGTCAAACAAATAAAATCTCTAGCACAAACCTGTAGACACCAACTTTTATTTTCAACGTTTTAGAGAATATGGTGATATTGGCTCTTTTATTTTGGCCTTTTCTCCAAAACTCATGTTTTGGATTGTGATGGTTGGGTCAGAATACAAACTCAGGGACAGGCACTGTTGTGGGGTTAGAATCCTGTCCTCCTTTGTCTAATCTCAATCGCCAGCCTGCTACTCTGGATCCATCCTGGTGACACTGCAACCCCTCTACATTTTGAAGATAAAACTTTTTGAGGGGGACTTCTAAGTCTTTCTTGTAAACTGATCTCTTGATACCAGCCCCATACATCCTTATGAAGCACTGAGCATATTTTACCCTGGGATCTCTGGAAAAATGGTGTTGAAATAATCATGAGTTTAGGAAGGAACTTAATGACTTCTCAAACACCCTCTCAACTTGGTCTCTACACTCTCTTTTCCCTCTATCCCGCAAACTAATTCCATTAGAAGGGATGTCTCGTGGACTTAATCCCTGCAGGAAATCACAGCTAATTACATCTTAAGAAGAATGAGTAGCACATGTTAAATCTACTGGTTTGAAGAAAGAGGTTGACTAGTGTACTGAGTGGAGAGGGTGAAGTTCTTTTCTTTAAAATGTAGAAATGCTGATACATCTCTATGGGGATAAATATTATTTTTTAATAGGAAGTGATGCAAGATTTCACATTAAACATTGGTAGATGCTATTTTAGCAGATGGAAATCTCTTCACTAATTAAAATGATATTTAATATATTTTTGGATGAATTTGTTCACTCTTCTAAATATTTTCTCTCAACTAAAGTAAATAGATACTCTTGGTAGTTCTAGTGAGCTGCATAAACATTTGTAGTTCTAAGTTTAGAGGTAAGCTCATCTAGTCTAAAGAAAATGATTCCAATTAGTGAAATTTTTTAGAAGTTTTACCTTAGGGATATGCTCAACCTTTACTGCTTTATCATCCTCTGAACATCTTTTTTTTGGTGCTGTATTGGGACTCCTCCTTGATACTTACATTATTTTCCTCAATTTATGTCATTTATTCCTTCATGGCCTAAATAAATGTGCGATGTGCACATTTTAAAGAATTCTCATTTACACAAAGGTAGGAACAAAGATATTCTACCGTAGTAAAAATGTTTAGTGCTATCCTCTTCCAATTACTCTGTAGTTTAAACAATGCATTCTTTAGGTAGACTGGCTTGTTACTATGGCATTTATGAACTCTGGAATTTTCCTGTGTGATTTACCTTCCCCACTACTCTGTAATTGGTAGAGAATATTAAAAGAAATTCTTTTAGATTCAGAAAAAAAAGGAACCAACAATAATAGCCAATTATTCTTCTGTTTGAAACCAAGAGGCAGTCTGAAGTCTTTAGAAGCAAAATCATATTCTTTTAAGAAATATTATAAAATGTTTCTGCTTTCATCGCCAAAAGGTATCCATCTACAAATTTTTCATTTCATATGACCTTGTTCATTTCTGCTTTGCATTTAAACCTTTGTTCATAGCTGTGGGAAAGCAAATCAAAATCAAAGCCTCTCAGGAGAGGAAAGGAAAGATGAATACACAATATGAGCAGGGTAGCCATACTAAGCAACTTGGCAGTTCCTCTAATGAACCACTCTCTTGCACTTCCCTGTCTTTCTGCAGTGCTGCTTCCTCTCATGACATGTTCTTGCTCTTGTTTCCTAGACAATTCTTGTTTCTTTTTCAGGACTCAGCTCAGGCCTTCGTTCACCAGATAGTCTTCCTTGCCCTCCCTGGTCTGGCAAGGTGTCCCCCTCACTGCTTACCAGTGCCCTCCGCTTTCTCAGTCACAGAAGATTTGTGTGTGCTGTGATTGCGTCTGTGTCTAGGCTTTCTCCATTAAAGTAGTAATATTTGATGGCCTGACTGCTTATCATCTCTGAAATCCAGGCCTAGACCAGTGCCTGTCACACATGATTTGAGTGAATTAAATAAGTGTGGACAAATGACCTTTGCTCTTGGAAGGGAGGAAGGGACAGCCTGCAGAGTGAGGATTGCATATCTGACTTTAGAAACATTTTTTCTGTTATTGTAACTGATCATAACAGAAAATCTATTAGTTACTATTTAGAATTTTCTATGGTATTTAATACATGGACGTTGGGAGAGAGAAGTGTTCTATTTTCCTCTTTCTATGCTAAGGCTCAGGAATCAGAGAAGTGTTTTAGATCAGGAGTTCCTGCCCCTCACCCCCTGGGCCGCAGACCAGTACTGGCCTTTGGCCTGTTAGGAACTGAGCCTCACAGCAGGAGGTGAGCGGTAGGCAAACGAGTGACACTTCATCTCTATTTGTAGCTGCTCCCCAGGGCTAGCATCACCGCCTCAGCTCCACCTCAGGTCATTAGGCATTAGAGTCTTATAGGAGCACTGGTCCCTGGTGCCAAAAAGGTTGAGGACTGCTGTTTTATATAGTTGACATTAACATGGGGCTAAGAGCATACTGTAGTCAGGTGGTGGGCTGGTGGGGTGCAGATGGGGGCTGGGGGAGATCTCTGAGGTTCTTGTGTGGCACTAATGCTAAGCTGAGGGGCGATGAGCCTGTCCCAGGGTTTGTGTGGCAGGGGAGAGGAGAGCCAGTGGGGAAAGGCTAGCATGGACTGCAGGACTGGTTGGGTGGATGTAGGTCCTGTGAGGCTGAGTCATTCAGTAATTGATACCAGGTCAGACCAAGGTGAAAGAACCCAGAAAAAGTTAAAACAGTAGCTATAAATGCAAGAAGGTGAGCCCTGTCAGAACATGAGAGCCACTGCAAGCCCACAGTCAAGCATGAGTCCAGGAATCCCTTTGCTTCCCTTCCCCACCGCTGGCAGCTTTGTCATACTTTTTCCCAGTATATAGTTATCATCTTGGGAAGAGAAACTGGGAAGTGGAAACAATGTGAGAAATTAAACATGTTTGACTCAGAAAATACTGAAAATTACCCAAAGTGACTATTTTTAATATTGATTCAGACTAAAGTTAAATTGGATAGAAATAAAAGTTATTATCATTATTATTTAGAGATTTCAGATAAACACTAAATTTGTTTAAAAATTACATATTTCTCCATGTCCAAGTTGAAGCATGAGTTAATTTTTCAAACTTGTTACACATTAATCTCCAATTTAATTGAAAACTGGTATGATGAGGACTTCTCTTTTGCCATCTAAAGTCTAATCTGGTGCCTTAGAGGTAATCTCAGTTTTGTGAACATTGATTCAACTTTGATATCTGACATAAAGTAACACAGACTACACATGTAAGAAAACAACCTGTAGCTGCATTATTTTAAGATACTGTTAATTTTCTTGCTAAGGAAATGATCAAATCTGTGTGAGCTTTGTACAGGTATAACTACCAGCATCTTCCCTGCGCAACTGAGAAAGTGAAAATAAAAGACATACAATAGAATCTTTAAAACATTTGCTTACACCAACAAAGTAAAAAGGAGCATGGTGTCAATTGCTTCAGTTATTCAGGAAAGCTGTTATTTTGGTCAATTTATACACAATTTCCTTTTAAAAAACATGCATGTTTGCCTAAATGGGCAACAGCTGTCTTCTTCCCACCTGTGGTCCATTGAAAATTTCAATTATTATGCCAGTGTAATTTCCCCAGACAATGCATATTCCTATATTTTACTGAAATTCTCCAGAAGTAAAATGGAAAGCAAATGAGGGAAGGGAGAATAAATGTGTTTTCAGGAGACCCGAATTAAATTATTCTGCTCATCATTTCCTTCCTCATTTACAAAAGCAAAGTGAAATAGAAAATTGAAGCAATTATCTGAATAATCCAGGCTCTCTGTCTCAGGCTTCATGCCTCTGTAAAACTAGATGACTAAAAGTTTTTTGCTTAGAATCCTTTGGGCCTCTCCAATTTCTCTAGGCTTCTGTCAGAAAAACAGGTTTGGCTTTTCTAGATGCAAAGTATCTAAGTGAGAACTACAGTTTTTCATTTGACATTCTAGATGAGACGGGCTACAGAAGTTTCAACTTCTCACATGAGTCTGGAATAAACTTTACAGGACTTCTGTCTAGTTTGAGGGGCTCCTGCATTTTACGAGTGTCCGGAGCTGTGCCTATGCTGGAGTTCAGCAACTCAGATCATTGAGCTGTAGCACTGACTTGTGTCCTTAGTAAGATCGCCCTAAATTCAACTGTCTTTGGCATTTATAAAATGCTTTGTCCTGCCACCCAATCCTTACCTTTCCAGCTTTATATGTGATTCAAACTCCCCTCCTGCTAAATTCCCAGGAGCTGTGTTTTCTATACCTTTTAAACATATTTTTCTTCTATACTTTTAGAAGTAATTGAAATTAGTGCGTACCTTTTCCTTTTGCATCTTCATGCTTTCATGTGTCCTGTTTCCCCATCATTATGTGCTCTGTGAATGATTCCTGATCTTTTATGATTTCAGGAGTCATCTTTCCAAGACATTTTCCTGACACTGCCTTCCCTCTTGCCCACTCTGAACAAATGTGACACATTTCTTCCTCTCTGCTCTCCTAATATTCAATAATTCCTATTCAATGATGTTGTTATATTCCTGTCCCTCCACTCTAGACTAGACTCTGAATTCCTTTAGGGAAAGGGTTCTCCCCATTCATCTTTGCATGCCAAAATCTAGCAATTGTGCCATTAGAGATTTTTTATTTTTAGATAATGAATGAGGTAGACAGGATAAATCTTAATATCCTCTCTCACACTAAGATTAGGGTATTTAAAGGATGTACTCAAGGGTATGAAGTTGGCAAAGGGAGGCATGGGAGCTTGAGTTCTACTAACCTGACTCCAAGGAGAATGGTTTTCCCATGTGGGGTGTCTTCCCATTGGAGAAGTCATGGTTTTACCATTTCCATCTGTCTGAAGTTAAAAGAGCCACATGTTTTCACTGATTCTGATAACTGGATATTACAAATGGGAGAGAACATGTGTCAAGGTTAAGAGCATTGACTCTGGAGCTAAGATGCCTGTGCCAAACCTCAGCTTTTATCTGCTGCCAGTTGCCTCACTTTTCTATATCTTGCATGTAAAATGAAGATAATAGTACTCATTTCCTATGGTGTCAAAAAAATTAAAGAAGTTAATGTATGTAAATTATTAGAATAGCACCCAGCACATTAACTACTCTACAAATTTGCTTTAGCTATGTACTTGTTCTTACTAAAAATGGAGCGATAAAGAATTCCTTGGTAAATGTTAAGTTTGGCAGATGAACTATTTCAGATCAAGGAGTAAAATAATAAAAGTATCCTTAGCGGTGAAAAGTTTGAGAATCATTGGATGTGCTGTTTGTCCTTCCGGCTGAACTTTAAAGAGCATCAGGTAAAATCAAATACTTTATGCAAGATACAAACAGAAAATGCTTCCTTCCTAGGGAGGATCCTGATGGAGAGGTGCAAGCAAATCTTCTAGTTGCTAGGAGCAATTTGGCAAAGAAATAATATAAGCAGACATCATTTTGAGGAACTACTCCCTTTACAATAGTCACTGAAAAGCTATTAAACATACCTCCAGATCAAAATGTAAAACAGAACTCAGAGATAAGATACACAGCTTTTTAGTTTGGAAGGGGCCTCCTGTGGTTGCACAGGGAATATTTAGAGAACTCTTACTTTGCAGTGCAACGTCTTATTTAAATGATATGCTAAAAATTGCCTTGATACGCAATAGAAATAAAGAATAAGAGTGATACAATAAAATTCAAATAAAATGCAATGATATGCTAGTTTTGGGACTCACCAGCACATCTTAGACTCACACTGGTAAAATAACATGTCCAGATTAGGTAATTAAGTCAGAGTTCTCATTTGAGAACATGGAAACACATTAAGGGAGTGCTAGTGTTGAATGACAGTAAATGGTGTGTTGCTAAGTCCTGTTGTGCACTTGTGGCATCCCTGAATGAAAAATAATAATAAAGAAAATATCCCTGATATCAAGAAAGACATTGAAAATGCTGATTGCTGACAGTTAGAAGGCAGCATGGAAGAGAAACAGCACCTGACCAAAGTCAGAAAATCTAGTTCTTGTCTTGGTTCTGTTTGTTCCCAGCAACACAATTTTTCAAAGTTACATAATCTATAAATTCTAGTCTGTATATTAGGGGTTTTAACACCTGTCTATTTTGCAGGCTAGTGGTTAGCATCAAATGACACAGTGGATGTGACAGAACTTTAAAATTTTTAAAGTGTCAAAAAAATTCAAGTTGTTCCCAAAGAAATGTAAAGCAAACTTCGAAACTACATATTCCCCTGTATACTGAACCCACATTTCTATTCAAGGAAGGTTGAAAACGAGCTGCTTATTTGCATAAAAGGGATAAAGTAAGAAAAAGTAATGGAGCTAGGGACAAATTGGTTAGTGTTTAACAAGTGAGCACAAACAATTGTGTTTTGTTTTTCCCTGAAATGTATCTTGGGAAGCTACATAATTGAAAATTTCTGACTCTCAAATGAGCACAGACCATAATTTTTGAAGAGGTCTCACTTAACATGAATTCTTGAGGATTGCACTCTTCAGATCTTAAGGGAAAATTGAATGGAGGGCTCAGGGTTCCATTAGGAGGCAATTTTCCTCGGGCTGAGTAACTGAGGATAATACCAGCTGTGACAGGAGAAACCTTGCCAGCCCACCGGGTGGCACTGTGGGAAAAAAAAGAGCTGCAGAGTTTGTTTTTCAGAAACTGTGCCCCTGACTCAATTGGAAACGGGGCCAGTAAACCCATGATATGTGTTAGACATTAGTTATTTTTTTTATGCCAAAGCAGAAGCTTATATCCCTGACTCTTGAGGTCTGACAGACTGCGTGTTTAGGGGGAACGGGCATGGGATAAGAGATGAACATTAGGCCCTAACTATAAATTACAGATTTTTCTAATTCAGGATTTGTCAATGCAGAATGTATAAATAATTAACCACGTTCGTTTACTTCATTTTCATAAACCCAGAAACTTTTGGGAAAGATAGTGGGATAAAAGCACATTTGTAAACTTTCTTACACTAACTGAATAAAATGACCAGAAAAGAACAAGCGATAGGAAGAAAAGGCCTACAGCACTGAAACTAGAGATATCACATGTTTAAATCATTTAAAGATGATTTATCAGATATAACACAGTTTAGAACACTTTTAAAGGTGACTCTGCGAAGCAGACCACAACTTACCTTTTTTTGGTGGATGCGGTTGGTTTCCCACCCTTTACTAAGTGGGTACAATCTCCCCCGGGTCCCCTAGTGCTTTGAGTGTTGGCTGCTAAAGACTCACAGTTTCCATTTTCATCCAAATCTCCCAGAACCCTCTAGGATAGCCAGTGACTAATGTCTAATTGACACAGGGGTCAAAAGGCTAACGTTCTTGCCTAAAGACACAATAAATTCTGAGCTACAGTTTTTGCCCAAATATTCCTAAGGAACCAGGATTGAAGTTAGTCCCCAGTTGAAAGAACATATCTTGTTTAGCTCTCTTCCTTTCTCCTCTCCTGCTTTATTTACTCTCTTCCTGAGAACAAATCCCTCAATAAAATACTTTCATAAGAATCCCCTTCTAGGTCCCTGCTTCTAGAGAACCAGATGTTTTCAAAGATACCTTGTAAATATGACCGAGCAATCCCTCTTCTGGGTGTCTACTCCCCGCAAATTGAAAACATTTATCTGTAAAGATATATGCAGCATATGTCTTCACAGCATTCATTCACAGTGTTCATTACAGCATTATTCATGGTGGCCAAGACACGGAAACAGCCAATGTCCTTAGTAGATGATTGGATAAAGAAGATATGATACATATATTCAATGGAGTATTATTCTGCCATAAGAAAAGATCAAATACTGCTATTTGTAACAACATGGATGGATCTTGACATAATCATACTAAGTGAACTAAGTCAGGCAGAAAAAATTGAGAACTATATGATTTCACTCATGTGGAATATAAAACAGAAAGCAATAAATGAACAAGAAAACAAACAGAAACTCATAGACGCAGACAACAGTTTATTAGTAGAGGAAAAGGGGGTGAGGGAGAAGGTAGATAAGGGTTAAGGAGGCTAAGCATATGGTGACAAAAGGAGATTTGACTTTGGGCAGTGAACACAGTGCAATATACAGATGATATATTAGTGAACTGTACAATTGAAACCTATATAATTTTATTAACCTTGTCACTCCAATAAATTAAAGAAAAAAATTAAAGTTTATACCAAAGTGAAAAAAAGGAGTACATTGTTGTGAAATGCAGGTGAAGAAAATTCTGGAAAATTCTACCAATATTTCCTAAATGAGTGGGTTTAGGCATTGGAGAAAGGGAAAGATTGAAAGAATCCATTTTGGAGCTATTTCTCCTATATAGGCCTATTATATTCCAAGAAAACAGTGACTCAGTCCAAACTATTTGATTTTTTCTGAGATGGTTTTCCAGTAGCAATATTCTGATTTGAGAAGGACACCTACTGCAGCATTTATCTATCACTGCAAAACAAATTACCACAAATGTAAGAACTTAAAACAACCCACGTTCTGTAGGCCAGGAATCTGAGCATGGCTCAGCTGGGTCTTCTGCTTCAGGGTCTCTCACTGATATCAATCAAGATTTTGTCTGGGCCTGGGGTCTCATCTGAGGCTCAATTGGGAAAGGATCAATTTCTGAGCTTGTGTGGTTGTTGGCAGTGTTTGTTTCCTTGTGGGCCTCAGCTCCTTTGCTGACTTTTGGCTGGAGGCCACCCTCAGTTCCTTGCTCCATGAGCTACTCCAGATGGCGATGTACTTCACCAGAGACATTGAAGGAGAGCATCAATAGAGACGGTCTGCTAGCAAGAGAGAAGTTGCAACCTAATGTAACATAATCGCATGTGTAAGGTGCCTTCACTTGTGCTGTAGTCTATTAGATGCAAGTCAGAAATTCTGTTCACAGTCAAGAGGAGGCGATACATTGGGACAAAAACACCAGGAGGTGGGGCCCTGTGAGAGTCGTTCTGCTGCCACACCCACTAATTTCGATCAAGTATGTCTGGAAATGAGGATGTCATTGGAAAGATAGAGGAATATCTATGTAGAGCCACTTAACAACTTTAGATAATTAGTAATAAAAGTATTCATTAAGGAGAAAACATGTACTGTTATCACACAGGAAGAAATCTGATGGGGCTTTATTTTTCTTGATACAAGTTCTTTCTTGTATGGCCAGCTGAATTAAAAATAGGAGAAAACTAAGCACCCCGCTTCTTTCTGCCCTCATAATGGGAAATGATTTTCCCCAAACCTGGTTGAATTGGTTTCTATGCAGTGGATGTCAATACATACAGAGAAAATACTTTCAGGGAAAATATACCGTGGCTGCAACTTCTTATAGCATTAACTTCCTTCCCACATTCTTGAAACCACTGAATGCACGAGGTAACAACATCGACCTACATCATTTACCATACAGCTTACTTTCTAGGAGCATATTTTTCAAGATGTTAGGGAAAAAAATCAAGAAAGTTAAGAATCAAAAGAAACGCTCCTGCTCTCAATTCATTTATTATATTAAACTGGCCACACTTATACCCTGGTAACCAAAGAGGTGAACACATTCTACAATAGTTTAAAAAATTCAGTTGAAAAGCATACATTTGAAGAAGACTTACCTAGGGAAACAAAATTAAATTTTAGGTACTATTTATTTTGGACTAGTATTAAGGCTAAAATGATGTCTGAAATGCACATGAATCTTATATTAAATAATGAGTCACAGAAATTTTTGTTAAGGAACTAAATAAGTTAAATTTAAGTAATAATCCTATTAAAGCATTCCAAGTAGTAAAGAGCAAAATCATAACTAAAAAAATGAAACGTTAGACTAGAGTTGAGAAAATTACTTATAACACCAAAGAAAAAGTGATAAGATTTTTATAAAAGTTATAGAAAGATTAGAAAAATAGGTAATGATGATTTAACATAACCATAATAATTTGTTTTCCTAGAGAAGGGAATAGAATAGAGCAGAAAGAAATGAAAGGGACTAGAAGAGAGAAGAAATATAAATATAGAAGAAATTTCCTAAATTGAAAGTAAATATTTATCAACAGGGCTCTCCATGTAACAGGCAAAATTAATGAAAAGCAACCAATGTTGAGACTTCTGCTGATGAGGTTATTGTAGTCCAAAGATTAAAAAGATCTTAATAAGCATGAAAAGGAGCAGAAACACATTACCTAAAAGGGAAAACAAATTTATGGTAGTTTTCAGTCATGAAAATGTTTTAAAAAAGTGAAACAATGTTTTGTAAGAAAATAAAAATTTCTACTTCAGGAAGTTTTTCTTCAATATAAAGGCAATAATATTTTATTTCTCCTTTCAAAGGTGAAAAAAAAGCAAACAAAAAAGCTTTTGTAGACATTTAATTAATTAAGACAGTAATGAATTCATACATGGGGGAGTTGATATACAAAAGAACTAACTAGTTGTTAGCTTTGAATCAACTTCAGCCAAAAAATTACATCTAAAATGTGTGGCCTTACAGATGTGTACAAAGATGTGTACACAAGTAGGTTCACATGCTACTATTTTAAATCAAACAACCTATTTAGCGCTTAGATATTGCCTACTTTGTCATTATTCATTTAGATTTAATTATAGTTTGTAAGAGTGACTTTACACCATTGTATTCTCTTTTTGTTGTTGTTGTTGTTGTTGTTTTTTGTTTTACTTTGAAGTCTTTACTCTGACTCATTGGGAGTTTGGTTATAATCCATTCTCCATTATTTTATTCAGATATGAAACTGTATATATAATTTTTTATTTTCTGCCTTCTTGCATTTACACAGGTGAATGATATCTTACCTCAGTATAAAATTCTTATATTGTAGTCTTTTCTGTTAAAAGTCCACCAAGTTCTATCTTCTAGTTTTTCCTGTGAGAAATCCAATGCTTTTTTCCTTTGTTAGAAATTTCTTCTTACTGCTGGAAGAGGGTAGAGCTTTATCTGTGGAGATAGGAGTTTTTCACCAGAATATATATGCTGGTGTACCTGGTTTTTCCTAGTCAGTGCTGGGATTCAGTGATGCCGTTCTGTCTGAGGCCTCAAAATTCTTAAACTCAGGGAAATCAAAGTTTTGTCTATGAGTTGCTTATTTTTTCTTCCATCTATATGTTAGCTCTTCTGGATTTGTCATCTGTATTTTCCTAAGGATTGCTATAACAAATTACCACAAACTGTGTGGCTTAAAACAGAAATTTATTATCTAACAGTTCTGGCAGCTAGAAGTCCAAAATCAAGGTGTCCGTAAGGCCATGCTCACACTTCAGTCTCTAGAGAGGAATCCTTCTTTGCATCTTGTAGCTTCTAATTTGCCAGCAATCCTTGGCATTTTTGGCTTGTGGCAGCATAACTGCAATTTGCCTCCTTCACATGGCCTTCTCCCTTGTGTCTCCTGTGTGTCTTCAAATCTCTCACCCACTACCATCACTGGATTTATGGCAGAGGACCAATATCTCCCCAGGTCACCAGGGATTGTACTTCATATTCCTGGGCTTTATGGTGCCATCGTCGGTTCATCTCTGTCCTGAGGGGAAGAGGCTGCAGGTTGTTCTCTCCATATAGACCCAAGCAGAGCCCAAGACCTTACTTTTAATCCCCAGATCATCTCTGGAAACTTCTTCAATCAAGAGGCTGATAGTTGGGTTAGAACTAGGATGACAGGGCAATAGAGGTTAAGTTTAAGTGGTTCTCTTCTCCATATTCAAATCTTTAATTTTCAAGAGTTATTTCTTTCTTATATCTGTGAAAGCATAGGGGACATTCTGGTTAATTTTTGAGTGTACCCAGAATTTATCTGATAACACTGATTTTATTGCAAGAATATTCACACTTAACTACCATTTGTCTTTATTTAAGCTTCTTAAACTCATACTGATCCTAGGACTTCTTTTCCTGTGATTTTAACAGTAGGAAATGGAACTACCAATTTCATAAAGATGTCGGAGAACCAGCCTTGTAGACAGCTGGAAGAAACAGGTGTACAGAAATCCAGGGATTATTAACATATCTAATTGAATAACTGTTGGTAGTTACAAAAGTAATTAAAAATAAAAGAAAACTGTATGAAGCTTCCAACAAAAACATTGCTGGTAATCATTGCCAACTTAAAACTCATTTTGTGACGTTTTCTTTAAAAATAGGAGTGTTTTACGTTGAATATTACCTTTTGTCTTATAATTTACATAGGTATCTTTAATGAACAGTTTGTTCATTGTTCCACTGAGTCTTTTCTGTGTGCGTTGCAGGCATTTTTGAAATGGCAGTATCAGCAATTTAGAATCAGCAGGCTTGCTCTTGAATATTTAAAGATTTCGGAAGGATATTTAACAATTTTCTTTTAGTTTCCTTTTTAAAATGACCATGTTTTCTCCTAAACTGGTAACATACTTCTTTAAGAATAAGAAAATAGACATTTTTCATCATGGCTTCTTCGTTGTTAGGACTTACAGATTTAATTCTATAAATGGTTCCATATAATATGTTATAACTATTTTTATAATTATAACAGAAATATGTGATTGTTGTGAAAAAAGGGAATAATTTACATAGAAAATAAATCACTCATGATACAGCCACATAGAGAGCATGTGTTATATATATTGTGGAATAATCTCTTAACGAATGTATTAGTTTGATAAAGCTGTCATAACAGTACCATGGACTAGGTGCCTTAAACAAAAAAAAATTTATTTCTCTTAGTTCTGGATCCTAGAAGTCTGAGATCAAAGTGTTGGTTGCCAGGGTTGTTTCTGTTGAGGTCTCTTCTCCTTAGCTTATAGATGACCATCATTTCCCTGTTTCCTCATGTTCTACCCTGTGTATATATGCTTATTGGTGTCCCTGCCTTTTCTTATAATAATGCCAGTCATATAGATTAGGCCCTACCGTAATGACCTCATTTTAATTTAATTATTTCTCTAGAGACCCTATTCCCAAATACAGTCACTTTCTGAGGTACTGGGCGTTAGGACTTTAACATGAGTTTTGGGAGTGTACAATTCAGCCCGGATCAGGCTTTCAAAAAATGTGTGAAGGCAATGTATGTATGAAATGGATTTATTGAGTGTGAATGAAATACAATAGACTACATGAGTAACATGTATAATGTTATAAGTTTTGACATTTTGTATGTGCCTGTGAAACTTACCACAATAAAGATAATAAACTTATCCGCCCCAGAGCAAATAATGTCCAGCCAGCGGCAGTCCTTTTGTGGTTGCCAAACTATAGGGAAGGAAAAGTTTCTCTTCTTCCATCCTAGGTTCTGCAGCTGTTCTAATAATTAAACTTACATAAGGCAGATTAATGGGGGCGGGAAACAAATTTAATTTTATATATATAGTAGCCCCACGAAGATATGACACTCAAAGGCAGCCAGGTGATTAAAGCTTACATACTTTCCTGAGCTAAGGAAAGGGATAAAGTTCTGGAGCTTCAAAATGGAGGAAAGCAATGCACAGAAAGATGAGAAGAGGAAATGTTTGCCCAGTCATGCAGATAAATCTCTCAGATGAAAAATTATTTCTAGTAATAGCTCTCTTCCTGCTACAGGCTTTCTTTATAAATTCTTTTAGGCAGTTAAGGGTGGAGGGAATAAACTTTTCCTGAGTCTGCCTGGTTCTTGGGATCTGTGATTGCCTTCAGCACCACGTGACAAAATGGCATATTTTGGGGTGGCGCATTCTTCTACCTTAATGCTTTAAGCAAGTTAAAAAATGCCTTTGTGCCTGATTCTTCATGTTTTTAGATCTTTTTATTGTTTGCATTTTCAAATTTCACAATAATAGACCTAGATGAGTACTTCATTTTCTGTGTTTACAGCCTTTATATTTTTTCTTATATTTTTCATTTCTTTCCATTCCTGGTGATATTTTCTTAATCTTATTTCCCAACTTGACTACCGAAAATTTTATTTTGTTCATCTAATTTTTTAATTCTCCGAAAGTCCTTTTTGGTTTAATTATTATTATTATTATTTTTCGCAACAGCCTGTGCATGGTTTATGGATATCATATTGTATGGGCTATTTCTCAAAATACTAATTACAATATTTTAAACATTTTTCTTCCTTGATTTATCTCTATTTACCCTTGTGTTATCTCTTCCCCTTTTGTTTATTTTGGTCTTTCTTTTTCATGCTATACGAATTTTCCTCGAAAGCCTTTTGATTTTCAGCTAATTACTTCTGATAATAAATTTCCCTTTAAACACTTTAATTTCTTTCAAAAGAAAAAATTCTGCTTTTATCCATTCATTGTTCTTGACTTGGGAGAAATGCCTGCCTACAGGTTATCATCTATGATTATCTATGTTATTCTGGTGATCAGGGATTAAATATGGTAAAAATGAGTTTTGTATATGTAGTGTCAGTTAAATCTTTTTGATACTACTTCTAATTCCTGCTCTACAATATATTGAGAATTCCAAGATAATCTCTCAAGGGTTTTATTGGTTAAGAAATGTTTTCTTTCCTGCACTCTCTTTACAGTATTTGATTTTGCAGTATTCTTCCCTTTGCATTATTAGTCAATGTTCCAATATCCATCTTCCAGAAATTTGTTCAAATCTACCTTCTGCTAACAATCCCTTTCTTGTTTTTTTCTTTTTTGTTGTTGTGGGTTTATACCTCTTTAAAAACTCCTGTGTTAGGCTTCTATTATTGTTTTGTGGTCTTGCTTGATCTCAGTCTACCAACTTGAAGTCTATAAAGAGGAGCGATACTGCCCAACTTAAAAATATTGTGAATATTGAATGATACCACATATGTCATTTCTTATTCACATAATATATACTAGCTCCACTTTCCCATCATGTCAAAATGCCTTCTAACAGATGTTCTGCTAGCTAACTTTCTAGTAGAGGTAACAAAATTTCAGCCTATCTTAGATTTCATCTTGAACTTCCTTGTCACAGAAAGGAGACACATTTCTCAATCATTTAGAAAAGGATTTCACAGGTTATGGATAGTTCGGAAAAATTGATCCTGGCTCTACTTTTCTTCCTACTACAGCTTGCCTTCTAGTCAATATTCTGAGATCAAACTAAGACCATAGAAGTTGGCAGCCCAAGTTGGGCAGGCGTGTTCTTTTAACCTGTGTCTAAAGAAGATAGAAAGCAGAACTAAAGCCATTCCACAGTAGACATGTAACAGGAGCTAGAAAGAACTTTCTGAGATTCCTCTTCTTTCTCTTTCACAGTAGTATTACAGCAGCAGCCCAAGCTGATTAATATGAATGTTGATCATTTTACATGAATACAAATAATTAAATATCACCACACCCATAAACTAAAAATGTAAAATTTCTTTTGAGCAATGGGAGGCTTTTTCATTTAAAAATGTCAATTTTCCATTTTTTTAATAAGAGCTGATGAAATTGACCTGAGGTGTATCTCCTAGCAAAGGATACTTAATGGATGGGACAATCTGTGGGGTATCTAGAACATAGATTGGAAGAGATAAAACACTATTTCATTAGGTCAGGAAGATGAGAACATTGAGAGAATGAAGCAGCAGATAGGAAGTGGAGAACCTGAGTTTTATTACTATTTAGTACTTTTCACACATTTCAGTGTAAGAGTGACCAACTGTGATTAACACCTAGGATAGGATTTACCTGAAGTCACAGTTCTATTCCCAATGTTTAAGATATGAATGAACTGTTATAAAACAAAGAACTTCCACCTTTTCAAAAAATAAAGATAAATATGTTTTTAGTTTTCACTCATTAAGAAGGCTGTCCTCACATTAGTGTCGTAAGTTTGGATTCTGCATGGAGTAGGGTAAATTGACCTACAAGTGTTAAGTATTTTGCATAGGTACTTAATTGATGGGTTGACATTCTATATTGCATAGCAGATATACATACATTACTGCTCAGAGTTAGCCAAACTGAGAGGTTTGAAGACACAATCCACAAGTCTTCCCTCATTTCTGACACCAACTACAAGTTTAGAGGGTTCCCCAAAACCACTCTTAGGTTAGACATCTTTCTAGAACAACTCACAGAACTTACTGAAGAATACACAGAAAATGCAGCCAAAGAAAAATGATAACTGTGTGAGGTGATGGATGTGTTAAGTAACCTTATTGTGGTAATAATTTTGCAATATATACATGTATCAAATCATCATGTTCTACCCTTTAAATATATACAATGTGATACATCAGTTATAACTCAATAAAGCTGGGAGTGAGAGGAAATCAGCTAAAGGAAGAGGCACAGAGGGCAGAGTCTGAGAGAGCTCCAAATGAAGTTTCCATTGTTTTCTCCCATGAAGTTAAGAAGTATTACCATCTCCACCTCAATGTGTGACAGTTTGCATAAAGTACTGCAAACCAAGGAAACTCACTTGAGTATTCATCCATAGTTTTTATTTGGGCATCATTATGTAAGCATAATTGACTGACTGTTCACATGGTTGAGCTCCAGGTCAACTGATATTGAATGATCCAAAGCCCCCACCTTAAATCACATGGTTGGTCTTTCTGGCATAGCTAGATTCTACTTTAAGACTATTAAGTATAGCTGGTCATACCACACTAAAATCTAGTGTGGCCAGCCCCTACCTAGACAAAAACACTCTTTTCAAATGTGACATAAATTACCCTCCAGGAGTCAAGAGAAAACATCATATCTCTTTTTGGGCAAAGCCAAATTCTTTACTACATACTTGCTCATACAAATAGATACTATTCTATTTCAAGGGGACCGAAAATAATTTGTGGTACTCCCTAAGTGCCCGAGAGAGGACAAGGAGAAAGGAGTGTTAAGAAAGAGCTTGCTTTAGCTCCTTCTGTACCCAATGGCTGGCATGAAGCAAGAAGATATCTTGGGATCCTTTGATTCAGTGTTTATTGTGTATACCACTTCCTAACCATACCTGAACTAGGTGTCTAAACTCTGCCCTCATTTTTCCCATTTATAGTTCAAATTTGGATCTGTAATCTGTCACCCAATATATTTGCTATCTTTCCAAGCTCTTTGTTCCACTCAAATTTATTAGTGTGCTTTCTCAAGTGAACAGATCAAGGACATACTTGTGGTATTGCACTGAAATTTATTTATATGCAAACTTTGGGGACATTTTCCATCCTCTTTGTAATAATAACAGAACGGGAGCGAGAATAGGAAAAGTGTTTGTATTCGAGGGACTGTTTCAGGTCTGCCCCAGTCTATTACCTAAGATTTATAGCCATGGGTATGTGACCCTGAAATTTTTCATAATTTTGTTCTTTATGAAAAGACCCTGAGACTACACTCTTGTGTTCCCTTCAGATGTTAGTAGCAGTCAAAGGCATAAACAAGATTCCTATATGTTTTTAGTCTACCTTGATCTCTATTTATTTTTTGTTAGTGGAATCATTAAAAAAAATAGCTTTAAATAGATTTATTAAACCCACCTGGTTCTCTAAAAATTGTCTTAACTTGCATTATTTAAAAATCCTCCAGCTAGTCACCAGAGATCACTAAAGTTAAAAGATAAGCATGCATTTGATTTTGCCTAATTTGTTATCACAATAATAAAGAATGTTGACAGAAGGAAATTCCCAATATACTCAAAACAAATCTCTTTAGATTTTTTCAACTCTTTGCATATTCATCGAATGCTTTTGTCCTAGAAAATAATAACCTCCATCACAAGACTATATTAATATATCTATTAGGCCAGGTAGTATTTAGCTCTAGATATTTTGCCTAAATGTTAAATCTGAGGATATTCAGAAGGTTTCCACCACTAGAAACTACAGGGCTATTGTAACAATGTGAATAAAAACAGCTTGACCATATTGTTATATACCCATTACACTAACAAAAGTTAATGATCATGATAAAATCTAGTGGTGATAGGATATTAGGCAGTGCATTCACAGCACGTGGCACTGTTAAGAGAATTTAGTGTTCCTACAAAACAATGAAATATTATCCTAAAAGAATTAAATTACAATGTTATTGACTATATTCCTTATGCTATACTTTACATCTCCATGACTATTTTGTAACTACCAACTTGTACTTAATCCCTTCCCCTTCTTCACCCACCCATCTCCCACCGGTATGGTAACTATCAAAATGTTCTCTGTATCTATGAGTTTGTTTCTGTTTTGTTTGTTTTGTTCTTTAGATTCTCCTTGTAAGTGAACTCATATGGCATTTGTCTTTGTCTGACTTACTCCACTCAGCATAATACCCTCTAAGTCCACCCATGTTGTTGCAGATGGCAAGCTTTCATGCTTTTTTGTGGATGAGTAATTCCATTGTACCACCTCTTCTTTATCCATTGATCCATTAATGGATACCCAGGTAGCCTCCATATTTTGGCTATCATAAGTAATACTGCAATGAACATGTGGATTCACACAACCCTTTGAAGTAGTATTCTGGGTTTGTTTAGATAAACACCCAGAAGTGGGATTACTGTGTTCTTCTTTGTCTCTTGTTATAGCCTTCATTTTAGAGTCTATTTTGTCTGGCATTAATATTGCTACCCCAGCCTTTTTGTTTGTTTCTATTTTTATGAAATATAATTTTCCATCCCTTTACTTTTAGTCTGCGTGTGTCTTTCTATCTTAAGTGACTCTGCTGTAGGCAGCATATCACATCAGATGGGTACTAGATTTATTGGGATTATCACTTTGTAAGTTATATAAATGTTTAATCACCACATTGTACATCTGAAGTTACTGTAATATTGCATGCCAACTTTATTTGAAAAATAAAAAATTTTAAATTGTCCATGTCCTTTGACTGAGAATTTATACAAAAGGAAAAAGAAATTAAATTTTAAGTCATTCACTGAAATGTGTGTTTTTTTTTTAATTTTGAAAAATTAGAAACAACCCAGATCTCACAGAGAATAAATTATAACCCATAAACATCATGGGATTCTGAGCTTTGGGAAAGTATCTGAGGGCAGCTTGCATTGCTTCCCAAATCAGAACCTACCTCCAAGGCAGCTTTCTGCTTCCTTCCCAGATGCGCCTTCACCATGGATGGTACATCTGTCTGAAATTCATGGCACAGAGGAAGTGGCAATGGAATAAGGATGTAAATGAGGCCATTGGCAAATTTGCCCTTGTGGGTTTTGTGGAAAACTGCACATAAGTGCCAATTGTTTGATCTATACAGCTTTTTACTATACTTGAGTCCATAATTATTTATATATGAATGCATGTCCCTGCTATACTACATCAGAATGAAGAGAATATTTTCATTAAGCTTCATGGCATGGGGATGAGAATGCAGTTAGTTCATCTGTAGAGCCCAAGACTTGGACATCCTGGCCGTCTATTCTGTGTGGCCTGTTTTCCCCACCCTAAACTAATTGAGTTAATAGAACTTAGCCTAGAAGTGTGAAGATGGTCTTTTTGTTTTTATCATCCAAGGGGTTGAATAACAAAGGAAAAGGTATTATGATACTCATATTTAAGTGTTTCCAGAGCTGAAACCACAGAACTAGATTGTTTCATTTCAGATTCTCTGGGAGAAGCCATAACTATATGACACATGATGCTACAGGTCCTTCTCCATTCTCAATATCTGTGGCTAATGGTGATGGTATTGTTGATATGGTGTACCTGGTACTATCTAGCAGACAAATTGGTCTATCAGTGCACTTCTGAATTGAAAGAAAAACCCTTTTTTTTTTTTTGCTGTCTGACCCTTATTTCATATACCCATATATATTTGTGCAAGACAGAGAACTAAAAGATATCCAGGTCAGAGTGAGTATCTCTGGGATACTAGGCACAAGGTAGATATTAAAATAAGCTGACCCTTTATGGTCTCATTCTTTAATCGAGTTTCTTCAATTGCTTTTGAATCACCTGCCACTGGAGGGCACTATTAGAACGGTTGTGGGAAAAGGCAGTTCTGAAATAAAACACTAACTGTCAATGGCCACTGGGCAAAGGTTAGAGCAGTTAAGGGGAGGCTGGGGTAGAGAGCAGAACTGGAGGCTGGGGCGCTTGTCATTGAAATCTTAGAACACATACTTTTCCCACGATTAGTGAAGTTTGCAGGTCCTCCACAATGCATTGGACCCAACTAGAGGTAAAATCAACCTATCTTGGCCTCAGAGGTGCTGTTGTGGGTGTATCACAGCATGAAACCCTCAATTGTTTGAGAATAACAGCTCCAATTTATCTCTTAAGTGATGCGGGAGGCTGGGGTGATGGGTGAACAGGATTCTGATCTAGGATGGGCTCTCAGGAGCTGGATTTCATCATGGGAGTAGGCTAGGAGGTCCATCCAGAGGGGCCTGCTGTGAGAACCAGATAGGGCAGCCCTCCGCAAGGTGAAAAAATAATTCCCATGGGTGGCTGAAATGAAAAAAACCTGAATGAACATTGAGGGTCTACAATAATGGTCAGGCAGAAAAGGAATGAGTGGTAGGAGATTGAAGAGCATCCTTGAAACCAGAGTTAGAGGAAGAGAGCTATTTTACTGCAGTAACTTCTAATTAAAACAAGCTTACATTTGGTGACAAGTCAAATGCAAAAAAAATTTTTTGAGCTTAATAGGAAGAAAATGACATGTATTTTCAAGCTTTAAGCATTTTGTGTTTTGCTGAGGATAGAGGCTTAAATTTAACTTTGGTGCAGATTATGCCTTTGTCTGGGGGGAATTAAAGCAATTTTTTGTTATGCAAAAGTAAAATGGAAACATACTTCAGACTTTAAGATTTTGTGAGGCACTATGTTTGAAGGAAGCTAACTACTCTGTGGTAATACTAAAGATGGTCTATATGATAGACAGGCCTGCATAGCTGTGGCTATATCTTTTAGGGAATTATGTTTATTTTACATATGGATCTAAAAGGAATTATGCCTCAAACTTGCTGCTTCATGATATGTATAGAGATCCTGCAAGCCCGATCTTTGAATTATAGAAAAGCATGAGGTTTAGTTTGGATAAATTCAAACCGGACTGGCATGTTAATATCTCAAACACTGTGAATGCAGACTTTACTGATGTTGGATTGTTGGGTTCTCATGTTGCTCAAGATCACAGAGGTGACCCTCACCTATGTGGGTGAGAAGACCTTGGAGGTTAATCTTTCCTTTGAAGGTAATGCGTTTGTGTTATCAATCATCCCTGGAAGAGACTGATCCTGGGATAGGAAGAAGAAGTGGGGATAAGGGTGGGATAGAATGAAGGTAATCCGGCCTCTCTGTATCTGTCAGTCTGGGCCAGTGTAGGACTGTCTGAACCCAAGGATGGGTATGGTCCTAAGAGCTTTAAGAAGAGATATATCTAGTAATGGTAATAAGTTACTTCCTGGATTCTACTTTTTTCATTTCTCTCAAACTTTCAATAAAGTCCTATTAAAATTGCAACCTATTTTAGCAGTGCTGCTCATGTGTGGGGCAAGGCAGTAGAGGGAAGAGTAGCAGACATAGAAGAGATGTAGTAGTCTCAGCCCTTAGGGACCTGCAGAAGGACAGGGGCTTGAGGCAGCGAGTGAGAAACAGGATATATCTGTGGAGCAATTAATTGTCCCCGGGGGATTCCTAGTCATATTTGGGCAACCTGCAGTTAAGCAGGCTGGGGGCATTAAGTCACTACAATTGAAATAATTCAACTTGTCAATGGCCTCACACTGGAGTTGAAATAAAATTCAAATTCGAATCAAAGCCTGGATCTTCATTATTGTGAAGAACCACTACAAAGAAAGAATAAGTATGTAATATGATAGAGGTGATAATTTTCATGACAGTGGCCATCATATTGCAATATACAAAAGTATCCAATTATCATGTTGTACATGACTTAAATTTACACAATGTTATACGTCAAATATATTCAATTAAAAAAAAGCCTACAAGGCCCACTCCATTTTCATCTCCGTTTACTCATTTATTATGTTTCAGCCACCTAGATTTATTTCCTTTCTTTGATCAAGCCAATCTCTTTCTACACATCAGGGTGTCTTGGCCATACTGTCATCTCTGTCCAGGAGGCTCTTTCACTAGCTTGGTCTCAGATCTTGTACTTCAGATCTCGGCGTAATTGGCAACTTTTTAAAGTGGTCCTCCCAGACAAGTGTTTAAATGTATTTTCTCTTCTCCTTCCCTGTTTTTCCCCTTCACAGTACTTTGCTCATTTAATTCACAGCATTTCACAATTATAAATATATATTTTTTGTTATCTATATATCTCCCCACGGACAACAAAATCCATGAAGGCAGGTGCTGTGATTATTTAAATAAGCACTGCAGAATGAGGCCCTAGGCAGTTCTTTGATCCTATAGGCCCTTGATACAAAGTTTTACTAAATGAATAGAGGGCTTATTTATGAAAATGTGACTTCATTTTAGTTGTCAGACTGGCATGATCAAGGGACAATTAGGTTACATGATGCTTATTTCCAGAAGCTTTTATAAACTTCATATTCCCACACATTTCCTTTGTTTGCAATGATGCCATGCTTTTAAGAGAGACCTGTCTATCTATTGGCCATATGCTTAATAGAATATAAAGGTTAAGCCCCTTACTTTTTCAGCACTTTAAAGGCAGTTGCATGGGATTCTGCTTTTACTTTATTTCTGTTATGCTATGGCTCCCATTGTGTTTCTTCCTGCTTTCGGTCTTGGGCTTCATCAACCAATTTTTAATTCGTTTGTGATTGGTGTTTCTTGTTTTCTTAGCTTCAACTTCCAGTACTCTCTAAGGACTTTGTTTTGTATTCAACTTCTGTTTCTGTTTCTGGCTTTCTCAGGTTTATTACTCTGGCTTAGCTGTGGGTCAGGAGCTAAATTCCCATGCTTCTTGTCTGATCCCTGTTTGATCCCTAAACATATTGATTGCCCAGCCAAGGAAGGCCACATTGTTTTTTGCCCAAGAGCTGTGGTGTCTTCAGCAAGTAGGAATGTATCACAATTATGTCCTAGATGTCTGTATTACAGTAACAACCTTGTACTCCTCACACTGACTCTTTCTTCCTTCCTCTCTTGATCAGCAGTCTGCCCAGATTGTATCACCCCTGCATTTTTTGAACTTGGATAAAGCACCACACTAAGGGGTAGGGGGTTCTGGCTCTCTGAGATGTCTCAGGGACTGAATAATGGAACCTAAAAGTACAGGGCACTTACTTCTCTAGGGTACGACCAATGTAAAATGTGAGACAGAAAAGAGTTAGGCAAAATTCCCTGCTTTTTCTTTGTCCTGTAGTTTACTCCAAGACTCATTTTCTCTTTGAAATCCTTCTGAAGAAATCCTGAATGTTGAGTGGACATGTCTGTTGAATGACCTGTGTCTTTTTGCCAATTATTGTGAAAGGAAAGCCTTGCAAGACCTACCAGCATATTACATTCATCCTCCTCTTCTGTGCTTCACTTCCCTTTTCTCTGACTGATGCCATCCTATTTTTCCACTTTCCAAGTAAAGCATTAACACCTTAATCCTTTCCTCATTTGAGTTTGAACTGGATAGTGTGTCCAGAATGGGTTAGCAGAGCAGAGATTCTAATGAAGAGTAACTAGGACAAATATATAAAGCAAAATGAGGTGTAGCAGATTCTGAAGTCTGACTTCAAGGGAAATGCTCTAGATGAATTTTAAGTAAAGGCTTTATACACTTCCAGTATGTATTCTAGTGAGAACTGCAAAGAGAATATCAACTTTTGAAATAAAATGGAATATGTAAAACAATATATGTAATAACATTATGAGTAATAGAATCTTCCAATAATTTAAATGAACAATTTAGCTTTTTTTTCCAATAAAAATAAACTCTTTTTATTATACAGAATTTTTTAAAAATAAAGTTGTCATGCAAATGTTGGATATCAATTACTTATATTTAGAGACAGCACATTGGTTTTTTGAGGAGTCTCTAATAATTCTTAGGATGTGTGATTTAAACAATTCAATTTCATTTACTTACTAATGAAAATATCTAAGTCTTTGGATTTTTTCTGTATTAGGCTAGAGAAAGATGATAAAAGATCCTTTTGTGAAGGCCAAGTTATATCTTCCAAATAGGTATCCCTGAATATTAGTTGATACAATTCTATTTTTGGTGCAAGCAAGGATCATCACTATTCTACTCACTATATCTAAAACACCTTATCTATAGAAGCATAATCAAAATAATTGCCTATATCTCAAGAGTTCTGTGAAAATTAGATAATGTCAGCAAAAGTGCTTTAGCTGCTATAGTAGTATTATGACCTTTATTCTCCACTTAGAATTAGTCTTAAAATAGTTCCATGATGACCCTTCATTAAAGTTTTTGAGTCTGTTTCAAGCCAATGATATAGAAGGGCAGTAGCTATGGACCTTATTAAATAACTAATAGGTAGAGTTTGGGGTCGGGAAAAGAAAAAGAGACTGCAGAAGAAAGTCGTTAAACTTTTGACACAATAGTTGGCTAGATGTGGTAAAAGTTACCCTTCAATTATATTAGCTGCCTCCCATCATTGCTTGCTTGCTTGTTGCTTGCTTCCTTCCTTCTTTTCTTCCTCTTAACAAATATTCATCATAAACTAAATTACTTATATATGATTGCTGTTATCTCTTCTTTGGCACTAGAAAGAAGATTCTGGGTTGGCCCACTCAGTTTCTTGCTCTCCTCTGCCCTCTGAGAAGCTTCTTTCTTTGTCAGCTCTGTTCTTTGGTGGTTTAAATTCAGAATGGGAGGGAAGGGGAAAAGGAGAGAACTAGAGGTGCCCCAGGTAAGGGGCTGATGGATAAATTTCTTTCCAGGGTAGTTTGGGGAGGTATTAGAAATAAGAAAGTAGCTGAGATGAGTGAAGAAAGTGCTAAGAAGGGGAAACATTTCTTTTTTTTTTTTTAAAAAAAATTATTCACATATATCTATTTTAATGAGTAAAAAAGTTAAGAAAAAAAATTGAGCTATTTTAAAATTATTTTTTGGATCAGAAACTATGTTTTTTGAGTGATTGTAAGGTTTTTTTTTTTAAATCTAATGTTCTAAAAATAAGCTAGATACCAGAGAAGCAAAGAAAAAATAGGAATAAGAAAGAGGGACAGGCACATAAAAAAAGGCACATGGAAAGGGACAATTAAGGATTCATCACAGAACCAGTTTTAAAAAGTAAACCACACACAAAAAAAACCCTCTTTTTTTATTGTCAAAGAAAAATCATTTAACGCTTTAATGATCTTACTTATCATCATTAAAACATTTTAATTCACCTACTTACTTAGGGGTTCTGAAAGCAATCTATATGAGGTTGAAGTGTTACTTAAAAAAATAGTTTTCTTTGAGAAAGCTTAGCTTTTCTAGCACCACGCAGCATCTGCATAGTGTGAAATTATTTTTAAAATGAATCACTTGATTCTGGTCACAGTCATCTCCTGCTGGAATGCAGAGGAGATGATATCCTTCATTCAGTTCATGGGCAGACTCTCCACAGTTACTTGAGGTACATTTTAATTATCAGCCTGGAGGCTGATCTAGAAGAGTCTGGAAATCCACTAGTCAGGATATCGTGGAAGGGATACAAATATTAGAGAGCAAATTAGGTTAGAGAAGCACTCAGGTAAATCTCCAAGCTGTAGCTTTATGACTTTGTGAATATTTTTAGACCACAGTTATTTATTTTAAATTATATCTTTTAAAAAATAACCTCTACTTATTATAAAAATGCATTTGTCATATAGTTTTCAGACAATGAGAGAAAATGAAATAAATTCACTATGCCTAAACCAAGAGATAGCTCTTCCTCTTTTCCTTTCTTAGCAACTATATAAAAGGAGTATAGAGCAGTATTCACAGCAGAAAGATTGGCAGAGTCCAAATGCCTGTTCCACCACTTACTAACCACATGAGTGAGTCAAGTTACTTTAGCTCCTATAGGCCCCAGTTTTCTCACCTATAAAGAACAGATAGTAAGTGCCTACCTCCTGGGTTTGTTATGAGGCTTAAATGAGTCAATACATGTAAAGCATTTAGAAGAATACCTGGATCATTGTATATTTAATTATTTGCTACTATTAGTAGTAGTTAAGAACACAGGCTCTTGAACCAAACTGTCCAAGTATGAATCCCTGCTCTGCTACCTACTTGTGATATATAACCTTGAGTAAATTGTTCAATATGTCAGTGTCATGGCCTCAAATTTTTGAAACTGGGGTTGGAACATGAGTTGTGGTAAGATTAAATGAGTTACTATAGATAAGTTACTTGAAACAAGTAAGCATCTAATAGATATCAGCTATATTATTCATTTAAATATATTTTGAGTACTTACCATATTCAAGAAGCTGTGTTACATATGAATAAACAGATCAAATATCTCTTATCATGATGCTTACAGAACATTAAGTGGTAATATGCGCTTTAACAAGTGTATATTATTTAAATGTAAGAAATGTGAATGAGAAGAATGGGGAGCTATCAGAGGGAATTAATGTAGTTATCAAGGAATGTGTCTTTGAATATGTGATGATTTGACCTGAATACTGAGTATGAGTAGCAATTCATGAGGTGAGGGGAAGTATGTTTGTATAAGTGTGCGTGGAAAGGGTAGGGGTGGCTTATAAAAAGAGGCCGCATTGAGAGACCATTTCTTGCAAGATCATGGCATATGTGAGGCACTGAAAAGCTCAGGAAATAGTGGGGGAGAGTAATGGAAGGTGGGGCTGCTGAAGTAAGCAGAGGACTTATCAAGGAAGGCCCTGACACCATGTTGAGAAGGTCAATCTTTTCCTAAGTTTAACAGGAAGCTATTAAAGTCCTTTAAACTAAGGGGTGATGTGACCAATGATTGCATTTTAGTGTTAATCATTCTGGTTTTAAATTTATGGCCATATGTACATACGTACACATGTATTAAAAAAACTACGGCCTGTACAAATAGTACTTTTTAATCAGATTTTAAAATTTAAAATATAGCATCAACATTTCCCCATTTTGCTGATTATTCTAAAATGATTTTTAATGACTACATTGAATTACATTGTACAGATGAAACATAATTTATTTAAAAAATATTTTGCTAGTGGACATTAAGCTGATTCTAATTTTTTGATACAAAGAATGCAGTCATGAACAAATTTCTACCCAAATTTATGTACTCCTCTATCTAGGCATCATGTTTGATGCTACATATAGAGTATAACTTCTCCTAGATTTTCTTCACTGAGTAAATGTTTAAAATTAGAATTCTTCCTTGAGTTAACTGTAACCCGGAGAGCTGGCTGGTACAAACACACTATATATCGACTGTTTAGCATTAGAAGCTTCAGGGGAGAAAAGGTGGGTTGGGTCTGGGGCAGCCCTACATGGACATGCAGGACATGCCTGTTGCTGTGCCACTACTTTAAGCAGCTCTACCAGCACCTAAGATCCACCTTAACATCTGTTGGTCAGGCTCCAGATCAGGTTTAATCTGTTTGTCTAAACTCCTATTTTGTGCTTTTATAACTTCAGAGAGAAGACTTCTGTTTGTCATAGCTGTTACATATACCCTGTGGCTTCTATCACCCTTACTTTTAAATGCTGATTACCCACAGAAAGATAATAGAATCCAAGGGCATTTGCTCTCTCTCTAGAGAATGGCGTTGGCTTTCTAGGCATGATACCAGGCAGACTTTCTTTAAAGCTGGTAGCATTTAGATGACACCCTTCCCTATTCTTGTGGTCAACAGTTTTTTTTTTTTTATTATTTCTTAGTAAATTTGGTCTAAGAGATAAACCTGGGCTCACATATACATCTCCCAAATCCCTCACTATAATATTTAAATGTAAATAATATTTAAATATTTTTTAAGGGACAGTAATTAAAAAATAAATTCTTTAATTTTGACTTGAGGTCCTTACTTATTATATGACTATTAGTCAACAATTAATAGGTTTATTGCCAGTGTAAAAGTGAGACAGACATTGGGCAAATCATCTACCTTTTCTTTTACTCAGATTTCTTATACATCAGTTGAAAAATTTGATAACAAATTCACTAAAGTTTCATGCTAATTTATAAGTCTATATGTCATGGAAGTATATATTGTATTGTATAAAACCACCACCTCTCCCAGAATTCTCCCTGTTAGAAAGAGCCTGATTTTTTCCTTTTCTTCAAAGAGCTAATATGACCTTGATCTTCGACCCATTCATTTCTTTCACAAACAGGAGATTGAACCTTGTGGAAGCTCTTCAGTATAGAGAATAATTCATTGTCCTTGAGGTGCTTAGGCTGAAGGAGGAGGCATTCAGGTAACAGGACCCATTATAATTCAGCGTGGAAAATGTCACAGCAGATGAGGAACAATTTGTTAAGGGAAATTGCTTTTTCTTGTCACACAAACATGTACAGTACAGAGGAGGTAATTGCGCCTCAAGATTCTCAGCTGAAAGGCTACATTAAAACGTAGATTTTAGAGGCAGATAGAAAAGTATTTGCATCATTGGCCCATTATTAACTGATATTGGCAAAGCCATTTTCAAATTCTCTAAGTCTCGGTTTCTTTTTTTTTTTTTTTTAAAAATCAAATTAGTTAATGCCTACTTAGCAGAGCTCTTCTAAAGAGGACACATTAATGAAAGGTTTCTGGCAGAGTAGCAGTAGACCTCCAAATAGAGATTTTATTTATTATTTATTTACTTATTCAATAAATATTTACTGAGTGCCTGCTAGGTGTTGGAAATGGGGGCGGGGGTAATATACACAATGTTCCCCTCACAAGCCTTTTTTCTAGTGAGAAAATTGGATAATACACTTAATCACTAAAATGAATGAATGAATGAATGAATGATCCAAGTGATGGCAGGTTGTGATAAGGCATTAAAGTAAATAAAGAAGGTTACATGAGAAAAAGTACAGGGGTGGCAGGTTGGGCGGGGCAAGTAACTTTACATGCTGACCAGGTAAGGTCTCTCAGAGGACCTGGAATTTCAGTGAATACCTGAAAGATGAGAAGACACAGGCCATGGTAGGAAAGAAAGGAAGATCATTTCAGGCAGAGAACAGAAAGTTCTTTTCTTCCCCCTTTTCCTCCTCTCTTTTCTCTTGTTATTTTTCATGTCCTCTATAGAGCAAATCATCATTAATTAATTCTCAGTCCTGGGATGTTTTGCTATGTTTAACAGACTCAAGGACCAAGTGTCTTCAGTTGTTAAAAGTAAAAGCAACTGGGCACACAAGGTGTTCTTGAGGAATCTGCCATTGAGATAAATATAAAAAAATGGTTTTATAGATTGATTCTGAGTAACTTAGTCTACTATAGTGTTTCCCAATCATTTTTATTATTTACCCTTTAAATATCATATTTTATGAGGCATTATTTACCCCCAAATTATATTTATAAAGCAATAATGAGCTTATCTTTCTATCTGTTATCAATAAAAACCATCAGTGCCAATCAGAGTTTCTAACTGAATCAGATCCCTAATTGAAGAAATTCCAATTGAAGGCAAGATTTTAATTTTTCTCTGTATTACTAAGGGTAAGCACATAGTTTCATAAGGCTTTTTTGTTATATGTAACAACAACAACAACAACAAAACACAGCTTAGAGACATGTTTTACTACAGAGGAGAACTTAAGAGTTCTGGAATCCCTGATGTAAGACCCACTAGTTCTGGAGAATTTCTAGGGTTAGGCATCTAGAATTAAAATACTCTTATTTTTGACTTTCAGTCTTCCCTCAAGATGATCTATGTACATGATTTTAGATAATTATTTAAAAATACTCTGCATAGCAGTCATCCATACTAGATGTTCAGGTCTGGATGTAAAGAGACTAGTGCAGCATTTGTTCTAAGGTTGGGTATTATATCGCTCCTTTTCACCCACGGATTTAAATGTTTTCTTTTTTCCACTAGGTTGTACTAGAATGCACAGATCATATCTATTTTTCTTTTTATTATATCCCAAATATACATAATAGGTAGTTCAATTTTTTTATGATTCAGAAAAGTATGTTATTTATCAGCCTCTGGCCCGGCTCCTTTTTGGTAAACCTGAGTCTACACTGAAGGTCTTCTCCCTGGGTTGCACCCTTTTTTAATTTTTTTTTTGAAGAATTCTTTCAAGCACCCTGATGTTAAATTGCATCCAGTCTCTGATTCTATTTATCTTAAAGTTTTTCATTGTTTTCATTTCAGAAGTCTAGCTTAACTTGACCTTCAATGAAATATTTATTATGTATTTCAATATTTAATATTTTACCTTTTAGTGTTTTTCACTTGCTTTACATTTTCTTAGAGGTTTATGGGGAAATGAAAAGGAAAAAGAGTAGCTTGATTGATAGCAAGTGCCCTAAATAAGAGGCTGCTCTTTCCATCTCAGCTCCTTAGAAAATCCTCTTAACTTTTGAAATAGGCATCCCTCCCTCTCAAATCTAAGGGACCCACTTGATCAAACGCACTGGGTTGTAAGAAAGGTGACAGATATATCCCTGTCTCTAGATTTCTTAACTGACTGCCACTTAATTCGATCTCTAGCTCAACCCATCCTATCCATTCCATCCGAAAAATGCACTAATGGATACTCCAGGTTGCAGGCTGTATCTTTACTATTACTATTCCTATTTTTAGGTGGTTTGCTGATCAAGATTCAGTGGCATTTATTCACAAACTTATTTATTACAGTTGTATTTGTTGTTGTAATTCTATGATATAATTAAATATTGTATTAACTAATGATATATGAATACACAGAAAAAATGATAGATTCTATTAAAATTAAATTATTGTGGTAATGGTATCATGGGTGTATGTATATGTTCAAATTCATCAAAATGTAGAAATTAAATCTGTAAAATTTTTTGTATATTAAGTATACTTCAATAAAGTCAAAAAGCATTTGAAATATTAAAAAAAATTAAAAAGTTTGGAGAGATTCCATAAAATTAGCTCCCTAAAAAATTAGGTGTGGACAACACAGTCGTGAAATATTGAAAAAATCATATGAATCTAGAAATTTTTTTCTTAAGTTGCCTCAAAAGTATCACTAAATTTTTCACTCACTTAAAAAAATGTAGAAATTGCAGATGACACATTATTGGTGAAATTTAATAAAAAATTGCAATGCACCTTCATCATTGGAGCAGAAAGACAATACAACAAGATAAAATTTTGGTCCTGAAGCCATAAAACATAGGGGAAAAGCTTTTGACATTGGTCTTAACAATGATTTTTTTGGACATGACAATAAAAGCAAAAGCAACAAAAGCAAAAATTAATAATCTGGCTACATCAAACTAAAAAGCTTCTGCATAGCAAGAAACAACAAAATGAAAAGGCAAGCTATGGAATGGAAGAAAATACTTGCAAATCATGTATCTGAGAAGGTGTTAATATCCAAAACATATAAAGAACTCATATGACAGTAGCAAAATATCAATATGGTTTAAAAATGGGCACAGGAATTGAATAGGCATTTTTCAGAGAAGATGTACAAATGGCCAAAGAGACATGAAAAGGAGCCCAACATCACTATTAGAGCAAATCAAAACCACAATGACCTAGCATCTCATATCTGTTAGAATGACTATCATCAAAAGACAAGAGACAAAAAGTGTTGAGAATATGGAGAATAGAGAATCCTTGTGCATTATCGATGGTTTTATAAATTGGTATAGCCACAATGGAAAACAGTATTGAGCTTTCTCAAAAAATAAAAAATAAAACTACCATATGATCTAGCAATTGTTATCTACCTGTCTATTTGTCTGCCTCTCTGCCTTCCTATCTATCTATTATCTCTCTCTCTCTCTCTCTCTCTCTCTCTCTCTCTCTCTCTCTATCTATCTGATATATAAAAATGTTATATATGTTTTATGTTCAATATATATCACATGTATGCATCACACATATATAACGGAATATTATTCAGTCATAAAAAGAAAGAAATCCTGCCAGTGGCAATAACGTGGATGGTGCTTGAGGGCATTATGCTTAATGAAATAAATCAGGCATATGTGGAATCTAAAAAAGTCAAACTCATAGAAACAGAAAGTGATGGTTACCAGGGGCTGTGGAATAAGAGAAATGGGGAGATGTTGATCAAAGGGTATAAACTTCCAGTTATAAGATGAATAATTTCTGGGGATCTAATGTACAGTATGATGATTATAGTTACTAATACTGTATCATATACTTGAAAGTTGTTAAGGGAGTAGATATTAAATATTCTCACTACAAAAAATAAATAGTAATTATGTGATATGATGGAAATGTTAGCTAATGCTACGGTGGTAATCATTTTGCAATATGTAAGGGTATCAAATCAACATATTGTCTTAAATTTACACAATGTTATACATCAATTATATCTCAATAAAACTAGAAAAATATTAAGGGAAATAAATGAGTATTATATAGTTTATGCTACATTAAAATATGTGTATAGCATTTTTAAATGATTTTAAATGATTGTTTAATAAACTAAATTTGTTGGGTAGTACAAGAGGGTTCTATTATGCCAGTATTATGGGAATTCAGAATAGTTGGACTAAAAGGAGAATAATAACATTTGGCTGGAGATGAAGCTACTAGAACAGTGTTATTTTCTCATTTAGATCTAGATAATTATTTTTTTAAATGACTTCTTTATTTTCTAGTACAGTAAAAATACCAAAAAAAATTATGAATAGAACATTTGGATTGAAATCACAGTTTCTGACATGTACAAGTAATATAGTCTTGGTCAAGTTTCCTAACTGGATAAAAACTCAATTTTTCAGCTATAAAATATAAATGATGAGCATACACATTTTATAGAATTATTGAATAAATGAGATGATATACATACATGCAAGATATAAAATGTGATCCATCATAAAATTTTGTTTAAAACACATTTTATATTTTGAAGTAATATTTAATGCATACTTCTTAAAATCACTAAGATCTAACTTGTCTACTGTCAAGTGTAAGAAAGACAGGAGAAATAAGTGAAGATAGAGAGCATCACACAATATAATCTTTTCATAAATTTAACTAACATGGAATAACAAAGGCCAATGTGGTGATGCTGAATATCTTTTGGTCAATTACTAGCATCCTATTTGTAATTGATTGCCTCTAATCTGGGCCTGAATTCTCATCTAGCATGAGTATTTAAAGGAATCTCTGTTAGCAATCTTCAGTTTTCTTATCATGGAAAGAAAATCAAGTTAGTCTTTTCAGGACATTTCTGAGTAGCATAGACACCATGAGTGGAATCATACCTGTGCTGGATAATTAATTAATCTCATCAGTTAACCAGATGAACTCAACCTCCCCAACCAATCCCTGGGCAGGATCTTAGAGCATCACAAAGTCAGGGCATCTGACAACACTGCCCAGGCCATTAGCTAGTTTTCTGTTAAGTTACTTTTCAACTACCAAGAAACAATTGAAGAAAAATCTGAGTCCTTTTTATTATATCTCTAAAAACAAACTGAAGGCTATCTGAAATTTAAAGACACTATCTCTAAGAGGCTATTTGATTTTCACAGTCAAGTGATTTATATATATTTAATCTTGGAATGATGTGTTTAAAGAAGAAAATGTGAAGCTTGTTCTCATTGTAATTTTAAGTATTTGAACTGTAGGACTGATAACATGCTGTTTTGGTGCTATGCAAATAAAAGAAGTGCATATAGGATACTTTTAAAATAGTAACCATTTTTAATGCAATGGTTTTATTCATCAGACATTTGTGTCAAGTACAAAAGCCTGTGGTCCCAGATAATAAAGGCACAATGTTTTTGTAATCAAGTCAGCAATCCTTTCAAGATGAAAGCAGGCATTCTTGCTGGACAAATATGAAAGATAAATACACTTTACCATTAATTGGAATTTTGAAAGCATTGCCAAGGAAATTTAATTGACACTACAAGGTTGCTTATTTCACAAAGTCCTTTTGCTTTTCATTATATTAGAAATCTATTCATATTCTGTACTTGTCACAGTACACAATGTATACAATTATGTTATTTTATATTTAGAGTCTGGATATGAATCTATGTAAACTGGTTCTAACCCTGGCCATTGGTTATCATCGATAGTTCAAATCAGAAAGTAAGAGCCACTGTAGTTTTTCAGCCTTAAATCAGTCTAGGGACGGGCAGTGCATAGAAATAAATGAGCCCTCTGAAAATTTGGTGTCAAGATAAACAATTCACTTTAAATCACCTTAGAAAGGATAAATTTATGGATCTAAAGACATCGCTCATTCTAAGAAGGGGATTATAATTTTTTTTTTCAAAATAAATGTGTACCACTACATGTGTTTTAAAGCTTGAAGTCCACCATGGTCTCATTTCTAACCTGCCTATAGACGGTAGAAGGTGGCTTTCTTAACTCCTTAAACCTAGAAGAGGGTCCTTAGAAGAGGGTCTCCACTTCTTAGAGTCTAGATTCTACTAACCTAAGGCCCACAGTGATGAGTTCCCATCTTACTATCAGCCTTCTTTTCTGTCTGATCAGTCCTTAATTTTTGACCTTGAATCTTCTCTTTCCTAGGATGATAATGAGAATATACACCACATGAAGAATAATTATCGCTCTGTTGATGGGGTATGGTCGTGGCTGGTGGCCTCTCGAACAGAATTAAACGAGCACAGGATGGTATTAAAAAATCAACCAAATTTTGAGTTATTAGACTAAAACAGATCAGATATTTTATATGGTTCTTTCTCAGGGAGAGGTAGGGGCAAGACCTGACAGTATTTCCTGCAGTTTTCAAGTTCTGTATTCAAGAATATCTATGGGAAATTTACATTCGCACAAGAAAATTCAACTGTCTTTAGTTAAGATAAAACTATTTTTCCAAAGATTGGTAATACCCTTTGGCTCCTGAAGCTCAGGCTGCTGAGGTACCAGGCAGGCTGCAGAAGAGCACAGAGAGCTTATTAAAACAAACTTATGGGTCCCGTAGACAGAGACTCTAGTTTGGTGGGTTTTCTTTGGGTCTTAGGAATATGCATATTTTTTATAAGTAGGTGCTACAGGTGATTCTAAAGCCAGTGAAGTTTGAGAAGCACAAAGTTGATGGCCTTTTATACTGTTATACAGAGCTAGTTTCACATATACATGTTTCAGATGACACTTCTTAGGAATTTCTTATTACAAATCATTGGGCCACAACAAATTTGAATTCCAAGCTCCTTCTTCAAAGTAGAGAATTTATTAGTTTGAACTTTGAATTGATTTGAGAGATGCATACTACTATAGTCTTTATCAAGTTAAAACATTTTCTGACACTCTGTCTCTAAATTTCCTGTATTTATTCTTTTCTTCCCACTTCCCTTCAATTCTTTTAAGAAGAGCATCCTCCAATTATAGGGGGATAATAAGCCTAAGAAGGCAGCGCAATCCTGAGATGAAGAAGTTCCTCCCACTTCTTGAATCATGTTATTAGATATATGTTATCCAAACTACCTGATTTAAACATCAGTGTGATATGTATTTTTATTATTTTTCCTATTGTGGCTTTTAAAAAAATCTGTCAAACTTCAAGATTTTATTCTGATTTTAGCTAATTAAAATTAATGAATTGAAAGGTGAGAAATGTGCATTTAACAATAAATAAATGAGAAAAAACCTTTAGCAAAATTAAATTAGGAAAATGGACAAAGACTTAAGTAGACATTTCTCAAAGAAGGCATCAAATAGCCAACAGATATATGAAAAGATGCTCAAAATTACTAATCATCAAAGAAATACACATCAAAATCACAAGGAGGTATTGCCTCATAACTGTTAGGATGGCTATTAAAAAATGTGTTGATAAGAATGTGGAGTAAAGAGAACCGTTGTACACTGCTAGTGGTAATGTAAAATGGTGTAGCACTAATGAAAACAGTATGGGGGTACCTCAAAAGATTAAAAACAGAATTACCATATGCTGTTACAATCTCACTTTTACATGTATATCCAAAAGAACTGAAATCTGGATTGAGAAGAGATAGCTGCACTTCTGTATTCATTGCAGCATTGTTCACAATAGCCATGATGTGGAAGCAATCTAAATGTTCATCAACAGATGAAATGATAAAGAAAATGTGGTATATTAATAAAATGAAAATGTAGTATATGAATAAAATGAAACATTGCTCAAAAGAAGAAAATCCTGCCACATATGATAACATGGACGAAACCAGAGGATACTTTGCTAAGTGAAATAAACCAGACACAGGACAAATACTATGTGATACCACCCATATGATGAATCTAAAATAGTCAAACACATAGAAGCAGAGAGTAAAATAATGGTTGCCAGGGGTTAGGGGGAAAGAGAAACAGGAAAGTATCAGTCAAAGGGTACAGTTTTGGTTATATAAGATGAGTAAGTCCTAGAGATCTAATGTACATTAGAGTACCTGTGGTTATCAATACTGTATTGCACAGTTAAACATTTGTTAAAATGGTAGATCTCATGTTGCATTTTAAAAACAAAACTAAACGATACAATACAAACAAGCAAACAGAACAACGAAAGAATAGGAGCAAACTTTTGGTGGTGACAGATACGGTTATTGCCTTGATTGTAGCGATGGTTTCATATCTCCAAACACATTAGATTGTATACATTAATTATGTCCAGTTTTTGGTATACCCATTATACCTTGATAAAGATGTTTAAAAAATTGAATTAGGTGCATTCCAAGTATTTATTTTTACTAAGCTGAGAAATAGACTACCTTGTTTTGAAGGCTACTTTTAATTTTAAACAATGATATTATAAGACCGACATCTTTATGGCAAAAATTTAAATGTACAAGTATTTTGTTTAGATTATTTCAATAAATAAACAATCCATTTCCTTCTATAAGTGGACTCAATTTTGGGATGAGAAAATCCATACTCTAATCTGTTCTGCCACAGATTTGCATGATCTTGGAGAAGCCATGATTCCTCAAACTTCACTCACTTATCGAACAAAGTTTTTAATGATTTCCATGCATGCCAGGTCCTATTTTAGGCACATTAGACACTTTTTTTTTCACGTGTAAAAGGTGGAGACATAATTAGATTGCATTGAAGGTCTTCATCAAGCTTTAAAATGATGAATCTTGGATAAAATTCACACTTTTCTTCATAAGGATTAAAGAGTCAGCTTAGATTTTCTCAGGAGAGCTAAATTGCAATCAGATATTTGAGAAAGAATGTGAAAGAAAGCAATAACTCCTTTAGAACTGCTAACGGTCCTCTGATGAGTGTAAAAGAAAATGAGTAGAATGGCATTTGAAGCTTAAGGGAGAGGTTTAGTGGGGAAGGTGTACACCAGGGCTCACTCTCACACAGAACAAAAACAAATTGCTAAGAGTTGTCACAGCAAAAGGAGCAGTGGCAGCTGAAGCAACGGCACTGAATGTACTGAATATGCAGTACCTGGAGAGGTGGAGCCAGAATGAGCGAAGCCACAACACACACACACACACACACACACACACACACACACACACACACACACACACATTGTGTAGGGTGGGCAAACTAGCCCCATGTGATCCTTCTCTTCGGATGATGCTCAAAGCCTCCAGAAGAAATCTTTCTCCAAGTGCGGTTTCTTATCTGTCAGTAGTATTCACTTCTCCAAATACAATTTCCAGGATCCAAGTGATTGTCTTAGAGTGGACTGCTATTTAGGAATATTCCATGTGATCACTGAACCTGCTCTTCATCTGAGGATCAGTCCAGAATTATCCTCGTACTCGGAATCTGTGACATTTCAGAAGGCATAGGGCACTATATTTTCATGAGCTCCTTGTTGGGTAGTCAGTTTGATCAAGGCTCTTCTTTGTGTCCCTCAACACTGGTGCTGGCCACTAGCTCAGACTTTACAAAGATGGGGAGAAATCGTTCAAGAGTGAAAAATTCTAGTACTTGATTTCAGTAGATACTGCCATGTGCAGTTTATTAAGTATGCAAATTTCTGGGTAAATACCCATCTCAAATTCAAACTAGCAACAGGAAGATAATAGGGGGACCTTAAATACAAGATATTTCAAAAGGTCTGAGTTGTTATAATTTAATCTGAGACCTGAAAGATCGAACAAAAGAAATAGTTATGATGAAGAAAGATTATCTGAGGCAGAGAATGACAAGTTCAACAACCTTGAGGCAGGTACAAACTCAAATGCTCAAAGAACAAGAAGATGGCCAGTGTGGATAGAGTTAGTGAGCACAGAAAGGCCTCACACAATATAAAAAAGTGGGAGCCTACATGAGTCTGTTCACAGTGGAGATGGAGTGAAGTGAACACATTTATCCTATAGAGTGAAAAGTGATGGATTAATTAAAAGGCAAAGAAAGAAGAGAAATAAAGGCTAGTACTTAGGTTATCGGCTTGACCAACTGGGTAGGTAGTAGCACCACTTAATGATATGAGGAAAAATAAAAAGAGGAACAGGTTAAGAAGTTGGGAACCAAGAACTCTGTTTTGGACTATTATCTCTCACACACACACAAATCAAAAAAATAAATGGAAGAGAATAATATCTTAAAATAGTTACAATTATGAATAGAAAATTAAGAAATTATATTTAAATACTGTAGGAAGAGGATGACTTAGATCATGGAAAATATTGATATAATTGATTACCAATTAGGAAAAAAATTAAGCTGGACTCCTTCCCCATATCACATAAAAGTTATTTCCAGATGAATTAACAATTAAAAAAATAGTGCTGGGACAACTAGATTTAACTGTATTAAAAAAAAAACACACCCTCAACTCTTATCTCAGGCTATATATAACAAATCAAAATGGATTGGAGAAATAACTATAAATCTTAAACTATTAGATATTTGCACTAAATATAAAATCTTTGTGAGATTGGGCTAAACAAAGATTTCTTAAACATAAGACAAAACTTGAAAATTGATTAAATGTCTTTATCAAAATAAAAACCTTTATTATTTGAAAGACAATTAAAAAAATGAAAATACTAGCCATGAACTACAAGAAAATATTTGAGAAACATATTTCTGACAGAAGACTTGCATTTAGAATATATAAATAAAATTTACATCTTAATAAAAATAACAATTTTTTTAAAAAGTGGAAAAGATTTAAACAGATACTTCACCTATGCATGGCAAATATAAACATGTAAACAGATATTCAAAATAATTAGTTACCATGTAAATTCAAATTAAAACCACAGAAGACTACCGTATACCATTTGAATGGTAAAAATTAAAAAGTTTGACAATAACAAGTGCTGGGGAGAATGTGGTAAAGAAACTCTACACATTTCTGTTCAGAATGCAAAATGACACAGCCACTTTGGAAGACAGCATGGCAGTATTTTATAAAATTAAACATACACTTACCATATAGCCCAGCAATCTCACTTCTAGATATTTAGTCAAGAGAAATGAAATAGATATGCCCATACAAAGTTCTTTACTCAAAGACTTTTATATCTGAGTAAATAATATTATAATATGTAATAACATTATAATAATGTTGTAACAACAGTATGCATGATAACCAAAAACTAGAAATATTTTCAAGTATCCATTAACCGGTAGGTAGATAATTAAATTGTGGATTATCCACGCTATAAAACATGACTCAGAAATAAAAATGAATTAAATATTAATATATGTTAAATTGTGGATACATCTCAAATATACAAGTGAGTGGGGAAAAACATGATAGACTATATACTCTATGAATCCATTAATTCAAAATTCTAGAAAAGATAAAGCTATAGTGGCAGGAAGTGTACCATAGTTGCCTGCAGTTTTGGGTCAAGAGAGGGTATCAGCTGAGAAATAGGAAGAGAAAACATTTTACGATGATGGATCTGTTCAATAGCTTGATTTTGGTGGAGGTTACATGAACTATGTATAATTACTCAAATTCATCAAGCCGTATGCTTAAAATGAGTGAATTTTCTTGTATGTAAATTATACCTCAATAAAGCAAAATATATAAATAAATAAAAACAAAACATTAAAAACATTAGAAGAAAATTTAGGAGGCTCTATAATCTCAGGGTGAGGAATAGCATCCTAAACAGAAGTCTAAAGGACTAACATATTTGTCTACACAAAAATTTTTTAAAATGTATTACAACATGAGGCTGACAGGAAATGATAAACTGCAAAAGAATATTTGCAGCATATATGACTGACAAAAAGTAAATATTTCTAATGAGTAATATGAGCTTACAAATTGTATTACATGAAAAAAACAATACAATAGAAAAATAGCCAGAATGTACAAAGACAATGTTTACATGGCCAAGAAATATGTGGAAAAAAAAAAGCCTAATTCTACTAGTAGTGAGGAAAATGAAAATGAGAATATAAGATCGTTTCATCCATTAGACTGGAAAAATTTGAAAGAGCAATTATAAGGGCACTAGTGAGAATGTAGGGAAATGGGTTATCTCATAATGCTGTTGATAGCAGTGTGAATCCCTAAAATCTCTAAAACTGCATCTAGAAATATATGTTAAAATTAAAATGCACATATCATTTAATCCAGAAATTTCATTTTGGCACTCTAACTTGTAGAAATAAAACCAGTAATATATGAGGATATGTGTACGACAGTATGTGTTAAAGAATGGCTGGAGGTTGAAATAAAGAAAAACTGGAAACTATTTGAGTAGGGGAAATGATTGAATACATTCTGACACATCTACGATAAGGATTGCCATACAGACATTTAAAAATATGTTAGAGATTTATTTATTAACTGTGATATCTATGGTATATTTTAAATAAGAAAATTAAGTAGAATAATATGATTTTGTTTTTGTAAAAATTACCACAATCAAAAAACCTACCCAGCTACATATGCAATGTCTGAGTGCTCCAGGTCACGTGAAAGGGTACTGACACACTGCTAATGCTGGCAACCTCAGGATGGGGACGATGTGAGGAAGAGACTGTTACCATTTTCTTTATACATCTTTGCACGTCTTTGCAGTTACATCACAAGATGCAATGAGAAAGTATGAGTTTTGCAAAATCAATTTAAGAATAAAGTTAATTCTAAAAGAATACATAGCATAGTCTTTGATTTTAAGATACTATGCCTTGTAAGATGGTTACCAACCTGAGTAAAAGTTTTGGAGAACATCAGCTCAGTAAATGTATGTATCAATTGTAAGGTGAATTTCGATTTCAGAAACATTATAAAGGTGATGACAAAATTCGCTTAGTGTTACAGGAAAACATTTTTCTGAAACAAAAAAATACTAGCTATATCCTCTTTGCCCCACTTCCTTTCTCCTTTCTGAGGAGAGTGAGTCTGTTAACTACTGTATATTTCCTAAGGAAGAGCGCACGTACACACACACACACACACACACACACACACACACACACAAATTAATCTTTATCCTCAGTTTACTGGCCTTTTGTGTACTTGAAAACAACTTTAAATGATGAATGAGATAAATGCAAATTCGAAGACTCAAACAGATACATTTCTCTGGTTGAGAAAGGGGAAGTAATGGAGGAGACAGCACAATCGGGGAGCTTGAAGAAGGGTTGGGAAGGAGAAGAGGTTGAACAGATAAAAGATTTGGAAGCCATTATGGAAGAAAACAGTCTTGGAAAGAGATGTTCAGTGAAAGTTATTTCACATCGAAGTAAAAATGCTGCGTGTTTTCATATATACTTCCATGCCTGTGTCTTCTATGTAATCTCTGGCAAAGCCTATATGGCTCACTGATGCTTTGGGAAGTGGTTTGCTTTTTAGAAATGTCTTGTTTCAAGTCAGATGTCAGATGAAATCAGATGCTGGCCATGGAGGATGTGCACATCTGAAATATTAGAGAATTCGGGAGATGTAGGCCTTACTGATAGTACATTATTTTTCTTGTTTGGAAAATGGCAAATTTCAGAGAAATCATGAATCCTTAGTCTACAAAGTTATGGAAATTTAATGCACGAATAATTGTCACATAAAGAATTATATGCAGAATTTAAAATGTGGATTAAGGTAGGAGGTGGGAGGAAGAAATTACAAACACTTGAAGACAGCAATCAATCTTGACTTGCAAATTGAATTGCAAAGCCTAACACTGTAATTGAGTCATTTAAGGAGTATCTCTTCCCACTGATACTTCTCATTTAAGAGGCAACACCACAGGTACTAAACAAAACCAATATAAGGTCAGTGAAGTCACATTTCCTAAGACTCTAGTAATAAACATTGATCAAAATAATGTTGAGCTTGATCGACTATTCCTGTTTATATTTTCAGTGACTTAAATTGATCATTAAATTAAGATTTTAAGTTTCATTTTTTCAGATAACATTTTTCTATTATTTATTCCTCTAATCATAAAAAGGAAATGTGAAAAAGAGAAAATAGAAAATATACAAGAATGTAAAAAAAAGAAAATAGTTTTGGTTTATTTTATTCTAGTCTTTTTTTCTATGCATGTGAAAGCATAAAAATAAATTTGTTTCAACCTGTTAGAATAAAAACATAAAATATGATTTTTTATTAAATTAAAAACATACTTATTCTACAAATACTGAAGTGTTTATTGTAGTACCAGAAAAAAAATTGAGATCAGAAATAAATATTCTGGATGAGGCGAAACAAAGACCAAAGTTGTCAATGTAGGTTGCTCCAACAAAAGTGTATTTATGCCTATTCATTCTCCAAGCACTACTTAATACAAATTTTTATGTGTTTATGAACACCTAATTATTTACATTTGCATTTGATATTTTCTTAGAGTGTAGGTGAGGGTGGAGAAGTAATATGTTATAAAATATTTAATATTTAGAGTTCTTAACTTTGATTTGACTATTTTCTGTATATAACCCCTTGTTAGTGCACTTTAAATTGGGTCTACTGTTGTTCAGTAAAACAAACTGTAATTATTCTATTACTTTTTTTAAGCTTTAACATTTTAATGTATTTTTATTATGAAAATAAACATATAATGACAAAAGATTATGAAGCAAACCGACACTCATAATCACCTCTTTGATCAAGAAATAGAATACTCGGGACACTGGAGGACTTTGGAACTCCTCCCCATTTGTTTCCCATCCTATCCAACCCCCTCTTCCATAGCAACCTCTGTTAACTTTTAAGATCACCTTGTTTTTCCACCTTTGCATGTGCACATACCATCTGTATATCTATTCTTAAACAAGACAGCTGCTTTAGAACTTTATATTAATGGAAAAATATAATAGTTACTATTTTGTTTCTTGTGTATTTAGCTCTATATTAGTATATGTGTATATATTCATTTTGCTACATAGAATTTCATTCTATTGATATACTACAATTTATTTAACCTTTCTATTTTAAATGGACACTTGAGTTGTTTATAGTTTTTGTCCAAAACAAACTATGTAGCTGTGAATATTCCCATGAGCATGCATCCTAGCATATACATATAAGCATATCTTGCATGCCTAGGAGTAGAATTTCTGGATCAAAGTTATAAACATTTCAATTTTATTGAAAATTGCTACCCTATTTTCCAAAATTCTTATACTCATTTATACTCCCACCAGCAGTAGATCAAGTTTCTGATTGTCCCAATCTTATCAATATTTAGTTTTATCAGATGTTCTAATTTTTAGCCAGTATGTGTAGTCTTATCTAATTGTGATTTTAATTTGAATTTTCCTAGTTGCCATGGAGCTTAATAACTTTTTATAGATTTGTCATTTGAGTTTCTTTCTTGTTCAATGCCTGTTCAAGTCTTTGGCTCAGTTTTCTAATTTATTGTCTGTACTTTTCTAATTGGTTTTTATAATTAACTTTTTATTTTAAGATTATTGTAGATTCACATGCATTGTAAGGAATAATAGAGAAATCCCATTGGCCCAGGAATTAGTTTCCTCTTATGATAACATCTTACATAAGTATTGAATAATATGATAATCTAGGAAATTACATTGATAAAATCCACAGATACTATTCACACATCTCATTGCATATGTACTCGTATTTGTGTGGGTGTGGGCGTGTATATTTAGTTCCTCCCAGTTTTATCACATGTGGAAATTTGTGTATCTACTGCCACAGTCAAGATACTGAACAGTGCCATCACCATAAGGATCCCACTGACAACTTTTATAATCACAGCCACCTTCCCACTCACCCCTCACACACCACCTCTGAAGCCACTTATCTGTTCTCCAACTCTATAATTTAGTCATTTCAAGGATGTTATATAAATGGAATATAGCATATAACCTTTGGGATTTTTTTTTCTTTTTCTGCTCAGGTTAATTCCCTGGAGATTCATCCAGGGAATAATAATTTCTTTCAATGTAAATAATCATTTCTTTTAATGTAAATGTACCCACTGAGACATGCCCTTCAGAATATTCTCCTTTGTGATTCACCATTATATTTTTTTCCAGTACCATCACTAGGTGCTATTGACAGTTTATATACACTCCTCTCTTCACCCTCAGTGTACAGTGAGTGCATTTTTATACTTTTGCCTAAGTCACAACACTTTGAGATACTGCCACATGTATGTATTACTTTCTGTTGGTGCCCTGGAAGATTGAGATTCTAATTTGGATTTAGTGTATGCACTTTAAAGCAAGGTTATTCAAGTACATTTTTGGAATGAAAATTTGAAAAAAGCCTTAAGAAAATTCCTCTAAATGGAATTTAGATCCTGTGCTCACAATTAATTTTAGTTTTGTTAGATGCAAAGTAATATCCACATCTACATGTACAACTTTTCTTGAAAGACAATGTAAAGAATGGCAATTTAGAATTTAAAAAATGGGAGAAGGGGTAAAAAAATATGGTCAAAAGAACTGGTTCAAAAGAATCAATTGAGAAATATCTATAGATCTACAACTATCCATATCCAAATATATCTTTTCCTAGTTACTAATTTTTAAATTATTAATTTTAGAGTAGTTTGGTAAACTTTATTCATTCTCAAACACATTTTTCTATTTTATTAAAAACATTTTCCTAATTTTACTTTAGCCAGTTGTATATATCCTGATTATTGGCAATGTTTTTGAATTTTAATAACTTATCTGAAAGCAGAAATGAATTACATTTTTATCCAACAATTCAGTTTGATTGATTATTTTCAATGATTTTAGATTCTCTCACCATTCTATGACCTACATGATGCTAGCTACATGATACCCTTTTCTTACTGGCATTTCATAATTCACTTTCTTTCACATATACTGAAGTATTTGTCAGGACTTTCAATTACAACTTCTGAAACGCCACTTAAATTATAAGCATAAGCTAAAAATATGTAATATTGTGGCTCATGTTCAGTCTTTTCAACGTGTTTATGTCTATCTATTGTGAGGGTTGTGGTGTGCTCATGCATTGACAACCCATCAAGGAAGGGATGCCGGTAGATAAAACAACAGGCCCAATTCACTGTGCAATCCAAGCCCAGCATTATTTTCTTCCAGCATTGAGATTACATAGGCTTTTATTTCTGTGGATTCAAGTCTAATAATGCAAAAGTAACAGATAGTGAAACTACCCACTCTTGAAGAGGCAATGATTGTTTTATGTAAAATTGCTTAAATGTAAAGTAAATACAAAATTAAAAAAATACTTAAAAATGCACTATAGACCCACATGTAAAATTGGTCTTGTTTGAAAATTAATTTAAAATTCATAAAACCAAAATAACCAAAATAATAAGGCCAATATTTAATTCAACTTGGCAAAGTCATATTAAAGCACATGACTTTTAAAAAATACTACTGTTTACTGAAAAAAAAAAACCAAGTTGTTTTAACATAATTGACATAGAACTGTAGGTCAATTGGCCACTTCATTTGAAAACTAAAAATCAAAGAACACATAATTGACTACAGCACATTTAAAATTATTAAGAAATTCAAAACAAGGAGGAAACTCCCCAAATTCTAAAAAATGAAAAATGCTTAAAATTATAGAAATCATTGCATAACGGTTTTATGTTACTTTAACATCACAATTATATAAAAATCAGCGATCAGGAAAATTTATTTTTAACTGACTTAACATTTTAACCAATTTCATTTTAACCACTCCATTTGCAGTCACTGAACACAAGCACAAGGCTTAAAATTGGAGAGTGGTAGTGTTAATGTACTTTAAAATTTTCTAGAGTATTAAAAGTTAGCATTCATCTAGTTTATTTTTTCTCTATTGCTGTTTGATGGGATGATACACTCCTCTATTACAACTTTCCTTTTCATCACCTTTTTTGGAGCTATTGTAGTTGTGGCTGGTTTGCCTAACCCCTTTTCCTCTTTGTTTTGCAATTATTCATAAAGTGTTTATGTAGTGTACTATTTAGACCTTATTATCTGGAGTGACGTCTATGGTCTATAATCCAAATATAGTCATTTCATGGGTGGAAAACATTTTGTAACATTTTGTCTTGGTCTAGTATATTTTTTACTATACCAACGGCTTTGGTATTGTTTTTAGAAAAATTTTAAAATACTACATCAAAATAAAGTTATCTTTCCTTATACTTTCAAATGGCCACATTTTACTTCTTAAATTTCTTAAGTTTTTAGCAATATTTTAGCAATATTTTCAGAATTTATGCTTGTGCTTCCTGGAACATGGTATAGATATACTTTTCTCTAATCTTCTCATTAAGTACAGTGAAAAACTCTAGACTTTACATATAAAACAAATAATAGAAGACTTTTAAAGATGGAGAGATGAAGGCAGACTAGTTAGTGTTATCAGGACCCAAGGAACAAAGTAGTAGTGAGTTCTCTTGGCTTTCTTTTGCTCTATATATCTTAGACTGGGAGCTGAGAAGCTGGCAACCTTGAAATGCCAAAGGATGCAAAAAAAAAAAAAAGTTAAAAGGAGAAGAAGGAGGAGAAGAAAAAGAGACCCAACAAAAACCTGCTTTCTCTCACCAGAAGACCAGAAAAAGTGGCAGCCTAGCAAGACAGAAAACTTTTAGATAATGTCTCTGTATTCCAGCAAAACCAAAATGAAATAAAACACAACAAAAAAATCCCAAATATAAAAACTGGGATCCGTCTAGTCATGCCAACAAAGGCTGAATGGTGAGCTTAGACTTCTACTATTGTGAAGTTGTGAAGTTCCAGAATACCCACACCAGCATAGAAACAGAAAGTCTTAGTGAAGAGATAAAAGATATAAATAAGAACCAGATGTAAATTTTAGAATTGACAATATGGACACCAAAATATAAATACAGTGGATGGGCTCAACAGCAGAATGGAAGGGGCAGAAGAAAGAATCAATGACCTGGAAGATAGGACACTAGAAATTGCCCAATCTAAAAATATAGAAAACAGACTGAAAAAATTAATAGAGCCTCAGATATGTGGGACCATAACAGAAGATCTAGCATTCATATCATTAGAATCCCACAAGGTAGAAAAAAGAAAGAGGCAAAGCTGAAAAAATACTCCAAAAAATAATGTCGAAAACTTCTCAAATTTGGCAAGTAGAATAAATCTTTAGGATCAAGGAGCCAAGCAAATGACAAATAAGAAAAATCTAAAGAAATCATTGCCAAGATACATAATAAACTTTTAAAAACTAAAAACAAAGAAAAAATATTGAAAGCAATCACAGAAAAATAATATTTTACTTATAGAGGAGAAACAATTAGAAAGACAGAGGCAATTTTTATAATCCAGACTCAAGATGTTGAAGTGTCTGGCTTAAAACAGTTGGCCAGTAGTCTTATCTATAGATGTTCAGATATTTCTATCTCTATAAAGACTAAAAGTTCAATAGGTTGTTTACAGTCCTAAACAAAATAGGAATAAAAAGAAATAGGATTCTAGAAGTCAGAATGGGAGTGTGACTCAATTGCATGATTAAAGTACTGTTTTTAACCTTTTTCTGTGTTTTAGTCATGTGGATGCTTTATCTCAGAGAATTACTAAAGGCAGTGGCCAGGACCAAAGAAGCTGAATTTTTTATATAAGCAGAGGACTCTTATCTATATCCTGATTATCTTGACAAAGAAGTGGCTTTGTCTCTTTTATATATGTAGAATAAAATACTGTCATTGGAAATGATAGACAATAATAGCATATACTCATATTTTTCTCAGAGTAGCCTTGACAGTTGTGTTCTCATCTCTACTGATTTCATCTGGTAGCAACAGTTTCATTCCATGGTGAGTGCCTTGAAGACAGTGGCTTGACCTTGAATTCCTTAGTGTACTGTATGTGTGGGACATAGTACTCAATGTTTGCAGAAACCATGTATGCATAAATAAATACTGGAATGAATAAATGTGCTATTTGTGTAACTAGATACATATTTGTCCACAGTAAAAAACAAAATCTTCATCAAATATAGCCTTTTCTATACTTTAAAAGACTTGAGAAATAATATACATATTTTTATTATTTTGTTTTGCTAGATAATTTCTGGAATTCTGTATAACCAGTGATTACAAATTAAATTAAATAGATTTGAGAAGCTATTAAAACAAATAAAAGTGAAAAGAGCATTTTATAATTTGTCAGGAAGTGAGGATTATCACCTTATTTTAAATTTTAGATGGGAAAAATATTATATGTAATTATATATTTAAACATTAGCCTAATTATGATATCTAAAGCACAGGACCTAGTATTAACCAAATTTAACCTTATTTTTTATAGTTTAATTATGTGAATTACAGAATTTGTCAATTTCCACTAGTTAACCAGATAAAATGATTACAAGTTTTGAAAATTTAAAAAACCTTTAAAGTGTAAGAACCTAGAATTAAAACATTTTTTAATTCATTGGTATATGTTAGTATGCATGTGTGTGCCTGCATATGTGTTTTCATATAACAGCTTTATAGAGATATAATTCACATACCATGCAATTCACCCATTTAAAGTGTACAATTCAATAGTTTTTAGGATGTTCAGAGTTGCTCAACCATCTCAACTATTTAATTCAAGAATATTTTCATCACCCCAAAGAGAAACCCTGTTCGTCCTTTCCCCCAGCCCTTGTCGACCATTAATCTTCTGTCTGTATAAATGGATTTGCCTATTCTGGACATTTTCTATAAATGGGATCATATAATATGTGGTCCTTTATGATTGGCTTCTTTCATTTAGCTTAATGTTTCTGAAGTTCATCCATGTCATAGCATGTGTCAGGATTTAATTTTGAACTAAATCCTGAAGAACAATATATTTTAGTTTAGTTGAGCCAGCTAGAGGAAGAAAATTTCTGAGTACTCTTAATTGGAATCACTATGCTTTTATGTTTTTGTGAATAAATTGTATCTATGTCCAGCTTCTAATGTGTACTTTGAAGATAATGTTGCTTCATAAATGCTGAATGAATAAGTGAATGAATGAATGTGAGAAAAAACTATTAAGTTGCCCAGTTTCAGTTGCTACTAGATTTTATAACATTAAACAGTAACATGAGCCAATGAGTTTGTTGAAAAGTTCAATCAATAGTACCAATGAGACAAACTATACCAATGAGACAAAAACATAATCAGCAACATTTAGGAAAGTACAGTTTTAATTAAGTAGTTTAATTAAGTAGACCAGAGGTGGCTAAGAAATGACTCTTTCACTTCTAAAATCATGTATGGTCAATAAATAAAATGACAAAACTTGCCAATCAAGGATGAGCCAAAACAGATGAGTATACACTGAAAATTGCCCAAACACACCAGTGGCTGTACTAATTTCTACTTTCAAGAATGACCCGCCAGAAAATCAATTTATCTTGAGGAGTACTGTGAGAACAACCAGAATTTTCACAGTGAGACTCCTGTACTTGAATGACCATTACATTTCCCCATTTCCACACTCTGAAGGAACTTACAGGGCAGAGCCCGCTGTGTGAAACAGTGGAACCGCTGGGAGGTCAGAAGTGCAATTTAGGTACAGCAAACAACCTTCCAAATAGTGCCAAGGATCTTCTTAAGCAGATGTCTAGTACAACAATGATACTTTCAAAGGAGAGTGAAGGCTGATGTATGTTTTTTAAGGAATCAGAACTTACAATAAAATGAAAGTCTTGAAAGAAAATCCTGCTAGTTTCAAATAAATATTCCGCAGTTTTCCACAGATGTATTTTTGGTTTTCTAAGCAGTGGTTGTACTGAAATGTCAGCCGGGCCGGGGAGTATTTCATGTTAGCTTTGTGGGTGATTTGGTTGCCTTTGTTATTTGCCTGGGGAGCAACAGGCTGAGGGTTGCAGTTAAGTTTAAAGGCAACACTAATTTGCATGTATAGTCCGTGATATTTGTCAAAGTGCTTTTCAAATCCAATTTACAAACTAAAAATACTAAGAAACAGGAAAAGAGAATTATATTGCATAACTATTTCTACATGATAGAATGATTACTAGCTGAGGATTATTATATGTAAATCTTTAAAATAATCTAGATTTGAATAACTCTAATTTTAGACTAGTCGCTTTAGCATTTTCTAAAGTTTGGAGAATGTGAATAGTGCCATACATAGGTTTACAGCTAATTGAAGGCATAAGAATCCAATTATAAAGTGAAAGTTGTAAATGGATAAACTGCATCTATGACTTTTCTTAAAACCATAAAACATTATAATTGCAATCATAGTAAAAGAGTACAATGTATGCAGAGATTTATCACTTGACTTTACATTAAGAAATTACGTTCTTTTAAGTAATCCTAAATAAGATGTTAATTTTCTGGTTTCTGTGTAATTCAATTAAAATTACTGAGTGCCTCTCATGTTCTAGGTACTGTGTATAATAAATATGGTGATTCAAAAAGACTAAGACATGGTGTGTTTAAGCCCAACAAGTTTCTAGTCTAGTAGGGAAGACAGACGTTTAATAAAGGATTTTCCTATGTGATAAATGCAATATAAATATATACAAGGAACAAATATTTCTTAGAGAATGGAACAATTATAATGCAGAGGTGTTCACCAGGGAACTTTTTCTTGAGGATGCTCTCTCTGAACTGTTTAAAATGGTAACAAACAATTTGAAAGAAAGGCAAGGTAGGAAGGATGGAAGATACCCCTGGAAGTGACCTTTCGATGTGTAAAGGCAAGAAACTTGAAACATTATGATATGTTCTAGGATACAGTGAATTACAATCATTGCTATCTGAGATATAATTTTTAAAATATAAATAAGACAAGCTTTTTCATGTACAGTAGTTCCCCCTTATTCTAATGGGAATACCTTCCAAGACCCCCAGTGGATGCCTGAACCCACAGAGAGTAGCAAACCCTATATATACTATGTTTTTTTCCTTCTAAACATACATACTTTTTTCACTTAAAGAAAGCACTTTATGGCTTTTCTTTGGCATATCCTAATTGCCAGCATCACAACTCTTACACTTTAGGGCCATTATTAAGTAAAATATGACTTACTTGAGCACAAGTACTATGATACTGTGACAGTCAATCTGATAACCCAGAAGGCTATTAAGTGACTCACCAGTGGAGGTAGCATACACAGTGTTGATACAATAACCAAAGAGGTTGATTCATACCCCGGGTGAGATAGAATAGGATGGATGGAAATTTCATCATGCCACTCAGAATGATGTGAAATTTAAAACTTATGAATTGTTTTTTTTCTGAAATTTTCCATTTAATATTTTCTGACTGCAGTTGACTGCAGGTAACTGCAACCTCAGAAAGTGAAAACACGGATAAGAGGGACTATTGTGATATAATCATTCATTTGATGCTTTTCAAAACAGCGTGGGCTAGAATAGCTATTTTTTTTAAGTCACATCTTATAAAATACATAGAATTTCTTTAGTGGATTTTCTTTGAACATATGAACAAATATATTTTTACTGTGATTAAAAACAAGGCTCTAAGAATTTAGCTCATATTATTTTAAAATCTGTAGCTTAGAATTCAAGATACAGTATGCATTCTAAATCCTAGTTTTATCATTTAAAAGCTATATGACCATGGGCAAGTCATTAACCTCTATAAGCATCTGTGAACTAAAGATGTCAACTATAGTCCTGCCCTGCCTATATTTCTCCTAAAGGAAACTACCCAGATCACAGACTCTGTCATCTAGGTGGTCACCTTTTGTATTATACTACATGACATTTCAAATTCATTCATCTGCCCACTTTACCCTTCTCTTTAGAAAATATTCCTACTATTCCTATGAGTTATAGATGGTGATGAGAGTACATAGCTGCATTATTCATCTCATGCATAAACAAAAAGGGACATTAAAGAGGCAGGAAATGGCTGCCAATATTTTCTGTTTTCCCAAATAGAATTAAAACATCAGTTTTAGTCACCTCAGGTTGCCCTAACAAAATAGGGCAAGGTGGCTTAAACAACAGAAATTTATCCTCACAATTCTAGAGGCTAGAAGTCCAATATCAGGATGCCAGCATGGTCAAATTCTGGTGAGAACTCTTCCTGGCATGCAAACAGCTATTGTTTTACTGGGTTCTCAAATGATATAGAGAGAGTGATCTCTCTCCCTCTCTCTTCTGATAAGGTAACTAACTAATTCCATCATGAAGTTCCTATCATCATGACCTAATCTAAACCTAATTATCTCCAAAAGGCCCCATCTCCAAATACAATACATTGGGAATTAGGGCTTCTATAACATTTGAATTTGGAGGAAGAACACAAACATTTAGTTCATTACATTCCTTTTGATTTTCATTATAGAATTTTATGTGCTAATTCTTTGAGGAATCTTGAATTGAAAGACCACAGACTTTGGGGCCTAAGAGATAAAAACTAAACCAAAATCCTATTAGTATTAACTTTTGTGGTGTGGGCAAATTATTTCACTTCTTAACCTCACTTTTTGAATTTAAGTGAATGGTAGAGCGGATCTTTTATTTTGCATCTATATATTGAATATCTTCTATGTGCACTGCACTCTGCTCAGAATCTTATCATCATTATCTACTTAAATCTTCAAAATAACATTATGTTATATTTCACCCCTATTTACAGAGGAAGACACTGAAATTCAGAAAGGTTAAGTAATTTGACTGTCACTTGACTAGTGAATGGATATGAACCCAAGTGAAGATGATTGCAAAGCCTATGTATCTATCCACTATACTTACTGCTGCCATATTTTTACAGATTGTGGTGAACATTGAAAGAGATAATGTATATAATGAATTGTGATTTTCCTGGCAAAGCATCAGTACCCAACAAATGTCAGTTCCATTTTCCTCCTCCATTCTTTTTTGCTCTTTTATTTAAGGGCCCTATAGAGTAGAAATGTATTCATTAGTAATGAATTTTACTACAAAAAATTTCATACAACAGCAAAAAGATTTTAATGGACCATGGAACTCATTTATATGAGATTTTAAACATATGATTTCCCTTTGGGCTCCAAAAATGAGTTTAAATAAAGTCTTTAAAGATTTCAGAAATTAATTTTCTTTATGCCAAATTTTTGATGAGCTGCTGAAGATATTTCTATAAAATATCAGTGACTTCTTCATTATTCTCTTGGAGTACTTGACTGCTACTCAGAGACACCCAGAGATGCTGGTATAGCTAAGTTTTGTGGCTGCCAGATTTTCTGGGGTAGAAGAAGAGCTTTGCTATGTGAGATACATTTAATATAAAACAGTTATGAAAAATAAGAAAAGAATATGTTGCTTCACTGACAGTTTGACTTTCCAGATTTTAAGCTGCTGTAGTAACTAAAAAGGAATGAAATATTAAAGCTCAGAAACCTACATGAGTCAGCCATCTTTATATTTCTTCTAAATCAAAATAGAGTTATGTCCATGTAATAAAACATAGTTTAGCCTTTATTGCTGTGTGAGGGACTGCAGTATATCTCATTTGACTCAGATGTGCAGTCACACATTAAATAAAGGAGTCACTATATTTTTTTGTTACTTGCAAGAATGCAGTATAATGTGAGTTATAACAGAGAATGACTTCTCTTTGTTCTATCAGGGTTCATCAACTCCACTGTTTAGCTGTAACCAAGATCAGGGTTTGGACATAACAATATATTTAAATATGCTATCAAAGCAGCTTTCCCTCAAACAATGTATTGGAATCCTAGGAGCAGAAAGAATTATATGGCGACTTTGGATGATGATTTTTTTATAGCTTCGATCATGTCTGGTAGTGAAATGTGAGCATATGAATAAAGCCAGAATCACATCCTTGACATGCCCCTCTCTGTCAACCCTTTGCCAATATTAGCAGAGTTTATAATGTGAGGCAGACTGAAACTGAAGGGAGTCAGATTTTGTTCCATGCAAATACACCTACAAATTAAATTAAAAGTAATTATACCTTTCCTGCTGAATATCAGTACAGGAAATAGAAGACAGAGAAAAACTTTTATGGCGCTCTTAGGGTGAACTGTTGCAAATTATTTGAAAATTATCTTGTCTAAAGAAAATCTGTCAATCCAATTTTCTTCAAGAAGATTCCAGTTTATGTCCAGTGACTTGCAATGGTGTTTTTGTATGAGCTTTCGAGTTTGGGTAATTTGTAGCATTACCAAGACCAATCTAGGCATGAACAATAGGACCAAAAAAAAGTGCCCAATCCATCTAACAGTCATTTTAATATTTACAAAAGGATCCTAAGAACTTGAACTAAAAGCCAATGTACTAAGTTCCAAAACAAATGCTTCATTTCTTGGAAACAAGTCACTAAATCAAAAGTGACAAGCCACCAGGGGGTCAAAGACTTTCTTCAAACCACTCACTGAATGATTTCCCCTCTGAGTCACTTGTGCAAGATTTGAACATTGATGAAATAAGAATGTATTGAGCTCCACCATATATTGAACCAGGTTCTTTGTGAGTATGGAAGCTGGATGTTCTGGTTTGGCTAGTATTGTGGTAGTTAAATGATATTGCTGAGAAATTTTTATATTTTCTAAAGAATTGTAGAGATTCAAAATATACAATGTCTGTTGACATTTTACTGTGTGTTAGACACTGGATTAAAGCTACAATCTGGGTTATTTCTCAGAGAAAATACTATAGTATAAAGTAGAGGAAATTAGTTTTCTTAGTTGATCATTCTTAATGATTTCTACAAACCCAAAGAGGTAAGTATTATTTTAATTTAACAGGTAAGGGAATGAGCTTGACATTTAAGACATGTACTCATGGTCACACAATTAATCATCATGGAGACAGGCCTGTAATTCCAGGTCCATTTTCTTAATAACTTGCCTATGCTCTGTGATTAGGGGTAGCCTTAGAATTTAGTGAGAACAGAGATATCTATAATTTTCTCAAAATGAATTTTTGGATTTTCACTTAGTTTTTCTAATAGTACAAAGCATTCCCATGTCTTTCCTATACTAGTGTTGTGTTTTTTGGTCACCCACTCCTCTCCAAGGTAGAAACATTTGTTAATATATTTAGTCAATGTTTGAATCATTGATAGGGCTATAATTAAAAATAGATAAGATTATTGAACCTTTAAATCAGAGAGATCTATACTTCCTTCTCTTTTTAAGGCTTCCAGTTTTAGGGACCAAAGGCAAGACAGCAAATTCTTGCCATCCCTGCTTGTATTGCATGTGGCATAACTGAGAGACCAGCTTAAGGACACTATTAATGGATTTGGGATATTAGTTCATTGAATAGATGTTAGCTGTTAGTAAATGGTAGTTTGATTCAAGTTCTGCCTTGGTTTCCACGTAAGGCTTCCTTGGGAACCTCCTATATGGATGTAGAAGTGGCTTGGTTTAGCACTGGATTGGGTTATCTCTGAATTCATGGCAGGTGCCTTCAAAATGCTATCACAGTCTCATCCAAAATAATATTAACCTTTTGTCTGGTATATATTGAAATGTATTTTCAAAATTTGTCATTTTTCTGTTTAAACTTTCTTCCATCATAGAGCAACTTCATGTGGGATGGTAGTCAAATTTGTTAGTCTTTTCCTATATTATTTCTGACTTTGGTAATGTTAAATTATTCCTATATGTTAAATTATTCCTATATTATTTCTGACTTCGGTAATATGTTAAAAAAGGCCTTTTCCACTGTAAAAATTCAAAATATACTTTCAAATTATTTTAAAAAAGTTTTCTTAATTTTAAAAAATAATTAAAATTTTTGATTTATTTGGAATTTATTTTTGTATGGTATATGGTAGGGACCTACCTTAATTGTTATTTTCCCCTCCTTCAATGTTTGGGTATTTGTTCTACTGTCATTGATTCATTTTACTTGTTTTAAAATTCCAACTGTAATAAATCCACTACTTGCCTTTTAAATTCTTGTCTACAATCTAATACTCTCCAACATAATTTGTTTTCTTTAAACAATCATATTTCTTTATAAAAATGTGCTAAATATGCATATGCTCTTCAGGAACCATCATAAATACTAATGTTTGATGTATAATTGTGCATATTTATTGTCTCCCTATTGAATCTCAAATGTGAATGCTTTTAGACACACTGATTAATCTAGCTTTCCTTAATTAGAGATATTCTAGGATATGGATTAAGGGAGTTTGCCTGTGAACTCAGGAAGTTACACCCCAGTGTTACCTTCACATAACACAGATAATCCCAAGTAGTAATTTTTTGCAAAGGCAATGACCTCTGTCCTATTAAATTTTAATAAGAAAAAGATGTCATTGATTCAAAGAATGCCAGTGTTGGTTAGGGCCATGATTATAGGTCTAAAACAACTCAGCATTTGATATATGAGCAAACTAAGGCTTTACAAGGTAAAAATGCAGAGGCCTAAAATTCAGATAAACCATAATGACAACTATAATAATGGCATTAGCAATTGTCTGATGTTGTAGGCTCTATGCGAGGCATCACTTAAATTCTTAAAATAACCACAATTGTGTTTTGATTTTTTCGGTGGGAAAATTGAGGTTTAGAGGACTCAAGTAACTTACTCATTTCATACAACTAGTCAGTGGTATAGGTAGGAGCTGAGATTTACCCCCAGATTGGTCCAAAGTCTGGGTTGAATTTTTAGTCTTCCCCGCTTTTCTTTTTACGTCTATGTTCAGTGACTCAGGATAACAAGCTGAATATGGTAATCGAAGAAATGTCTTCCACTGAGAATATCTATGCTAAATGACAGCCAAGCCTATCAATTAAATCCTGTCTTCCTGCTACACTGCAGGAAAGTCCTAGAGAAAAGCTATTTGTTGAGTAACTATTTCTGTTTAACAAAAATGGAGTTATGGCTGAAAGATTTTGGGCAAGTATTTTAAAGATATTTCTATACAAATATTTATATTTACCTATAATTAGGACAATCAATGATTTTGCCATATATTTGCAGTTTCTAAATTCTCTGTCAGAAAAAATTCTTATTCTGAAAGGTCAATATCATCCTTTAAAATTTAATAAAATAGAAACAGTTTACAGTAACAACTTTATTTAAAGGAACAGTTTGCAATGTGCTTGAATGGCTCCTGGGTTCAATTAATTTATAGAGAACCCATTTCAATTTTCTCTAGCTTGTACCCTCGTGGTTCGACTAAATTAAATAAGCTTTAAAAATTGAAAAGAGGAAAGGAGGCTATTTACCAGGCAAAATGGACAAAAGTAGATAACCCCATCTGCTCTCATCCTAATGTTCCACCCTAGTCTCAAAGGTAAATGATGTGGTTTGAGATGAGGCAATGTTACTATCTTTCTTGGACTTATGCTGATTCCCAGCCTTTATCTTATGTTGCTTGGTATGGTTTTATGGAGGCAATTTAGAGGCATTGAGTTCAGACTCAACTCATCTGGACAAGAAAGCTGTGTACTGTGGCCCCTTGTACTTTCTTTAATTGTGCTTCTTCTGTCAGCTGCTGCTCACCAAAGTAGGGCTAGGTCTTCACTGTACTCTTCACCAAGCCTAGCACATCAGAAATGATGGGTGGGGTGAACTGCCTCACCTGTGGATTTAATATTTGGCAAAAATTTTTTTACAGTAAAACATACTTTGACAACATGACAATAGTTAGTAAAAAATTCCTCCAATACATTAATCACATAAAATCTAAACACAACTACTATGTAAGTCCTGAACAAAACCTTACTTTGTATTTCTACTTTTTAAGAAAGATAAATAACATGAGTTGAATGTTATTAAAATAACATTATACTTAAAAATATCCAATACTTTACTCTTTATCTGAATTTATAGTAAACTTTCACAATCAGAGCTTTAAGAAATAACCACTGCAAAATGAAAGACATATCTCTATGCAAGAGAAAAGTGGCTTTTATTGGGAGGAGGTGGTCCTTCATAAAACCCAAGCAAGTCTAATGGACTCCTCAGACATTAAAAAGGAGGTGAAGTGATGGTACTCTTACACTAGGCAAAAAACTAAGATGAAAAATATAAGTATCATTTGTTGCAAATTAGTCTCAATATTTGGCTTTTCAGAAAAATGCAGCCCAGAGCCGGCACATTTCGTCATTTGAGTTTCATTATAAAAATGACAAAAACTTACTGGCTTGGAAATATTAAAGGCAACAGGATGGAATGTAGAATCCAGTTATTAGTTGTCAAATCTAGAGAAATTTCAAGCAATGGAAGAGGCTAGGTGCCAAATGGAAAGTTCCTCAGGCTCTTAAAAAAAGTCTTTACAAAACTGTTTCCCAGTGGATCTGAGATAAAACCTCTACTACATTTGGAACATCTTCCCATTGTTGGAGGAGATTATCAAAGAGACAAGACTGCCCCTTGACCCATGAGCTGGACCCAGGTAACTGAAGGCTTCTCACCCCCTCCCTTGCCCTTGGAATGAGTGTTCTGGTTGCCTTCACTGCTCCCAGAAGCTGTTCCGAGGGTATGGCCTTGAGACAGAGACATGGTATGGAGATCACCCAGACTGGATAAATGACTGAACCCTGTGAAGGCCTCTCTATAAACTTTTAAAATTCTGGTGGGTGGATGTGGAGATCGACTTGTCTTATGCTGCCTACAGCAAGCCTTGTATGTAAGTTCCCTTGTTTACTAAGCCTGTCACCTACCACTCTGGAGTGACCTGCCCCTTTTTTTAGTCTCTCTCTGCCCTCTGTGTATAGGGCCAGTTTCAGATCATACCTGAGATGCTCCTGAGGTTTTAAACCAACACTCACCTTGTGAGGCCCTGCAACTACAATATAACTTAAGCCAGTCTTGCTGCACTAACAATGGCAGCCAGAGAACAACTGCTAAAGAAGACTTAGGACCCCAAATCACAATGCTTATAAATCTACAGTTGGCTTCAAGAAAAAGGATATAATACAGCAACATCATAAAAGTAAGGTTATGCATGGCATCCAAAGGTAGACATGGCTTCTAACTGCCTTCCCTCTGTAACGGTCACACTAGGAAAACTTTTTCTCTCAGCTCAAGAAGCGCTGACATGTCCACAGAATACCTTGAAACCAGGGACCACCAAATGGAGTCTTAGCTAGAAATTCTCATAGCTCATTGGTCAAGTAGGCATATTTTAACTCTGCAACCAACCCTAACAGGAAAGCACCACTCCATCCATACTCACCTCTCAGCTGCAAGAGTTGCCAAGAACAGTTGTAAATCACCAATCTCACTATTATCAAAAAACAAAACTGATAAGATGATATGAATGACCCTAAAACCCCTCAGACTCATAGTTACAAAACAATACTATTAATTGATAGTGTTTATGCTTTGGCCAGGGATTATGCAAAAAATTCAGGTCAAATCCAGAGTTGCTGGAACTAACCTTTGCAAATAGCTATAAACTTATCTGCTCACATGAACTTCACAGGAACTGCTCAGGAAATCAAAGTAAAATGGTGATTTATTGCTACAAATAAATTTGAATGATATTATTTGAGTAGGTAGATGTAGTGATGCTTTAGGATTTCCAATAGATTAATTGTATAAAACAGCTGTTTTAAGAGTTGTGTTGTGGAAGGGATATCATTTTTTTGTCTTTTACTTTAATATCAAAGGCAAGTGAAATGCTGCAGTGCTTCTAGAAAATAGCATCATTTTAATGCTATGAAATTTATGCATTACTATTCTCCAGGAGCCTCATATTCTTTCAGACAGTACACAGTGGAATCTTACTGACAAGTGAAGGTGAGTGTATTACTAGTCTGTTCATTTAAGTATTGGTTTATTAAATTGTTCCAGTTATAAATTTATTGCCTCTTAGCTCCAAATCTACCCTTCACTGCACTGTTTGTGATATTGGAACATTTCTTCCTCACCAGCTGACACAATACAAATCTTTGTTAGTAAAGGACTCTAGCAGGTCATGGAAGGAGGAAGGAAGGGGATTTTCTTTTTGGGTCTGGTGTGTGTTTGCTTCTTCTTGCTTGTACGGGGCTATGCTGACATGTACAGCATCCAGTGGAGATAAGTTCAGTAGGTTTGTGAGTTTCATAGACACTATAGCTGGCTTCCTAGAAGCAAGTCCAGTGGTGCCTTATATTCTGGGCAAGTTTTGTGTGGTACATGGCTGTCTTCCACAGAGTGAATTCCAAGAGCACCCCTGCTGGCTTCCTGGAGCATTCCCAGTGATGGCCTTCACGAGAGTCCCCTGTGGGAAGCTTCCTAGTAGCTTCCTGGTTAGGTCAGCTGGTGCCCCACTGGCTTCCCAAGTTCAACAGCAACCACAGCATGCACCTTACTGAAAAATTCTGTGGGCACTCCAGAAGGTGGTTTTATTTCTACATTAGCCTGCTGACTTTGGACAGGCTCTAGGCCAGGACGATGGAGAAATATTCTGTCATCCAGTGCGTTACAACCTCACCTTCTCTAATGAGGTCTGAATCTCCATCCTAGGGAGGAAGCCCATTTTCCACCACTTCCATGTTTATGTCTGTCTTGGGTATATTTCCTTAGCCCTAGATTATTTTGGGGATTTTTATTTTATTCTTAGTTAATTCCTTGTAAAAAGTTAATAATTCTTTACATTAACCCTTCCTTGTTCAAATTACTAAAGTAGTTTCTAGCATATGTATCCATGACTGATACAGAAATAGAAAGACTAACATGACTGATGGTAGCTTGGGACATTTTATTGTTCTCATGAGGTCAAGGAGATCCATTTAAAATGGCCAAGAGATACTTTAGTTGACTTCAACTCAAAAAGCTACATCTTGACCCAAACTTATATAATTAATAAATAATCATCTCTTTAAAATGTTTTAAAGTCCTCCAATTCACCTCATCTTTGCAATGTTAAAGTTTCATATTGACTGATAGGAAGTGGAAGCAGAACATTAGTGACTTAAGAGGAGTCAGTGATACTACACAGACATACATACACATATACATATATTTATATTTAAACAAGGATATATATATAGAGAGAGTCTAGATCTTTTGTTTCTAGTATCACTAGATTAGCTGAGTAGCAAACTTATGAAGAGCTTTAATATCATCTAGAGGAAAGATGAAAACCTTTATAAGAAAAATGGGAAACCAGATTATCTCTGGGTAATCCGATTTGGGAAAAAAAAAAAAAAAAGCTTAGTACAAAGCAGTAAAGATTGAAAACTTTTTCCTAAATAGCAATAGGAGATAAAATTTTACAAGATCAGTTTGACAGTTTTGATGCAATGGACAAGTCTCCCTTGAAAGGCTTTGTATCACAATAAAGTGTAAGTATGAAGAAGGAAACAATGGATATACAAATACTCGATCACAAACAGCCATTAATGAAAAAACAGCCCTAAACTGCAAGCTCGACTGATATGCCTGTACTATACCACCATCACAGCGACTCTGCCTTCTGCAGGTAAAACATATATTTTTCACCTAGAATTTTTTTGCCACTATACACAGGACTTCTTGAGCTAGTACTTCTGACAACCAAAAAGGCAGAGTTCTCAAGCCAACACTATGCAGCAACAATTACTTATAATTATTAGAACATTAAAGTGCAGTTCTGATGCACTGTTAGTGTTTCCCCAAGAGTCTAATTTTGGTCTTTTTCTTTTTTTTTCTTCTGGAGAATGAGCAATCAAGGAGTCAGCTATCAGCAAATCATTAAGTACATTTAGTCCCCAAAGAAATGTTACCTAGACTGGAGCAGAAGAAAAAAATCCTTCTTCTGTACTCACAACAGGGCATTTTATTAACAAAATCTAGAATAATATTTTGTTCTTCTAGTTCTCGAATTCTAATTAAAGTGTCCTCATCTTCCAAGGGAAGTTATTTCTCTTCTCTTTTCTGAAAGAATGTAGCATATAAACTTGAAGTTACAGACTATTAATAAGTTACTTTTTAGCTGTTATTCTCATACCTGTATGCATCAAATTTGGGGTAAATCAGCAGCTTTGCTGAATTTGAATTTTTTTTATTAGTTTTCTCTTTATACTATCGGTCTGTTTTAAAACTGCAAATTAACTCAGACCTCTGCTAAATTGCTCAAAAGCTGCCGTAAGTTCTTTAAGTTTATGAAGTATCTTTGACCATGTAACTGTGAATTGAGATAGCTCTATAGAATTTCTGTCCCAGTTCTATATATTTTCTCCAGAGACCACTTAAAAAGTATTTTCTTAAAGTAAGATCTCAAGGACTCATCAGAAACATCTCTGGGGAATTAAAAAAAAAATCAGTGTCTAGAGAATAGATAAGGAAAATATTCAAATTTTATCATTGTCATGGTTTAAACTGCTGCATTAGATATCCAATTACTATATTTCACCAAAAAGAAGTCAGCTAAAGGCTCAAATTTTAGGTGTTTAAATATTAATAGGAAAATCAGAACAAGGTAACAGTGTGCAGACTTGGAATCTTGTCAAGCTTATTGATAAGTTTTCCTAAATGGCAAACCAACAGGTTTATTTGGGGAGTTGTAATGGTAAAGTTCTTCCTAGCATGTCTCTTAACCATAGGATTGTGCCTAAGTTTCTGTCACGTCATTTTGTTTTTTTTTTAAATTAATGCATACTAAGCAATGCTAGAAAAAGTACATTGCACAAACTGGGAATGCAATACCAAGGATATATGATAATAAAAGATATTTTATTTGTTTAGAACAATTTATATTGACCTTTATACCAACAATATTAATTCGATGATTTGCAAATGTTGAACATCTCATAGCAAGGCATAATACTAATGCTAGCATTAAGGTTCTCAAGAAATGATAACTTAAAATATTTATTTTGCAGCTTCTTTAAAATCTCCAGTTACTATTTAATAGGCAGGCTAGGAGTTATATTAGCTAACTAATTCTGAAGGTCAGTAGTATTCCAATGCCAGAAAAATTTCTATTTAGTGATATGCTTTTCATTAGTCCTTAAAAATTAAGAAAAATAATTACAGTTTAAGTTTAAACTAAACATATTAGTTTGATTTGAAGACTTTCATTTGTTACTATGAGATTATTCTTACTTTTTGTTTTATATATCCTTCATCTATGGAATAATAGTAATAGCATACTTATTTTCTTTTCATGCCTTTAGCCGGTATAATAATAAGTTGATAATCTTTTGTTATTCTTCTAAATCATTTTTAACAGCTTTATTGAGTTATAATTGACATGTTTTTAATTTTTATGAAGTCAAATATATCTATTTTTTATTTTATAAAAATTTTTTTTATGAAATTTTTTTTGAACCCGAGTTCACATAGATTTTCTTATATATATTCTTCTCGAACTGTCATTTTAGATTTTTCCATTTAGTTCTGTGATTTATTTTGTGTTAATTTAGGGGTATGATGTGAAATATGGATCAAAGGTCATCTGCTTTTTTTTTGTCTTTGGGAAAATAAAATATAAATAATATATTTCTTTACTTTGGGAGTTCTGGTAGGAAAGATGGGGCATAAAATAATTTTTTTTATCATCTTAGAATTCAAGGTGCAAAGCATAGATATAATTCAAGGCATTTTGGTCTTATGAAATATCTTCTAAAAATGCTACAGGAGTTGAGAGACATAGAGAGGGAGAGAGTGTCCTCACATCTACAAGGAATCCCCACCCACACTGGAAAATGTAGGAAAGCCTCTTCATCCTGCAGTGTTCCTCAAGCCGCCCTACATGAGCTTAACCTCATGTTCACTTTATAGAGAAATACTTAAAGGAGCTCCATTGCTTAACACAGAGCATATATCGAAGAAAGCATTCAGAGGAGAAAGGCAATAAATTGATACATGATACACTGCCACATGGTGATGCATACTGAAGAAGACAATATGTTGGATTATACTTTGCAGTTGTGGAGAGTCTTGAGCAGGCTTTAGGGTGAACGGCCACCCAAATGAGTTGCTCCATTATTACTACTATGTGGAAAAGGCAAAGCAAATGAAAATAATAGCAAAATAAAGAGAAATTTCTCAGATAGCCTTTAATTCCAGAAAGTCAGGATATTCTTGAAGCTAAGCTGTTTCTTGAAAGAATGCCTATTTTTTTTCTCTTTCCAAACCATGATAAAAAAAATGTTTCTTACTCTAGGAGAAAAAAAATTACTTTTTCCTACACTAAATTTCCATCTTGCCTAAAGGGCATAGTGCTGATTAGATTTTAACCAGGATAGGCCTATTTTCTCCCTGGGTGAATCTTGTACTTCTATCCCACATCATAAATCTGGGACTATTTTTTAATCTTTAGGTCATAACTTATTTTAAGATGTGAAGGTAAAAATGGTATCTTAGAATTGTAAAGAAATTTGCTTGTTTAGATGTATCTTTTGGGATATGAAAATTAGGCTTGAAAACATTTCTGCGAAAAGTAATATTTCCAGGCTCATTAAACGAGTCACTGGAAGACAGAGACCTGGTTTACAATCAGACTCCAGGGCTGAGCAAAGGCCTTGCTATTTTTAGGGCCCTTCGTTTCATTTTAGTGACAGGAATGGAAGTTAAGGGAGGTCCTGTAGGAGGATCAAGAGCTGGTCCTCAAAGAGGTGGAAGACTGAAGTGACTCTGTCATTAATGGAAGAACATATTTGGAAGCATGCCAGAGTGGTATTTATTTCCGTTTTGGGCACAGATTTTAAATCTTGAAGATGAGTTCTTTTATTCTAGTATATGTTATAAACGATATATATATGTGTTAGGCATGACATAATGCTGCTTGCTAATAGAGTAGAGAATCTTCTTAGGCTATGGTTCACCTTTCTATGTTCTCTGGATATTGTTTCAACAAAAAGATGCAGGTAGTTATTTTGTCCTGTCAAAGGTATTGTGCTGATCAAGAAAGATGAAGGCTTACATCCCTGCAAACTCGAGGGATGTAAGCCTTCATCTTTCTTAAGATTAAATCTTGATGCTATCATACATATGCAATTAAAAATCATATAGGAACAATCATAATATGTAGAGCAGAGAGAGTATGATCATTCCAACTCAAGAAAAAGTCTACACAGACAGAGGCTTTTTTATGACTCTTTTATATTTGAACCTCTACACCATGAGAATCCCAGAGCGTAGGAACAGCACACTGGCATATAGTCAACTCACCTCATTCTCCTGATTTTGCAGCCTGGCATTTTCATTCTTGAGCTCACATTTGTAAATTCTCATTTTCTCATAAAGTTAAACTGTAGTTTTTTGGGAAAAACTTTTCTTCTTAGATCCTTGGTCAAATGTTGTTAGCCCTGATCTCATGCCCTTTGATCTCCTGATAGTCTGCCTATAGTTCACTTCATTATAATGGTCATACTGCAGTTGCCTGTATTTCTCCCAGCCAGTCACACTCCCAAGAATATCAGCAGATAAATCAGTATCCTGCATGCCTCAAACATCAACTCTATTTTGGTCCTAGAATCAAGAGAATGAGTGGCAATGAATGGAATTTTACTCACTGGTCCATTATCAAGGCATAAACTGCTCTTTCCCATTATTTGAAACCTTAAGAGAAAAAAAAAACATTTCCTTTTCAAAAGAAAAAAAATAGGTAGATGATAAAACAGTGCAGATAAAAGAGAATTCCTAACATCAGGCTTCTGAGATTTGACCTCCTCTTCAGCTGCTGCTTCAAAACCTAGTTATATTGTTAGAGCCATCTCTCCTTGAATATGAATTCCCTATTCAAGGACATGTTGCTCTGTATCTAGCAAAGCACCAAGGACAAGCCAAACATTGATCAAATTCAAACACACACTTGGGGCTGTGTTGATTCAAATATATATGTTTGTTTCTAAAGTTTTGCCTTAGATTCCAGAGTAATAAGAGTTGCCTAATAGCTCTCCAGAGTAAGTGATGGGGACGATGGCTTAGTCTCCAAGGGCCATGTGAATTATTTTTGGTCCATGTACTGCCATAAAGCTCAAGATAGATATCAGACACATCTTCACATCAGATTTTGGGGGAAAGCATTGGTGTCTGCTAACGAGCCTTCCCTGCAGTTCCTGCCAATGGAGAACTTTGAAGCCCTCTTAGAAGCTGAAGGGTATCTGCGATGATTGACTACTGTTAGTCTCCTTAGTAAATGTTTGAATAAAATTCTGTATGGAACACAACTGTTTTATTTTCAACATATTCTTTTATTTGACTTACATTCAGTAAATTCTGCCTGTCCATCAAAACTTAAATATAGATTTGTAAATAGTCCATGCTTAGCATTTTCCTATCAGGAATAGCAGAATGGCAAATACATTTTATTTTTAAAGAATGTGCAAAATTAATACTGATTTATAGTAAAAAATAATAGCCAAATAATATCTATTTACAATTAGCAGCTTGAGTTTCAGTGGGATAGGACATGTCAGCAAGAATCTCTGGAGGCCCTATTAGTCAGTGTTGATATGAAGTCTATGATTCCCCACACCCTTAAGTATATTTATATATCACTCAAAAATGACTTCCCCCATATGTCTAGGAATATGCTCAAGTTTCTTCCTTCTTAGGGGTGTATGTTAACACTTCACACTTCCCCTCTTACATTGGTCTATCTCCCTCCTTCCTATGATAGCAAAGCTTCCTGAAAAAATAGATTCTATGTGCTATCTTCATTTTATCTGTCATTTCATAAAAGTTTTTTTCCCATAAATATTACAATGTTATATTTGAAATATATATATACGAATATATGAGACACGTATGTAAGTTATAAACCCATTATTTATTCAGGAAATAAAATGTTATCAATATCATTGCATTTACTGAAGTGTTTCTCTCCTTCTGCCACTCCTCCCCAAACACACTGGCTTTTCTTGTATGGTGTCCATTATTTTGAATTCTGTGTTTGTTATATTCCAGCTTTTAAAAATTATATACATACATATACACATTCATACATATGTTATACACACATACATACATAACATATATTTAGTTTTGTTCTTTTCTTAGTTTTATAAAAAGATTATGCTTGAGAGTCTATGTCAGAGATTCATCCGTGCTGTTGCATGTGACTATAGTTATTCAATGTTGCTGCTAAATATAACAAGTTACATATCTATTCTTCTATTAGTGGACATTTGCGTTCCTTTTTTTTTCTTTATGATTAACACCACTACTATGTACAATCTATGTGTAGAAATTTTGTCTATAAAATAATATCTAGGAATGGGATTGCTGGGTCATTATTTACTCATCTACTTTATTATTTCTCACTAAAGCTGCTAAAGAGTTACTAATTATAATGTGTAATGGATATTTTTTTTGTATCTCATATTATTGATATTATTAATCCTCTCTTTCTTTCTTGATATTCTTTTTTTCTTTTTCTTGACTCTGATGTCATTTATTCTTGATTTTCCTCTGGTCTCTCTTGACTGTTTTATCTCAAATACATTAGAAGATTTCTTTTAATTTAGAGAGCTGTTTTTCTGTTTTGAGGTTGACATCTATTCTGGTTACTTGTTGTATAATAAACTACTTCAAAAACAAAGGCAAGTATATACATATGTATACTTTACATATTTATATATATACATATATGTATGTATATGTAAATATGTCTCTATACTCTTATCTATCATCTATCTATCTATCTATCATCATCATCATCTATCTATGTATCTATCATCAATCTATCTTATCTCTATCTATCTATCATCTATCTATCTATCTATCTATCTATCTATCTATCTATCTATCTATCTATCTATCATCTCTCTCTCTCTCTCTCTCTCTCTATCTATCATCTATCTATCTATCATCTATATATCATCTATCTATCATCTATCTATCTCTACCTACCTGCCTACCTACCTACCTGCCTGCCTACCTACCTACCTACTTACCTACTTATTTATCATCTCTCTATGCTTCATGAGGTAAAAACTAGGCAGTTCTTAACTGGGCAAACTTTCTGCTGCACACTGATTGGGATAACTTGGTGCTGGCTGGTTGAGTCTGGTAGGCTCAAAGTACTTTTACTACAGTGCCTGATACCACAGTAAAAATGGTGGAAGTCTGAGTTAGCTGGATGCTTCTCCTTCAGGGCCTTTCCATGCAATCTCTCCATCAGGGGATGAATTTCTATGGTGGCTTCTGGTTAAAAAATACTAAGCTATAATCTGCTCCTCTGACTAGGCTAAGGGATATCCAGAGAGCTGGTAAAACATTACTGCTGGGTGTGTCTCTGAGGGTGTTTCTGGAAGAAAGAAGCATTTGAATTGGTGGACTGACTCATGCCGACTGCCTACACAGTGATGTGGGCATCATTCAATTCACTGAGGGCCCAAATACAACAAGTAGAGGAAGGGTAAATTTGATCTCTCTGTTTGAGCTAGGACATCCATCTTCTCCTGTCCTTGGACTTTGGTGCTCTTGGTTCTAGAGCCTTTGGACTCAGGCTGGGACTTACACCATTGACTCTCCTGGTTCTCTGGCCTTCAGGCTTGTACCGAAATTATACTCCCACTCTTCCTGGGCCTCCAGCTTGCAGACAGCAGATTATAGGACTTGTCAGTCTCCATTATCATACGAGCCAATCCTCCATAATAAATCTCTTTATATGTATATATACCTTATTGGTCTGTTTCTCTTGAGAACCCTGACTAATACGCCATCTTCTTAAAGACTAGCGTGGGAACTGGCTTCATGTGAGTTCTGCTGTACTTGATTGGTTAAAACTATTTAATGGGTAAACTTGTTTTAATTTGTATGTTCTTTATTATTGTGGCTGAGTTTCCTTTAATATATCTATTTACAATTTGCTTTTATTCTTCAGAGATTTGGTTGTTTTAATACTTTGTCTATTTTTTATTGAATTAAAAAAATAATTTGTCAGATATTGTTGCCTATTAAGGACATTAATTCTTTGCTTATTATATGTTTTACAAATATTTTCTTCCTACTTGTAATAACTTTAATTTGGTTTATGGTATATTTTGACATATAAAATACCAAAAATGTTAGTATAGTGAAATTTATTTCCCCCCTTTATAGTTTTGAGTTCCCTGTCTTGCTTAGAAAGAATTATCACAAGATTTGTGGCAATAGTTTGCTAATAGCAATACAAAATAAACACACCTTTTGTAATGTTATTTAAAGTAAATAAAATAATCATAAACATGTCACTATATTGAATTCAGTTCAGAATAGCTCTATTATAATGATATATGGACACTAACTTGAGAGATTGATTAGCACAACAAGAAACAGCTTTTACATGAACTGAACTTTGAAAGAAATGTTGTCATCCTCTGGGACTTTATTTTAAACCAGACTCCTGGCAGCCATATATCTTCTTCCTTGTGTTCAGGCACTGTGTAGCCAGGACAAAAAGCCCTGAGCTTTCCTTCTTATTTAATGTAGGCAGATCCTCTTCCCCAGAGCTCTGGGAGCAATAGCATCTGTGCAGAGAGATCCATTCAAAGTCCTGGGTTCCCCTCCCATTCTGCTCTAATTTCAGACTAGCTTTGGATATTCTTGATTTCATCTTTCCAGGAGTCTACCCCTGCCCTAACCTGCATCTGCTTCAGGTCAGCAGCTGTAACCTTGTTTGTGCCATTGCTGAGCTTGTACCTTGGACAAGAATCAGTCTTTCTGCCACTATCTGCAGTCCCTGCTGGTGGTGCAATGCTGGCAGCTCAAGGCTTTGGCTTCCTTCAAGTTCACTCTGATCTGAGGGAGCATGAAAAGCGAATGAGAGGCCAAGTCAGGATATTGATAAATGCAGTTACCTATAGTTACCTTTCCTTCTGTTAAGAAACTAGGCTAGTTCTCAGAAGTCTGAAATGAAGACTGACTTGCTGGGAAGTGAAACAGGCTATTTTCTTTTCCAAAACTCTCTTGGTGGCCATGACTCAGAGAACTTGTTCATTGATCATCCCTTTCCTGCAAACCTTTCTGCCTTGTCTGGGACACAAGACGATTATTATTATTTTTTTTTAAGGAGTCCCAGTGAGGCCTACAATAGAGTCCTCATAATATGATGGCTGGAGTCAAGTTGACTTGGGACCCATTCTCAGCTCTGCCACTTATGAAGTCAGGTCATTTATCTTATTTTAATGCCTGGAAAATATTAAGATAAATCTTATCTTGCAGGATTGTCATCAGAATTATTGATAATGTATGAAAATCATCCATAACAGTACTTGACCATCAAGTGCTCAATAAAATGGTAAGCTTAAAGTACTACATTTCTTTAGGGTATCTTAATCCATATAACGGAACCTGACTATATTTTTAAGTAGTTTTTTCTCAAGGGCTCTGCTCCATGAAAAGAGACCTCTAGGACATATCAGCATAATCTCAGGATTCTCAGACTGATAATATGTAGAAAAAGGTTAAAACAGTGTTCCAAGGCTATATTAATTTTACATTGTGTAATATTCTCATTGATCTGTATTACTAAAAAATACATATGCTTTACATTAAGTTGTACAAAATTTAACTTATTATACTATAGAAATTGTACATTTGCCTGAATCTAGAAATCAGAAAAATAAGTATCCCAGATTTTTATAGGCTATCTTATGACTTTAATCCTATATTTATAGGTGAGATTTTAGGAAGAGAAGAAATTGAATTTCAGCTTATAAGTCTAGGCCCTCAGCTCTTAGGCCTGAAATTCTCAATCAAATTTTAACATGGATCCATTTCCCAAACTAGTATAAGACCAAATATGAAGAGGGAAAATAAATTATCAGAAGATAAATTAAAAAAAAACACATAATGAGGTTCATTTCATTGTAAGATGTTTATGTCACTTTGTCTAAGATCAATTCCCAAAGGTTCCAAACCCCGAAGGTTCAAAAATTTAAACAAATGATATTTTTTCATCACTTCTCTGAGCCCTCAACAGAAACATGCCTCGATACTATCTCAATTCTTTCCAGGAAACACTTCTTGAATGTCAAAGCAAAGAAACTTTGCTGGTTTCCCATAATCATTACACTTTGGCCTCTACAAGACTGATCAATTTATTTTAATAGTTTGTTCCTTAACTGTAATTAGTACTACCAGCTGTACCCTCTTCTGGGCTTTCTTGACATAGGTAAACCCATATGAACACTAGAGATACTGGGATTGATTACATTATCTTTCCTACTCAGTTTCTGCCATTGACATGATCAGTTGTTGTATATGAATGCCCCATTACACACAAGGGTAGAGGGAGAGGACTGATGAATATGGCTTGCTCCACTGTCGGTTGTCACAGGGTACAAATTCCTGGACTGAATAATCTGACAAGTCTAATATCCTCAGGGAAGAACATGAGCTGGGACAGATCTGTTGCATTTTGTTTCTTAGCATTTACGCTTAAGTGATGCCATTATTTTCTCCCAATGTTGCATGAATGTTATATAACCTTAATAGATTTTTACTACAAATAAATTTATACTACAATTTTTTCCTTTTTCAGTTCCTAATCTCCAAGGTGTCTTAATGTTTAAACTTCAAGGTTTTCAATAGATTAATAGAGAAATATAAAAATAGTCTTTCATGGTTTTAAATTGTTTTCTATCTTGTTTTGCCATTTTCATTTCTAGGTTTATCTTTTATAATTCATTATTTCAATTTCTAAAGGTTTATTTTGTTCTGATTCTAACTTTTAAGTTAGTAATTATTGGTCATTGAGAGGAGGTGACCACTGGTTGCCCCACAAACTGGACCCAGGCAATTGGAGGCTCCTCATCCCTTCCCATGTCCTTGGAATGTATTTTCTACCCACCATTCCCCCAGTAGGAGCCATTTTCAAGGGCACTGCCTTGACAGAGCCATGCGTTGTTGAGACCATCTAGACTGGATATGGGACTGAAGCTTGTGAAAGCCTCTACACAAACATTTAAGATTCTGGCAGGTGCATTCAGAGACCTACTTATCTTTTGGCATCTCCATAACAAGCCTCTTGTATAAATTCCTTTGCTCTGCAAACATGCTGCCTACCAATCTGGAGTGGTCTCTTTCTTCAGGCTCTTCTTGTCCTCCATGTATGTGGATCAGTTTGCGAACGAACAGTAATTAACATATAGTTTTGTCTATCTAGTAAGTAATGTGTTCAAGGCAGGCATCTCCTCTGCATACATGCTTTAAAGGGCTTTTAGTTCTAGTCATTTCCCATTGTTGTTGGAAGATATAGTTCCTGTTTTTGTTCATTTGGAATTTACTCAGTTTTTTTCTCAAGGCTTAAAATACAGTTAATCCCCCCCTTATCCATAGTTCAACTTTCTGTGATTTCAGTTACCCATGATCAACTGCAGTTCTAAAATATTAAATGAAAAATTACAGAAATAAACAATTCATAAGTTTTTAACTGCATGCTGTCCTGCATAGCTTGATGAAATCTTAAATCCTCCTCATCCACCTACCTGGGATGTGAATCATTCTTTAGTCCAGCCTGTCCACACTGTGTATACTACCCACTCATTAGTCACTTAGTAGCCCTCTCAGTTATCAGACTGACTGTCACACTATTTGCAGTGCTTGTGTTCAAGTAACTCTTATTTTACTTAAAATGCCACAATCACATTACTTTTATTATAGTATATTGTTATAATTGTTCTATATTAATATTTATAATAATTAATAATAATTATGTTAATCTCTTACTGTGCCTGATTTATAAATTAAACTATATTTGTGAGCAATGCCTCCGATAAAGGCCTGATATAAAAATATACAAAGAATTCATACAACTCAATAACAACAAAAAAACAAACAATCCAATCAAAAAAATGAGCAAAGGACCTGAACAGACACTTCTCCCAAGAAGCATACAAATGGCCAACAAACATATAAAAAGATGCTCATCATCACTAGCTATTTGGGAAATGCAAATCAAAACCACAATGAGATATCATCTCACACCTGTTAGAATAGCTATTATCAACAGGACAAGTGATAACAAATGCTGGAGAAAAAGGAACCCTCAGTACACTGCTGTTGGGACTGCAAATTGATACAGCCACTATGGAAAACAGTATGGAGGTTTCTCAAAAAACTATTGATCTACCATATGATTCAGGAATCCCTCTACTGGGTATTTACCCCAAAGACTAGAAAACTCATATTTGAAAAAAAAAATATATATATATTTTTGTATTTTTGTGTTCTTTTTGTATTTTTTTAACTTTCTTAAAATTAAGTTTATTGGGGTAACATTGGAATACAATTATATAATTTTCAGGTGTACATTATAATTTTACATCTGTATATTCTATTGTGTGTTTATAACCCAACGTTCAATTTCCTTCAGCTACCATATATTTGATCCCCTTTACCCACTTCACCCTTCCCCTATCCCCCTATATTTGACCTCCTTTACCCCATCTATCTTCTCCCTCCTTCCCCACTCCCTACCTTCTGGTAACCAATAGTCTATAGTCCATGTCTATGAGTCTCTGTTTGTCCTGTTCATTTGGTGCTCTTAGGTTGATATCCCATATATAAGTGATATCTGCAATTGTCAACTTTTTCTGTCTAGCTTATTTCACTTAGCATGATTATCTTGAGGTCCATCCATGTAGTTGCAAATGGTAGTATTTAATCTCTTATGGCTGAGTAATATTCCATTGTGTGTGTGTGTGTGTGTGTGTGTGTGTGTGTGTGTGTGTGTGTATACCACAGATTTTTTTTTGCCAATTATCTATCATAGGACACTTTGGTTGCTTCCATGTCCTGGTCACTGTGAATAATGCTGCTATGAACATTGGTGTGCAGATATCTTTTCAGATATGGGTTTTCAAGTCTTTGGGGTAAATACCCAGTAGAGGGATTACTGGATCATATGGCACATCAATTCTTAGTTTTTTGAGGAACCTTCATACTGTTGAAAAAATATTTGCATACTGATGTTCACAGAAGCATTATTCATGGTGGCCAGGACATGGAAGTAACTGAAGTTTCCTGTGATAGATGACTGGATAAAGAAGCTGTAGTACATATATACAATGGAATATTACTCAGCCATAAGAAGAGATGAAATACTGCCATTTGCAACTACATGGATGGACCTCGAGATAATCATGCTAAGTGAAATAAGCCAGATAGGAAAAGGTGAAAATCACGTGATATCACTTATATGTGGGATATAAACCTAAAGCAACAAACAACAGGACAAACAGAGACTCATGGACATAAACAATAGACTAGTGGTTACTGGAGGGTAGAGAGGAAGTGGGAGGAGGAAGGTAGATGGGGGTAAAAGGGGTCAAATATGTGGTGACAGAAAGAAATCTAAGGGAGGGGAACACTTTACTGTTTAATTGTATACCTGAAATTTACTGGATTTCATTAAACAATGTCACCATAAAAAAAGAAAAGAGAATATGACATTACTAAAAAAAAAGCTTTATCATAGGTGTTTATATATAGGAAAAAGCATAGTCTATACAGGATTTGGCACTATCTGTAGTTTCAGGCATCTGTCCACTGGGGATCTTGGAACAGATTCCTCACAGATGGCGGTGGGGTGGGGAACTACTCTAGAAATGGAATTATTGGGTCATACAATAAACATATTTTTATATTTAGTAGGAAATAGCAAATACTGTTTTGAAGTAGTCGCATCATTATACTCACATTAGTTATTTATGATGTTTTTTATGAAAACATAAATAAAAAATATAATTGAAACCTACCAAAATAAACTAATTAGGGAACTTAATAAGACTTTTTAGGTTTATTTTGATGCTTACTCCCCTGACTACTCCTTCCCTTTCTTTAAACATGTGATTCAGAGACACAATCTGCTCTTGTCCAGTCTTTAAACATATCACATCAGTACCATGTGTATTTCCTGTGCTCTTCTGTGTCCTGGATTGGTAGTGACAAAGGAGGCGATCTACTCAGTGCCCTGCTTCCCTAGTGCACTGCATACTCAATTAGCTCAGTTCTTTGAACAGGACTTACAGAGGGATGCTAAAGAGGGAGGAATGGAGTAAAGACACAAGAACAGAACTCTTTTTGGTTTTAAAGATTTTCCTGTTATTCATAAGTAGGTAATAAAATATGAGAGTGTGCAAAGTTTTCAAAGTTTTGACAGTTATCAAATCAGGACTATGGTTTTTTACTCTTTCCACTGTAGAAACGTGGAGCTCGGTTGACTTTTAATCTCTTCATTTATATCTGAGAGTAAAGCTAACTGCTGAAATAAACCAACCTCCACATTTTAGTTGTCTCAGTGAGGTGGCTTGCATTTCTGACATGGGTGACATCCATGTCACTAGGTATTTACCCCTTTGAAAATGAGACCCAATTTTAACTTCTCACAGTTTCTTTCAATATTTTGGGATCTCTCTTGCTGTGAGATTCATTTTTGGAAAATTTAGAAAATTCTCTGCAGAGGCCGTTGATTCTATTCATTGTAATGGGCTCTTTCTGTACTAAGCGATTTATTCCTGCACTATTCAAAATATGAATGCGTAGCTCTTTCATATGTGTATCACTAAGTTCTAATCACTTGGTGTTCAGAGGACAAATTATAATAAGTAGAATTAACATCCTTGATTGGCTGGAAGCTCTCACCTGAAACTACAGCAATAGAGTGAGGTTTTATTGTTTTGTTTTTTTTTTCTATAGAAAGAAAAGTATACAGAAATCAGGCAATACAAGGTTAATCAAAGAGAACTGGATCATTAAATTATTATAAATATAACCACAGTTTTATCATATTCCTAAAGTGACACTGAAAACTAAATACACATAAATGTCAAAAAAAGGGATTGACTTTACCATTATACTATAATTTATTTATCAGATGCTGATCTTTATTATCCATAATATTCAAGATGTCCTTTACTCAGCAGGACATCAGCAGATTTGTAGTTTTGATTTAGGACTCTTAGGATACATAGGAGCAAAATGTGTGTGTGTGTGTGCGTGCGCGTGTGTCTGTGTAAGTGTTTAGGCACAGCATATGTATGAGTGGCTATACATAGTGAGATTTAATTTCAAAGATTCTTTTAGATGTTTATTCATGAAGGAAGAAAAGAAATAATATTGAAAATGACTTCTCTCACAGTGATGGATATATGAACGTAATTTAATTATGTATCTAGAACTTACTTAGTCCTTGCTATTGTAATTAGAGTTTGGCAAACGAGACAAAGGGAATGAATTTGCAGTCTCAAAAAGTGGCACAAAAGCAATATATTGGCTATTCTTTTTCATTAAATGGCAGAGGGGAGAAAATCTGCTTTTATAGTTAAACTTTATACCATAGCTATGTAGTGCCAAGCATGAATTAAAAGGCTTCTTACCTGTAATTTTCATTGGATACCAGTAGATGGCATATTTATTTACTTTATCATTAGGCCAACTGAATCCTAGTTCTCTTCTAGTGAAAAGAGAATTAAAACATCTTAGATTTATCATGTAATAATTGCTTTTTTGGGGGACAAATTATAGCCTTATTTATTTTATAAAATTCACTTACAACAGTTTTCACAAATGAATGGTTGGAATATGGTGACTGGGTTCTGCTTGGGAAATTGAAATAGATCAGATGTGTGCCTATAAAATACCTCTTGTAGGGGTATCATTGATAGAGGGTATTCTTGGGAGCTAGGTTCAGCTGGAAGGATTTTTTAAAAACCAAATAGTAATTAATATAAGTTTCTAGGCAAGGAAACGAAACAAAACTGAAATCAATAGAACAGTTGAAGTCAAAGAGTGAGAAAAATCAGAGAGAGCATCCGAATGGAACGTAGGTGACCAAGCTATAAATGGTTAAGTAGATCGTCAGAAGTCAAAAACATTACAGACCGGAGCTCAAATAAGGGCAAATCTGGGGTCAAGATAGTTTAGGATCTAAGTCCACACACACTATATTAGTTTCTTTCTGCTGCTTTAACAAATTACCACAAATGTAGTGGCTTAAAAAAACAGAGATTTTATATTTGGGAGGTCAGAAGTCCAAAATGGGTCTTCCTGGGCTAAAATCAAGGTGTCATCTAGGCTGTGTTTCTTTCTGAAGGCTCTAGGTGAGAGTCCATTTTTCTGCCTTTTTACAGTTTCTAGGGGTTGCTGGAATTTCTTGGATCTCAGCCCTCTTCTGTCTTCATAGCCAGCAATGATCTGTTAAATCTTTCTCACAGTACTTCCCTCTCACCGACCTCCCGTGTTCCTCTCCCTCTCACAAATACCCTTGAGGTAACACTGCCCTCACCTGGATAATCCAGGGTAGTCTCCCCGTCTCACGGCAGCCGAGTAGCAACCTTAATTACTTTAATTCCAGCTGAAACCTTAATTCCCCTTTGCTATGTAAGCGAATATATCCATAAATCCTGGGGGTTGGGGCATGGACACCTGTGGGGTTAGTGTTTTGCCCACCGTGGATATCACACATGTTCTCACATGACTGGCTGGGATAGACACTATTTTTTTTGAAATAGTGTTATGGATTGAATGTTTATATCCCTCCAAAATTCACATGTTGAAATCCTAACCTCCAATGTGATAGTCGTAGGAAGTGGTGGCTTTGGGTGACTAGGTCATGAGGATGGAGCCCTCATGAATGGGATTGTAAAAGAGACCCTAGAGAGCTCTCTAGCCCTCTTCCCACCTGATGTAAAGAAGTGAGAAGACAGCAGTCTGACGCCTGAAAGATCGCTCTCACCAGAACCTGACCATGCTGGCATCCTGATCTCGGACTCTGAGCTTCTACAACTGTGAGAAATAGATTCTATTGTTTATAAGCTCTCACTAGGGTACTTTGTTAAAGCAACCCCCAAATGAGTAAGAAAACAGTAAAACTAACCTGAGCTGGACCAAGTAAACATACAATTCTGTGATTAGCTTTGTCTCATATAACCTGCAGGCTAATTCTCTGCACAGTGATAATAACTAGAGATGAGCTAGGACTGGGCCGGCACCACTTTCCAAGTTGTTTAAATATCAGCATGAAGCTTGTATGATTTTCTTTTCTTCTTTCGAGTACAAAGTGTCTTTCCCATAGTTTTTGTAATATTTTGTAACATTTTTGTATCCTGGCCATATCTGTTTCCCTTGCAGCCAAGCCAGAGGAAGAAGCATAGTTTTGCTAGTAATTTAACATTCAAATTAAGTAAATGACAGACTCTCTGTGCCATTTTAGGTGTTGACTTTTAGAGCCTCAACCCTGATCTCACTAATATATTTATTCAGATTACTGTGGCATGCATATGATTCTAATAGATAAGAAATCTTATCAAGTAATGTTCCTATAAATTAATAGTCTGTCAAGACTTCTCTCATGGCTCCTGGACATCCTCTATCTTGCTGGTTCTCAAGCCTGCCTCCACATAAGAATTATCTGGGGGATTCTAAGAAATACGGTATATGGAGTCCAGTTCAACTCAAGTAAGTTAACATGCCTGGGGATGGGGCCTGAACATTAGTATTATTTGAAAGCTTCCTAGGTATTTTGAATGTGTAGCTACAGTTAAGAACTATGCTGTCTAGATTGTTTCCCTATTTTTCATTTGTCTCTTGTGGGCCTTTCTTTCCCTCTGTTCTGGGCTTGGCTGAAAGATTACCTTTTCCATGTAATAGGAGTTAATTGGAAGCCTCTGTTTTTATTGAAGCTGTCAGGTTCTATTTCCTGCGGAAAACAAAACTGGCTGGTTCCTGACAGCAACTGCTTTACCTGTTTCTCTGAATCAACCAATAAAGAAAGGTACAAACATACTCGAGCAGACAATAGACATTTCTCTACAGGCGCAGGGCAGTTTTAAGTTACTCAACTGTTTTGTATTTATTGATGATAATGTTTTTAACAAAGAGATGCTGAGTTATAATTCTAATAAAGCACAGGCAAGTTTGCCATTTCAAGTTGGAAGTATACATAGGTATAATCTAAGTTATTTTCATTTATCTTTTTATCGCTTGAAACCAGCCAGATTTAAGCTACTTAGAACTGACTTCATAACAGATTATGTTTATGTACAATGTCTGAACATGAATAATGTTAAAGGGACCATGAGATGTCACAAAAATTAAGTGCCTCATGTCATAGCATCTCTGAATCCTATTTTATTTATAGAGCTTTATGTTCCACAAATATCTGGTGGATACTGTACAGTGATGATATAGTATTTTATTATAGGCAATTCTGAATGAATATAACATCATATCACAGATTTGGAAGAAAAAGAATTTTATTTATCTCCTATGTCTGCAGCCAACAATGTAATTGTGTTTTTTTCATACCAGAAGATTTGTGTTTGTCCTTCTTTGAATGATAATGGATTTCATAATTTTTAAAACAAGTAATTTTCAATATATTATTATGCAAAATTAAACATCATATACAAGTCTTTCTGCTTTAGGGCTTGTTGAATCTCTTGCTAATGGAGAGTTTCTTTCTACTTCTACAGCAGAATGAGAGCCTAAGCTGCACAATATGACACATCTGTCCATGTTTCAACTTGTCCTGAGTGCTCACAGCATTAGACAACTGAGAACTGATTTACATGTTAAACTACAGATTTTTACTTGAGAGATATCTGACTAGATTCTGAGTGCATATGCACCTCCAGGACAAAGACATCAAAGCTATAGTAAAAGAGGTGTCTCCCTGTCTTTGCAAGGTCCTCAAAAGGGTATGGACTTTGCAATGAAGGCAAGGGCAGGTGCATAATAGTGGGTGGGGTACCGACATCTGATACATCTGGTTCTAGACATTGAGACTACTCTTCAGCCTCTACACTGGTGTCAAAGCAAAAACTGCATTGACAGATTTAACCCAGCAAGAAAGATATTATTGCAATAGGAGAGGGAGACTGAACTCAACTACATGAAGCAAAAGGTGGAAGAGGTTTTTGAGCACTGGGATGAGCCGGTGGACAAGTACTGGTGAACATTAAAGGGTAGGCTGATAAATGAGATGTGTTGAGCACATTAAATTTTTCCTGAGTTTGAAAATGTTTTTCTCTGCTATTAGATCATCTGTGTTTGCTAACTGGCATCCATCCAAGTGAGGCTCCTACTCTCCCACAGATTCTCCCACAGAAGGAGATAGAGATGCCATCTCCTTCAGTGTCTACATTTCAAAGAGATGGTTCCTAGGTTCTTGAGAAAGACACTTTCTGGGTTGTAAAACCAGCAAGAGGCTGGGAAAGAAAGAATTTACAATTGTAAATTTTCTAAAATAAATGCTGTAAGAAAATGGAGGTCAGGGGCTTAAGCCAGGAAGAAACCCGTGTAAAGTGTAATCAAACTGAGGGGAATATTAGGCCATCTTTGCCATTGAACTAGTGCTAAAGTCTTAAAGAGAAGTGCCCTCGATAAAGAATGATTCAGATAAAAAGTGATGTCATGAAATTTTCTGTAATAACACAAAGACCTGGGTCAGTACTAAGAGAGAAAGGACATTTCCCCATGCCATGAGTACACAGTAACTGTTGAAGCAGAAAGGAGAAGAGTCTCTATCAGGGCCAGTGAAGAGCAAAGGTCCATGAAGGATCAGTGGAAAGTAATGGCAGAGCTGACAATAATAAACACCTTTGTGGGGAGTGTGGGGGAGACAGAGAACTTTAGTTCTCTATTTGGGTAGTGTGACAACTGTAGTGCCAAGCACAGGAAAATCACTGGAAGTAATCAATGACGACAATTACTTCTCATGTGAGCACCCCATGAACCACTCTGAGGTCAAAGGAAAGTGTTTGGAAGTAGTTATGGTTTCAGTGACATTGTTGAGAGAAGCAATCCTAGGAAACTTGCCTCATTTTTTCCTTTGATTGCACAATACCCTTTGAACTATAGTTTTTGGAGTAGAATTGTACTTTAATGAAAAATAATACACTTATTTCTATTATTCGAATCAAAATTCAAGTTTCAGTTTTGCCACTTACCTACCTATGTGTTCTTGAGCAAGTTACTCACATTCCCTGTGCTTGAATTATATTTTTCTTGTGTGAAACAAAAGAAAACTATTTATAGTGCATCATTAGTGTTATGTTTAAATGTATAAAAAGCATAAAGCCCAGTGTCTGGTATAGGAAAAGCTCTCTATAAATATAAGTCCCCTTCCCTTATTACATTTTTTATAAATGTACAGAGGTGATAAAGTATCAAACATAGTCAATTATCTTAATACTCAAGAAGTTAATTGATATTAAAACTTGACTAAATTTTTTGCTTTCCTTAGGTGGTCTCTGTGCACAGAAAGTTTAGAGACTTGAGAAAGTCTTTAATTATTAAAATTCTTGAAACCTTTGGCCTCAATTACTTAGATAATTCAGATAAAAAGTCTGTAATATTTCATTCCTTAGTAGAGTGGTCTCAGTTCTTTGATCTATTTTGCTTGTTGAGAGATAGCTAGTCAGAAGACTAGGAACAAAATGACTGCAATTTGCAGGTAGTATGTAACTAAAATAGTAACAAATTTTGCCAAGGGGACCTTTTATCATGCAATAAAGCATTAACAGGAAATTTCTTTAACTTTTCTCATACTTTACAAAAAAGGATAAAGATACTATGGTGTATTGATGAACATCATCTTTAATTTTATTATAGCTAACATATAGAGCACATATGAACATATATAATCTAAATTCACAATTTACAAAGATTTTTATGCCATTAATAACATTAATAAAAAGTTATATAAAAAAGGGATAATTTCTGTGTGTTACATATATGTGGGTCTGTGGAATATAAATTGAATTAGTCTTTCTCAGTTTCTTGGATCTATGTAGTAGGTATATGAATATTTTCTTCCCCTGTCCCTGGCTTTGTGTAGCAAATGTTTCAGTGGGACTATATCTGTGAATATCTCTGGGTTATTGGTTTCACGTGATTATACTTTTCCCCAGTATTCCTAGAAAGATCTTAAATACCAATAACATATTCTTTATCGCACAGATATAAGAATGATTATCAAAAATGAGTTTGTTGAACCTTAGGTAGGTGCGCTACTGTGCCTTGAGCATATCTTATTTTTAGTATCTGTCTCTGAAAGCCCATTTGCCTCTTTATCTATTGATACTTTATGTCCTTGTGCTATAGGCAGAATAATGACCCCCCAAAATGCACACATCCTAACCCCTGGAAATTGTGATAATGTTACCTTACATAGCAGAAGAGTCTTTGAAGATATTATTAAGGATGAAGACTTTGCATTGGGGAGATTATTTTGAATTATCCAGTTGGATCTAATCTGATCATACAAGTCCCTAGCAGTGGAAAGCCTTTCTGAGCTGTGGTCAGATATTTTATTTAAACAAAAGCTAATATTCTTATAGCCGTAACACTGTGAGTAACTTAGAACAAACATCTCTACACCACTTAAGGAGTTGGAAGATGACTTGCAGCAGGTTGGATGCAGACATATTCTTATAGAAGTTACTTTAGGGACAAAACTTGAAGTGTAATGAGAAATCTAGAGCATGTGAAAAAAATTAAAAGAAGCTGTTGGAGAGAGCAGATGGTCATCCAGGATGTTTTGTGACTTTTAACATAAATAGTCCTATGAGGCAAATATCCAAATAACCAAGTCCAATTTCTTTTGAATTGTACTCCAGGAACAGCACAATATAGGAGTGATAATAGTCAATATTACTTAGAGGTAATTAAGAAATCTCTGTTCTTTCCCATTCTAAGTTGATTAAAGTGGGAACATAGAATAGGAAAGGATAAAACATGGTCATGGAAAGCTCTTCTTGTGGTACTTATGTTTGTATTTTGTGCATCATAATCCATGGCACCAGCTGTATTTAACTGCTTGATATATATTCCAGTTTAATAAATTGTCCTTTCTTGAGTGCCAACTACTCATGGACATGTTCTTATGACTCTGGGGTGAACCCACCCACTTTAGTGACCACAGTAATAAGCTAAACTTTCTATGCTATGTTCTAGTGGAATTATGATACCAAGTGCATGACATTCCAACTCTTTGGAAGCAGCAAAATGTAGTCAATCAAATGCCATTATCTAATTGGAAGAACCTAAACAAGTGAGAATTCTTTGGGATCATTTTAAGTACATGCACACAAAATCACTGTATATATGTGTGTAGGTGTGTCTGTATATTATCAATGTATTTCCAAATATATACATACTCAAATATAGGTATTAAATACATATGCGTTTGTAGAGATACAAGGTTCTATAGTTGTGTACTTTTTTCAGCTTTACTAATAATTATAAGTGGAGAAGATAGACTTTAGAATGATTCCAGTTTTGGGGGTTTTGTTAGGCCTATGCAATAATATATTAGAGGTTTATGAAATATTTTTTCAGATAATCAAACATCGAGCCTAGACCAACAATGGAAGATAACCAAAGATGAATGTAATATAGAAAACAAGAAGAAAAACGAGTTAGAAATCTCAGTGAGGCAATGTAAGGAGTGAAAGTAACAGTGTAGCACCATGAGATTTGATAGGATTGAAATATTTCAAAGACAGAACCATTTTAGTCAATGATAAGAATGGATGAGCAAACTGAAAAGGACTTGATCATTAGAATTGAGGTCAATGATCAGGTCAGTGTATATTCAGCTGGTCTTTGAAATCAATCAGAATTATGACCAAATCAAGATGGATAAGTGGAATAAATCCAGGTGGACAAATGGAATAAATCTTCAGAGAATGTGGCATGACCACGAGGTTTGTAAGTATCAGGGACAAAGAGGAATCAGTATTGCTTAATGAAATTCCAGAGAGCTGAGATTTAAATGAAGGTAGAAAAGTAATTATAGCAAACAGGTTTGGGAAAGGAAGGAGATCCTATCTTATTTTCTGGCTTGTAGGTCCATGGAGAATGCAAGAATGGTTTCAGTGGAGATCTTTTCTGGAAAATCTGCGTGTTTCAAAGTTTTAGTTAAGGTTAACAAATGAATAATTTAAAGATGAACAAAAATTCCAGAGTGTGTAGGATAAAGTAGGGACAGCATTTAGCAGTGTGCGGATGAGAACAGGGCAGAGAAGAGATGTAGGGAGGGTTTTGGGAGTTTGTTATAGTTGACAGAGATTTAAAGAATTGGATTATTAATTGTCTTGTCTGTTAAAAGTTTCTCTGAGAAAGAGTTTCAGTGTTGATGAAAACTGAGGCCAGAGGTACCATCAGAAGCCTGGTGAATCGCTGTTGGCAGGTAGGTCTGGATGTAAGGTACAAAGTCAGGGCTGGAACAGACCTTGGGTGGCTAAAGCCTCTGTCTGTAAGCACTGAAGATGTCGCAGGAACAGATGTCAAGCAGCCAGAGAAGTGGTAAGGAAAGAACAGTAATAACCTCAGGTGGTGAGAGACTTCGTATGTTTCCCTGTGTGTACATATACTTCACAAACATACATAGGGGTACATTTTTATTTACTTATTAACTCTGAATTACCTTATTACTTTATTAAGTGTGTATCTACACAACTTCACTTTAGTTATTTAATTTTCATGATTTAAAGGTAGAAAATGTTCTAAAATCTCAGAGGCTGCGTATAGTGGTTAACAAAAATAAAAACTGCAAAAGCAAAAATAGCCACCAGTGGTTTAATCCACATCACATTAAAAGCCTAATTTGCTTGGATTTTTTTTCTTTTTCTGTTGAATGAAGTGTGCTACTTTAATTTTAGCTTTTGTGTATAAGCAAAAATCATCTAAAGTTCAATTAATACTCACTGCACAAGGAGTTTTACTGCTTCTTTCAAATGGGGAACTGACCTGCCCTGACTTTTTTAATAGGGCATAGTGATAATTGGTAGAGTGTGGTGGCAGGTTTACCCAGCTGGTCACCTGCACAGAGAACAGCTTTCCTATTAAAGTGAATCCATCCATGAAGGCCTTTTGAATGTGCTGCTTCTGCAGAGTGGGTGCTCTGCTGATGCATTCTGCTCAAACCCCAAATGAAGAAACGCTTGGGTTATTTTTGATTCAAAGCAAGCAAGGGGGTGATAAGCGACTGCCTGCTCAATTGGAGCATATGTTTGCTGAGTTCTAATTCTCCTTTTGCTTTGGAACCAGATGCTGCATCCTAGCAATTCCCAAACCTGGCTGATCTTTAGAATCAGCTAGGGAGCTTTTAAAAATACCAGTATGTAAGCTTCCGACTTAGAAACGTTCGATTATTAGATCTTGGCTGGGTTATAGAAATCCGTGTTTAAAATAAGCTCCAGATAAAGATTTCAGGTTTGAGGATCACAGCTCTATATTAGTGGTTCATAGCCCTGGAGTGGAATTGGGGTGGGGAGTAGAATTCTACATGTAATTCATGTGCATCCACCATTCCTGAGTCCTCGGTCCCCAAATGAAAACCATGACCTTAAGCTACTTATTTAGATGTAGGTATTTATCTAGCCAATGTTCATGTTTTGGGATAGCACTGCCAACAAAAAGTATAAAAAAAATAGTAAAAGGCTTGGCTCTTCAACAAGATACAGCACTGGGGCCACTGCCTCCCTGTCACATACACTCTCCTCAGACTAAGACATTAAATACTTCCTGAGTTACTTACTCTCAAATCACATGCTCCGGGCTTAGAGTTCAATTCTCTTTATCAGGAAATAACTCTGAATACTTTAAGCTAATATTAGTGCCTAATCTTACCCCAAAAGTAGAATAATATGTAAAAATCAGAGATTGACCATCTGTGAATAGGGGTATCTGTGAGGGCGATATTCAGGTAAAAGAGGTCTGGGACTAGGTTTAGAAGGTTCTTTATTAAGTGATTAGTTCAAGAGCATGCTGGGCCAAGAGAGAGAACACAAGTTGGAGTATGGAGATAAAATACCTGTTCAAGGTCTTGGAGCAAAGGTAAAGAGTGGAGTGTTTGGGTTTCAGTCCAACAGTTGGCAGAAATGCACCAAGTGCAAGCCAATAACAGGATGACCAGAAATGAACCAAGATACCACAGAGTAAGAACACCTCACGAACTAATTCTGCTTGTACATCTAGCAGAGTTATTTTTATATACTGCTTAGTAGATTCCTTGGGCTAAGTGGAAGAGTCATAAATAACTGGACAGTGCATTATAGATAAAAAAGTCCTGCCATACACCCTAATTATGTATTTTACTACTCATTCCTTTCCCCATAAAATGATCACATGGAAATATCATGTATCCTCTGGATGTCTCTTTCTTTTGTCTGCCTCGCACTGATCACCCTTCAGTTAGCAATGGAATCCTGATTTTCATGGAGGAATTCCCCCCCTCTTGGAGATATTATACTTTAATGGTTACAGTGATGAGCATGTTACCAGATAGAGCTGTATCATGTTCGGGGAATGCCAAATAGTACATAATTGAACAATTTCTGACTCCCTAACTTCAGCTGGTTTTCTCAGGGTATTGGAATCCTGCATTCCAAGGTAGGAAGGAACATGAGCCAGTGAAACATGGCTTATGGGTAAAAAACAGAACAGATGCACGTGTACGCACACACACGCTAATATTGTGGGAGGTAATTTCTATCTGCTTATATCCTGCACTCTATCACGAAGTAAATTTTAGTTTCTATGAGTATTGAAAAGCAAAGGAAGAAAACACAAGCCACAAGAGAAAACATAAAAATCGAGAGCTGGGTTTAAAACCATTTAGACAACCAGTTGTCAGCAACACGGACATTAGGCTCCAGCAACAATAAAAAACCTGTCCCTTTCATTCCCTATTTTCCTGGAGCAATGAATTCACATAATACCATTTTGACATTGTAGAGATAAGTCTATTAAAATATGAATTTATGGTTACTTTGTCTCTTATGTTGGTCCATTTAGCATAATAGTTGCAATTGACCTAGATAGCGGAAAGTACATTTTATTCTAAGTATTTTAAATGAAAATAGATTGAGTGATTTTCTTGTATATATCAATGTTGAAGTTTTGTTACACTCTGAATTAATACAAATAGCAGTAATAATACAACTGGATGCACCTGGCATGTGCTATGGAATTTATCCCAAGCTGCTTTTTCATAATTAGGAATTTCTATCCATGTAACTGAATATTTTTAATGTTTTAAAATCAGAGTGTTTTAAAAATCAAACTTGCAGTAATATAACCAATAAAGGCAAGAGATTGTGGAAGTTTATAAAATAAGAATTTGCACATTTTGAAGTATGTTTTATCAATATATATCAAAAGCCATGAAATGTGTATTCCCTTTGATCCAACAATTCTCCTTCTAAGATTTATTCTAAAGATATAATTATAGATGTACATGAAGATTTACCTCATTTCTATTAATTACAAAATTCTTTATATAGTAAAAATTGGAAATAACTTATATATCAAACAACAGGAACTTGGAATTATAAACTACTATATATACAAAAAGATTAGGTGAATTTTAAATTAGGTTTTTATTTATTTATTTTTTATTTTACATTGAAATGCATACATGAAAAACCACACAAAATATGTACAGTTTAAGCAGTTACTGTAAGTTGAACACTCCTGTAAACTACCACTCCAGGAATTTGCCATGTGACCCTCTCAGTCACACCCCCTCCATCTCCATGAGTAACCATGGTTCTGATTTTGATAGCAATCACTTTCATATATCTTTATTGGTCTTGTTACCCAAGTGTTTATTCTGAGACACTACAGTTCAGTTTTGCTGATTAAAACAAACAAAACTACAAAGCAGTTTTGATGCCTTTTAAGTTTCTTATAATCTACATGTTTTCTCTCTTGTGGCTTGTGTTTCTTCCTTTTCCTTATAATTTATATATTGAAGATCCTGAGGGCCTTGTGATCTGTAGCTTTCTCTGGTCTGGATTTTGTAGGTTGTATATTCTTGATACACACTTCAACTTGTGCTTCTGTTCTCTATATTCCTGGAAACCGGTAGCTGGATCCAGAGGCTTGTTAAAATTCATGTTTTATTTATTTTGCAAGTCTATTGGGAATGGTGTGCTCTTTCATTAATACATGTATAGTGTCTGATAGTTTCACATTTTGTAATGTCTGCAGCTGCTGATGATCATATTTAGATATATTAATTATTTGGGGTTGTAAATTAACCATATTCTATGGCATCACATCTTTTAAAATACATTAATTGGAGAACCTATTATAAAGACATGATTTATCTACTATTTATTTGGTAACCAAGCGATACTATTTGTAGAATCCTAACCATAGGCAAGTTTCCCTTATTGGTCAGTTATGCCATTATTTAGCCTTGGTTCTGAAAGGAACTGTCAGTCCTTATGTCATTGTCTCTCTAGTCATTTTGATTATTTGAAGCTCTTCTTCCTCTAGCAGACTCTTCAAGATCATCTCATAAGAAAAATAGCCTACTAGTTCTTGCATGTTGGTAACAATTTGTACCCTTTATGGAAAGTTAGTTTTGTAGGATATGAATCCTTGGCTCACATTTTCTTTCCTTGAGTCTCTTTAATCTGTTTTCTTTTTAATTTTTTTTCTGACATAAAACATTGTTTTAAAAAGTCAGATGATAATTTAATTTTGTACCCTAATATGTCATGTACTACTATTTTTCCTAGATGCTCAAGGAATTTTTTGTTGTTGTTGTTGTTTAAGAGTAGGAATTTTACTAGACTATGTTTTGTTGTTCATCATTCTGTACTGATATTCTGAAGTACATGATATGCTTATCAAATTATTTTTTATTTTAGAGCTTTTTTCTAAAATTGTAGTTTTTAGTATTTGCTGTTTCTTTGCACGAAATTAATTTTTTTCTTCCGGGACTCCTATCTTAAATATTTGTAACTTTCTCTTACATCAAGCCTTTATCTTTTTTCTTTTTTGATTTAAAAGATGTCCTCATTATACCTTCAAGTTTTTCTTAAATCAAAAAGACAATTATTCAGTTCTGTGTTTCTTCTTATTTGAATTCATTTTCTGAATTTTCTTTTTTTTTTTCAATTCTAACTTGAATTCTGATCATTTCTGAGATTTTCCACTTCTGATTTCTGTTCTTTCATCTTTTATATTATTTTCTTACTGTCATGAAAGAGAAGGTTAAGTTTTGATCTACTTCACAGTCATGTCTTTTTTGGCCTATAGGGATGTTATTCTGCTCCTGATTTTCTTTTTTCCCAAGATTAACTTTGCATGGCATTTGGCCTTGAAATGTCTCTTGTTCATTTTTATGTGAATTTAGTTTTCTCAAACTTAATTTTTATGTAAATTTAGTTTTCCTGAACATTACCCTGAGGTTCGGGTAATATTTCTAACTTCTCAGATCTTCCTCTTCTATTGTTTTTGTGAAATGTTCCAAAGTACGAAAATTTTATCGTTTTTCTGCTTAATTCTATTTCTACTCCCAACAGTTTTCTCCTCAGTGCGTACCTTTGTCTTGGGAGGGAACACAGGAAGGTTGGACGATAAAAGAGTAAAATTGCTGTCTCTGGGTTGTACGAGTAAAGTGCCTCGTATTTGTTTCTGTCTCTCTCTCTGTCTTTCTCTCATTTTGCCTACAATAAATTTGTACTGTGGATAACAGAACTTTTAAATGCAAGGGTAGAGCAGAGTAATTTTGATAGCAAATCTCCGATCTTTCTACTTCAGCAGATTTACTTATTTATTCATAAAGGAGATGTTAACCAAACCTCTACTATGATATGCCTATTACTTGGACTTTACCTGTAAACAAAATAGATATGGCACTTAAAGATCTATTGGAAAGTTATTCACAATCATATCTAGAAGGTCTACCTAGCTAGGACCCATTCTGACAGAATTTTGTCTGATCAATAAGTTTAAGTTTTTCACTAATCATTTGGTGCCGGTTGCTTTTATTTATCTAGCTTTTCCACAGTCCCTTCAGTACCCTTTGATGGCTTTTTCCTCATTTCACTCTTTTGAAATAGTCTCCCTCGGTTATCTTCACTTTTCAGGTTCTGTTTATGCTTCCTATTTAAATTTCAGTTTAACTTCTTAAAGTTATTTGGGAAATAGTTTTCATAGAAGCACATTATCTAAAGAAAGTTGTTTCATTTTTCTACAAGGAATATTTATATTTCTACAGTGCTTTTAAACTGCAATTTTACACCTCATTTTTAAATTGTTCTTTTTAATAGTCCTACATACTATTTGTCTGGAATCCATGTGATTAATTTTTTGTGGGTTAATTTATTCTTTAATATACTGGATTCTTATGTTCTAAAGTATGTTTCCCAGAAATTTAATTTATTTTTCAAAATAAAACACAAAACAATAATTTTTGTATAAATAATTAGATATGCTGCTTATCTGAGTAATTATAAAAAGTATATGTAACAAAGATAATATTGTAAAACCAAAATAAACCTATGAATTTTTCTTTGTGCTGAAAGTTCTTGTTCACAGATAAAAGAAGACTGGCAATGATGATAAATCACTCTGTCCACTTTGCATCTAGACTTGAAATCCAACTTTGATCTGAAGATGTTCTGCTAGTTTACAGTGTAAGAAATGAGAGACAGTTTTATATACCAAACAATATTTAACCTGGAAAAATAAACAGTGGGCTAGAGTCTTTTAGGAATCAATTGGAAGAAAATAATGAGACAACAATAGTCAGGTATTATAAACTATTCTTTAGTTATTTATAGTACTATTGAGATCACAGAGTATACAACTTAAAACAATCAGTTGTAATTTTCCATATTAAAGAATAAAAAGATCTTTCTGTAACCTCCATATATCCCAAAACTATTTATTTTGTTGCATCTACCTAATTCAGGTAAGCTTCTAGCCAAAAGCACACATTTTTCTAACTCTGAAATCAAGGCATGTATATTCCACAACTTACTTATGTTTTTTTCCCTTGTTATACTTGGCTTGTTATAGGTTGTCTACTTCTGAAAATGAATAATAGAACATTTGCCCTGTACCTTCTCCTAAGGATCAATCTTAGTGATTATAACATATAAACTTTGTTAACTTCAATGAATCAAGTTTTCTCTTTTTTCAGTTGCTTTCTTGTGGTCTCATATTAAGGCCATCAATATCAAGAAGCTATTTATCTATTGCTTGCATATACTAGGCATATATAGAAAATCTAAAATAAAATCTAATCTTGAAATAAAATAATCTAAAAACTTCAACAGAAAAAAAACATATCATTCAATTAAAAAAAATGGGATAAGACTTAGACATTTCACCAACATAGGTGATATGAAAGGCAATTTAGCACATGAGAGATTTCACAATCATCAGCCTTTATGGAAATGCAAATTAAAACTATGCCACGATGTAAAACACTACACATCTATTAGTGAAGTTAAAACAAAGAATACTGACAATGAATGCCAAGTCCTAGCAAGTTTGTGGAGCAAATAAATGAAACTCTCATGCATTGCTGGTAAGTATGCAAAATGGCACAGCCACTCTGGAAAACAATTTTGCATTTTCTTATAAAATTAAACATATACTTAATATATGTCCCAGAAACTCTCCTATTAGATATTTACTACAGAGAAATAAAAACTATGTTCACACAAAAAATCCATATTCAAGTGTTTATAACAGCTCCATTAATAATTTTCAAAGAGTGAGAACAATTGAAATGTGCTTTAGTAGGTGAATCGATAAGCTGTGGCACATCTACACAATGCTACAACAATAAAAAGGAATGGAATACTGAAACACACAACAATTTAGATGAGTCAAAGACATTAGGCTATGTGAAAGAAACCAGTCTTGAAAAGTTACACAGCATATAATTCCATTTATATAACATTTGCAAAAGGCAAAATTGCAGTAACACAGAGCAGATCAGCAGCTGTCAGGTTTGGGAAGTTGGTGTGAATATAAAGGGAAGGTATGAGAGGGTGTTTTGGGCTATTGAAATTGTTCTGTATTCTGATTGTAGTGGTGGTTACATGTATCTATAAATGTATTAAAATTCATAGAACTGTACATAAAATGTCAATTTAATTGTATAATAATTTTAAAAAAGAATGAAACATGAACTTTTAGGTCTCAAGATATGTGGGCCAACTATTTCCTTTGAATAAGTATGAACCTTCCTAAAAGTGTCCTGTAACAATTTACCAGGGTGACTTTATAATGGAGAGACACCTAGATCTTCTGGGGATTATTGGATGCCAACTCTTAATATCCTCTTATGACTAGAGATCTAGAAGTTCTCTCTGTTTCATGAGTATAGCAGGACTCTGTGGAATTTGAAGGACAGCTTGGGTTCAATTGTGTCTCACAGAGTTCTGTGGGACAAAGGACCACCCTGAGGTTATTTCCCCATTCTCAAAATATATAGTACAAGTGTATGCACTTAGTAACCATGGAATTCATACATTGATTCCTGACGGATGGATTAAGAGCTCTTTACAATGTCAGTGTCTTCACTGTGCATGACATAACAAGGGCAAACACCTTGAGGCCCTTAAATTCCAATTTTTATAACCTCAGCCACAGGCTCTAGTGCTTTGCTTTCTCCTTGGACTCTACGCCATATCTCTAGTGTATAAGACCTTAAGGAAAACACTGATGGCAAAGGTCAAGTTCACCACATCAATGTGTTTCCTTTTTTCCCCACTGTGGACCTTGGGTCATTAAGTCCTCAAGGTCATGGTTGCTCTCCAGTGCAATGTCTTCAAAGAGCTGTTTTGTTGTCGGTAGTTGAAGTGGTGGTATATACATATGTTTTGTCCAACTTTTGTAACTATTCCTGGAAAGTTGGTTGAGGAATTTTTAAATGCCAATAAATTTACTTTTTGTTACAAAAGAAAGTAGTAGTGCATCTGTTCTCATCTGTTGATTAGCAGAAACTGCTTTATGAATATGACATAGATGCCCTAAATCTACTGAGCATTGGCTGGGTTGCCTCACCACAATGTGACTGCCATCTCTCTAGCTCTGCAGGCTCTTTTGGCTCTTGCCAAAATTTGCCTGTAGGCTGCCAGTTTTGAGTGGGGCCAGAGCAAGAAAAATCATATAGCGAGTCCAGGCTGTGCTACAAGCTGACTTGCCACTTGGGTTCTTATGACTCAGCACACCCAAATATATTGAAAAGGTCTGTGGCAAACAGATGTTGTATGGAGCTTCTGGCAATCACTAATATGATCTTTAGAGTTTTAGAATAAGTCATGTCATCTTTTGCAGACAATATATTCTCCATTTCAAAGCAGCTTCTGTGGATGGGACCACTAAAGACTGAATACTTGCTCACGCCATGAAATATATATCCTACTATTCTATTGATTTATACAATTTGCACACACTAGAGCATGGTTTTGCATTTCACTGTGAAATAAAAATACGACATAGTTTTCAAGCAAGTCCAGAAGCTTCCAGAAAATGGCACAAACAGACACATTTTCCTATGATACCTGCTCCTATTGCCTAACCTCCTCTCCCTCAGCCCACATTTCATGAGGAATTTTCTCATATGATAATGGGGAGGAAAAAGTGATGAAATGGGATGCTTTGCAGGCACCTAGCAGAAGTTGCTGCTTTACATTTATGCTCGAGAATTGCCTCCAAAGAGTTGGTCCCCAGTAAGCATATATCTGGATGTGACATTTAGTTATCTATGTCATGTAGAAAAAAACTATTGCCTGCTTCATGGGCAATTGCTAATGGTTTGACTGTCCGATGAGGAACTTGTCAAGAGATCAAGATAGGAAAATTGATGACAAAGAGGTTTCAAGGAGAAGTTTGTAAATGGACCTCTCAGGTTAGGCATTGCTATGACCTACATCAGTGCCACTAGAGTGCATTTATTACCAGAGGAGATTCTTAATAACATCATAAATTGTTTTAGGATGTCAGCTTCTTCCCCTGCCCCTATTCCACCCCTACTTCTAAAGCCTTCTGATGTTTGCTCAATTATTGTATATATGAAGTGGTAATAGTCTCAGAGATGAAGGCTATAGCAGTTGCTGTCAGTGCCCTGCCAATAATACTTTGGACCCTATCTTTTCAGTGTGTTTAAATGACTTCAAACTGATGACATCTGCATCTGTGCCTCAGAATTTTTTTTTTCTGACTGTTCTTTCACACGTGCATTAGACCAGAATTTCCTGGGAATTAATACTACTAGAAGTAGACTTCGAATAATAATATACATATATACCTTAGCTCCCTCCCTATTAAGATAGGTCAGTTCTGAAATGTATATCTCATGCTTTTTCTTAGTTTCCTCTTGACTTAAAGAAACTCCATGTGCCCATTGTGGTAGCTGACTTCATAACTCAGCCCTTATTTGCCGGCTATCTTTTTTCCCCTGTATCACTTCACCATTCTACTGCTGGATTTTCCTGAATCTCCTAAATAAACCATGTGCACTGTGACCATTTTATTAGTATCTGTTTCCAGTGGAAGCAGAGCTGCTTTTGGCTACAACTATTTCCAAATGCCCATCTTTCCAATAACAGAGGCCAATGGTAAACCTACAATGTCACCCATTCCTGTGGATTCCAGCAAGCTCTCTCAAAAATAAAATATACGTTAGACACTGTCCATGATGTAAAAACATACTCCTGGTAGATATTTGCTATTTAAACATAAAGCTCTTCTGCCAGCACCATGTTTAGGACTTTATAGAAGGTGTTATCCATGAACATGGTATTCACACAATGTCTCTGACCATGGGCATACTCTAGAATTAAGGCAGTGGCTCACAGCCATAGAATTCATTAGTTTTATTCTATGTTCCACTAATAAGAAGAAATCATATTGATTAGAGTGGGATGGCTTGTTCAAGACTTAGCTATGGCATCAGCAGGAAGATAATATATTTTGAGAGAGAGTGATACTATCCTAAAAGTCACAGTAATGTGTTACTTAGACCAGTGATCACTTACTTCATAACCATAATGCACAGGTTGGAAACCAAGGCATAAAAATGCATGACCACTCTAAATAATTAATAACGTACTTCAAGATTTATGTTACCTGCCTCAGAATCTTTCAATATTGGATGGTGTGAACATTCTTGTATCTAAGAGAGAAATTTTTCTAATAGTGGGCATAGTAAGGGTTCTACTTAACTAGAAGCTGAGAATACTACCTCCATTTGGACTCCACATTCATCAACAGTTAAAGAAAGACTCAGTGGGACAGACTCCAAGTGCCATGAGGAAACGTGGTTTGTAGTACACAGTGAGGGGAAGGGAGACTATTTCTAGCACACAGAGGATTCACTAAGGCACCTTTTAGTATTCTCTTGCTGAGTTTCCCTGGTCAATGGAAAACTAGAGCCAGGTACTGGGAGAGATTAATGACTATATGGAATGGGCAGTCAAAGTGGATAGTTGTGCCTAACTTATGCTTAATAATCAGCTAATGAAGCAGGGACTGAAACACATTTGTTTTATGCTAGTTTTTCTTGCTTCTATATCTTTCCCCACTTTTTTATGTAAAGGGTATTGCTGGCAGCTAATATTTTTGGTATCAGATGGTATCTCACCAAATTGAAATGATCTTAAAATGGTAAGAGTAGCTCATGAAAAAATTTCATGCACCCTATTTTGAGAATACAAAATTTTATTTGGAAAAAGACAATAAATTTATCTTAGAGGCAAAAATAGTAATGCCATACTGGGTACTGTCTGTTGTTTTTCCTTAAACTACCCATACATTTAAATTATTTTTTAAAAATTCTTCTATATCCATTTTGAGTGTGCATTTATTTCCTGCTCAGACCGTAATTGATACACTGTTTAAAGTCATATTATCAGAGGAAATATATGTGTATGTCATGCAAAATGTTAAACACCCACTGAGATACAATAAAATTTATTGTACTAGTTCAGTATTTTTCAAAATTTTTATTTTTCAAAATTACTACCACCACAGTTTGGGACCCCCTGCACCCCTCCCCCTTTCAGCAGAAAATTATTTATTGGGTTATCTCACAGAAATTTTTTTTATGGATTCTTACTGTATCTTTTTCTTCTGCTAGATTACAGATATATTAAAGGCAGATTTGTTGATCCTATTTATATTTCTTATTTTTTAATTCACTTTTGCTCTTTATCAAGAGATGTCCTTAGATTTTCTGCAACTACTGGGATGAAAAATGTAGTGATTCTTCTTTAATCTTGCAGTTTATTGGAAATATTGATATATTTTATAATGTTATAATATAGCATTTTCCCTAAATTCTTGAAATGAACCTTATTTGGTCATGAGTAATTAAAAACAAACATCTGAATTGTTGTTAGTATTGTAAGCATTCAGAAATGAGATCCATCAATATTTGTTTTGTATTATCTCATTTGGTTATAAAATCAAAGTAACATTAGCCTCATAAAATCAATTTTGGCACATTCTTTTTATTCTCTGGAACATTTGGAATAAAAAATATGTTATCTGTCACTTGGAAGTTTGGTAAAATTTATGTCTAAGATGGTAGGATAGGTGCTTCAACTGTGGGGAAGATTTTAAATTTTTCTTGAAAATACTTTAAACATCATAGGTTAATTTATAGTTTCTATTTCTTTTAGGTAATTAAATTTCATATAAAATTATCTACGTTATATGATTTTAAACTTATTGAATTACAGTTAAATACTACTGTGATACAATTAGCTACTATAATTATAGGTAGGCTTTCTAAGTGTGGCATCCCTATTTTTACTTAATTGGTCTTGTTAAAGTTTTATCTATTTCATTTGACATAAAAAATTCCCTAATGTTTCTTGTTTTCTGTTTCAATAGTTTCTACTATTATCTTTATTGTTTCCTACCTTCTTTTTCCTTGGGGCTTACTTGTTATTTTTTTCTAAATTTTGGAGTAAAATAGTCATTTATTTCTAATATTTGTTTCTAATATTGAATTCTTGGACTATTGATTTCCTTTAACTTGTCATTTTCCTTGCATCCTTAAGTTATGATTTATCTTGGTGTTATTGTTATTTAATTTTAAACATTAAGTTTCCATTATGATTTCTCTTCTGAAACTTGAATTACTTAAGGATGTGTGTGTGTGTATGTACACATACATATGTCTGTTTGTTTACAAATGTAAGAGTTGTTTTTTCCCCATAATTTTTGTTATTGATTTGTAATTTTATTGTACTATGGCTAAAGAAAATGTTCTGTAATTTCAGCTCCCACCTTCTGACTCTTTTTGTTAATTTTTATTTGATGATTTTTTAAGATTTCAAGATTAGCTTTATATTAACAATTAATTGTATATGTTGGAGGAATGAGTGTATTTATCGTTACATCTCAGTGATGTAACCCCAACGTTTTATGGAATAGAAAAAAACACCCTACTTGTTATAGAGCTAAATTTGGGAGTGGGGAATTTTCTGATATTTTTGATTGCTTATATGCTGTTACATTGCCTCATTAATCTCTTTTAAAATATCTGAAAGGTGTATATTCAGAAATAATAAATAATTGTCTCAGGGTTACATAGTTAGGAGACTTAGTAGGTTAACTCTATATCTGTTAACTTTCTTTTTTTAAAAGATTATTTTATTTATTTTATTTTTTACTTTTTTGATTAAGTTTATTGGGGTAACATTAGTTAATACAATTATGTAATTTTCAGGTGTACATTATCATTTGACATCTATATATTCTATTGTGTGATTACCACCCAAAGTCCAGTTTCCTCCAGCTACCATATATTTTATCCCCTTTACCCATTTCACCCTCCCCCTACCACACTATATTTGACCCCTTTCCTCTGTCTACCTCTCCCCTCCTCCCTCACCCTCTACCCTCTGGTAACCACTGGTCCATTGCCCATATCCCTGAGTTTCTGTTTGTCCTGTTCATTTGTTTTTTTTTAGGTTTATATCCCACATATAAGTGATATCATATAATTTTCAACTTTTACCTTCGGGCTTATTTTGCTTAGCATGATTATCTCGAGGTCATTCCAGGTTGTCACAAATGGCAGTATTTCATCTCTTCTTATGGCTAAGTAATATTCCATTGTATATATGTGCCACAGCTTCTTTAGCCAGTCATCTATCATAGGACACTTCAGTTGCTTCCAAGTCCTGGCCACTGTGAATAAAGCTGCTATGAACATCGGTGTACAAATATCTTTTTAGATAGGGGTTTTTGAATCTTTGGGCTTAAAGTGGACTTTATGAATTTTACCCCAAAGGCAAGGGAAGTAAAAGCAAAAATAAATGAACGGGACTACATCAAACTAAAAAGCTTATGCTTAACAAAAGAAATCATCAACAAGGTAAAGAGACAACCATTGAATGAGAAAATACATTTATAAGCAATGCCTCCTATAAGGGCCTAATATCCGAAATATGCAAAGAACTCATATGACTCAATAACAACAAAAATCAAACGATCCAATAAAAATATAGGCAGAGGACCTGAACAGACACTCCTCCCTAGAGGACATACAAATGGTCAACAAACATATGAAAACATGCTCAACATATCTCGCTATTAGGGAAATGCAAATCAAAATCACAATGAGAACCATCTCACACCTGTTAGAATAGCTATAATCAATAGGACAAGTAATAACAAGTCTTGGAGAGAATGCAGAAAAAAAGGAACCCTGATACACTGCTGGTGGGACTGCAAATTGGTATAGCCACTATAGAAAACAGTATGGAGGTTTCTCAAAAAACTAAGAATTGATCTACCATATGATCCAGCAATCCCTTTATTGGGTATCTGTTAACTTTCTAAAGTATGATCTATTGTTTTGCTATTACTCTAACTTGGTACCTCCTACCTCATTGTTCAATGCAATGGACTATTTATTGATTCATAAACAATTAAAAACTCATAGAAATGCACATATAACCTAGAAAAGACAAAAGTAATGAGAGTGTTGTATAGTTAGCAAATTCTTTTTTAATAATGAGTAAATAAGCTTAGAAAAATAGTTCTAAAGGAATAAAATTCAAACAAGAGAATAAAGATGGTATAAAATAATGAGAAATCACCTTATATTATGTTTTTAAGTTAACTTCTTAAAATTAAATGCAATTGGTAAAATTTCAAAGCAATAGTTTCTAAATTTTTGAGAAATAATTGCCTGCACTGTAATTTTTACTATCTCCAGTAATGCATATGAGGGTATAAGTATATAAGGGAGTATATTAAAATTATTTAACTTTAGTCTCAATTTTCACTATGCATTGTGCTGTACTAATTTCACATTTTAAACAGAACAATTAGAAAGATTTTTTTTTTAAATGTAGCTAACATTGGGCAAAATGGTAAATAAAGGAAGTTGGTTTTGACATCCACTTGTCTCTGTTCTATTTTTTTCTGTTCTATGAGGAAACCCATTCTTTTTCCCTGGGTTTCAGTTTCTATATTTTAAAGAAAGTTCTTACAACCTTAACACACAGTGAGACTTATCTAATTAGCCTCAGGCATTGAGCGAGGCTATAATAGAAGAAAAAGAATAGTTTTCTACTTCCTTTGTGATCATCTATCTCTTTTTTCTAGTTCAGAGATTTCTGTATTGTTCAAGAATATGTTTCTTCTTCTGTACCCAGCTATTATTTAGTAAGTGAAATGCTGCTCATGGTCAGTTTCTGTCTGTATTGTAATGTGGCATCATACTGTGATGCTGTCCGCAGGTACTATGAGGAAGTCAGTCAGTAAAGTCTGAGCCATGCCAACTTGAAGTCTGTTATATAAGCATCTGAGATGGCTGCCCCAAGCCTGGTGAACCCAACTAAGCTGATAGCTGTGCAGTTACCCTTAGGGTCCCCTACCTGTGGCTATGTCATGTTGGGTGAATTTGTAATTTTACTGCATTACGGTCAATGTCTCATTGATAGGATTTCCCTTTTAGTCCAGGCACAGTTACTCCTATTGCATTTTATACTTTCTCTTCATGAAATACTCTTAATTATTAATCAGCAAATGTCAAAATCTGGACATCTGGAGCTAGCTTCTGAGTTTCTGACCCATGTAGATTATTTCCTACTTGAAATTTTCCGTGGAATATTCAGAAAGCAAATCAAATTCAATATATCAGTTCTGAGCACTTAGCCTACCTGAAGTCATCAACAATGTTGCTCAAGCCAGAGGCATGCAAATTATCTTTGACTTATTCTGTCCACTATCCAATGCCTTTTACCTTACTGGAACGTAATGTCTATAGGGACTAGGGCTACATATGAATTATTTACTATCACATTCTTTGTACCATAAAAATCATCTGGCTAATGATTAAGTGTTCAAAAAATAATTATGTAATAAATTATCAATAACACTGACCCTATAGTCAGACAATCCTGGGTCATATCCTGGTTATGTAACTTACCAATTGAGCTGCTTAACATTTTCTACCCATTTTCTGGTCCTAAAATACGTCAAAACATTCTCTAACTTATAGTATTGCAATAAGGATTCATTTAGATAATGCATGTTAAATATTTGGCACCTAGTAAGCACTCAACAAGTGCTGGCCAATAGGTGAAAAAAGCACAAACTTTGGGGACTCTTGCTTTAAGTAGCTTGTGTTCTTTATTTTCATGGTTTTATTACCTAAACTACTAAAAAACTCACAAATTCTCATTGGGTTTTTAGTGAAAGTCTAATACATTAATACTTTTTTTCTAGTCATCTCGAAAGAAGGATATCTGCGCATTAACTTGAAAAGTTGATTGTAAATAAATATGTTCTTTGTAAGTATTTAACTTGAAGCTGGTATTTTATCTTAAAGAATTACACTCCCTCATTGGGAAATAAAACATTGCTAGTGTGAAATAATATAGATTTTTCATGTAAGAGTTGACTATTTGTCCAATGCTAAAATAAAAATATAAAAGGCATGAAGAAAGTGTTTATTATGAGTCAGAAATTAACACTGATTTATCAGTCACACATTCAAATGTAAGATATTTTAAAGTCATTATTCAATCATATTTTGATTAAATAGTTCCTAGTCCTATCATATTACAAAATGATATTAAGCTAACTTCTCTATAATTTTAATTAATTGATATGAGTTAAAATTTTTCTTTTTTATTCTATTTTTCAGGAAATCTCTGAAGTAAAGGAAATGAAACTAAATAGTTAACATATAATTTAAATTCTAGACCAAAGGACAGGCTATACATTATTTGTATCTACCTAGCATGCTGGCTACCCTGATCGCATCCCATGTTTGTTTACTCATTTTTTGAAATTGCTAAAAATTAAAATATTTTAAAGGAACTTTAAAGTAGTAAAATCTAAGTTTAAGATTTTTTTTTTAACACATATTAGAAATCTCTCCTATCAAAACCTTCTTTCATTTTAATGTACGGATAGGGTCTTTCAATGGAGGCACACATTGTAAAAACCCTGTTGGAAGCACACAGAATAAAATAAGCTGCCATCAGGTCTTATAAATGAAATTAAACTCTGAACAGTTAGACTAATAAGATATAAAATCTATGAATGAGATCAGTTATATACTAATATTTTCAGATCCATGGAACAGTCAAGAAATGTTTAGCTAAAGGGGTTCAAGTAACCTACTATATATATGTGTTAGCTATTCTTTTTCTGAGATCCTGTTAATAGAATCAAAAAGGAATAAAAAAAGTACAAACTCACTAAAATAAAGAGTGCCATAGGGAGCTAATCAGTGGATGAAAACTGTTTAAAACTTTTGCTACATGTGGAAAGCAATAATTGATAAACCAAGGTAGAGGAAGCCACAGCCTAAGTTCTAATAAAGATGACTATGGCAAAAGGAATTCCATTTTCTTGATGTGATTTAGAACAACACAAAATAAAATGTAGAATGGAAAAATATGAGAAGAAAATATACAAGAGTTAATTAGACTTCTGCATACAGCAGAGGTAGTACACCTATTTATAAGAACAGAATGACTGAAATCCAGATGTTCAATCCACAAAAGGAAAAAAAAACTGTTTTCAAAATGAACTGAAAAAGTCAAAAGTGAATGATCATGGATTACCAAATACCTTGCAATGTGAAAGAGAAATACAAATAAAAACAATTGACTCTGGAAGACACAGAAAGTCATCAAACTCTCTAATTAATATCCTCAGATTCATGAAATGTTCCATTCATGAAATAAAAACAGTGGGCTATAAAAAAGAAAAAAATAATGACACCACTAACCAGTTTATAAATGTTGCAGACCAGGAGATGTGCAGGAAGATGAGAAACCCATCAAAGCTAGATCCAAACTCTTTAATAACTGAAATTAAGACCACAGATGATGGCATTACCATAAGAATAGATTCAGATGAAGTAAGAATTAGCAATTCAGAATTTAGAATACTTGTGAGGAAAAAAATTCTGAGCAAAGCTGAGAAAAAAAAATATGATGAAAAGTAAAGAAATAAATATAGAAAATATGTGGATTTCTATGAAAAAGTCTACATATATGTTCTTGGAGTTCCACTAAAGAGAAAGAATGAACAGAAGCAATATTTTAAAAAATAATAGCTGATAATATTTCCACACTGATGAAAATCAAGAAATACTATTCATTGCAAGTAAAGTGAATACAAATAAAAACAAACCTTGGCACATCATAATAAGCTCTCTGAACATAAGAAATTACAAAAGAAAAACCCACAAAAATTCCTAAAGCATTCAGAAAAATTATAACATAAATGGGGCATTAACTTCAAATAAAACTGATAACTGATTTCTTACTAGTACCATAGAAGCCAAAGATAATAAAATGACATCTTTAAAATGGTGAAAGAAATTAACTGCTAAAATAAGACTATTAGTAGAAAAAAACTTGAAGAATAAAGACAAAATAAAAATATTTTTAGATAATCAAAAACTAAGAGGATTTATAGCCAGTGTACCTACTTCACAAGAAATTCTTACTAAATAAAATTCTTCATGGAACTGGAATAATGATCCTCAATGGAAGCACAAAAAGGAATGAAATAATAAAAAGGAATAGAAAAGGTTAATTGTTGATAAATCAAAATGAATATTGACTATAAAACAATAATTACAATTTCTTTTGAAGTTTAAACTAATGAACAAAATTGATAGCAAGAACACAAAGTGTAGGAAGAGGGTAAATTGAGAAAATGTTTTAGAATTTTCTTGCTTTCTTAAGTAAGTAATACTATTCACATATAATGGAATCTAGTCAATAATCTATTTAAATCTCTGGGGCAGATGCAAAAGAATAGTATAATTTATAACTCACAAGCTAGTAGAAATAAAATTTTAATTATAAATTAATTAAATTAATAAATAAATAGGAGATAAAAAGGTAACAGAGGAAAGACGGCATAAATAAATGATAGAAAATTCCAAGTACACCAGTAATATCTTTATTGGTAAAGTGAACATATGCTTATTTAAAAAATTGAATTAAAAATACTATTATATGTTGTTTGTACTTTATTTTACTCACAACAGATACAATTTGTATATGATAGTTTGAAAATAGAAGTATGGAAAAAGATAAATGCAAACACCATACAAAAAAGGGTGATATCAAACAGATGTCAGACAGGGAAGTGAAGAGGATTTTAGGAGAACTGAGTAAGGAGTACCTTGGCTCTTGACTTCGTCTTTCTCTTTCCTCTGTTCTTAGGAATAAAGGAAGTGAACTTGGACTTTTATTTCTCTTATATGATAGTCTTCAATATTAGGATAGTCAATCTCAGGACCAAGGTCTCTCAACTGTGAAAGAATCCTTATAATCTTAGTCTTCCATGATTTTTTTATACACATAGATAGGTAAAATTTAGAAAATCCTATCTCTGATGCTTTCCTTTGTATGTGTATATGTGTTTAATGTCAAAAGCCATTTATCATTTATTTTTCTTTCTCTATGAATTTCTGTTTCACCAACTCTTGTCCCTTGTCACAAGAAAAATAGGTGCCATCTTCAGATTAAAGAGAGAATTATAAGCATCAAAAGGTAGGGAGAAAAGCACAATAATATTTTTAATACTATTACAGCTTATAGCACTTTCTACTTTTTATGATATTGATATCAAATGTTATTTTATTTTATATTCATGGTTTGCAGTCTTAGTAAAACAAACTTTTATGCTTTCTTTAAGAAAAAGTCAGGTAATTGTATCATTTCTCTCACACTTTCAGACATCAAATAAAGCAAATTTTTTTTTTAGTCCAACCTCAATCTCAACCTAGATGTGAAGTTGGTATAATGAATTTTGACATATGGTCAAACCATTTTGTCTCTAAGAGCCTGGCAATAGTGAAAATTTAAATTCATCTCATTTCTTTTTTGTCAAAAAGAAGTCTATTCTGAAAATGAAATTTGCCCTCTCATTAGCTCTTTGCACACTCTCAGATCTCAACCCTTTGACTTCATATGGATCATTAACATCGGTAAGGTGGAGTTGAGTGAAAAGAATCATAATATGAAAGTAGACCAGGCAAACTATGAAGTTCAGTGTAGAGACAGTCTTTTATACCTATTAAGTGGAATCCTCAGGTGACTATTGCTTCTATATGTACTACTTGTGTAACTGACCATAATGTGTGACCTGGGGCAAGACTGCAAATCTGCCTGGGCCCTAAGTCAATTTATTTATAATATTTGAGGATTATTATAATACTGACACTTTTGTAGTAAAGGATAAAAAATGACAGTATTTATAAAATCATTCCCCAATTTTTAAGTACATTTTATTTACAATTGTTGATGTAATGGTACATAAATAATGAATTAGGCTTTAGGTGAAAATGATAAATAAGTTGGGCTTTGACTATATATTCTAACAAAAATCTTTTGCTTGCTAATTTCCATTCTTTTAAAACATTGAAATGACCTTATAACAACAACAATAAAACAAATTAAACTCATAACCTACCTACCCTCCTAAAAAGTTTGAACTAGAATACCCAAGCTGTATACAGAAAGAGATTGATATAAAGAGTACGTGTCCAATACCTCTTTGCTTTCTCTGTTTAATGCTAATTGTATTATATACAATGAAAGACATTTTGCATGTATTATTTGCAGAAACTTGTGGAGGTAAGTATACAATCTCCACGTGTCAAATTTTAGACATGAAATAAATTATGGCTCTAGTAGGTTAAATAATGACCAAGATCACTTACTTCATAAATGTCAGACAATTATCTGTCCCAATTTTGTCTGACTTTAAAACCCATGTTTCTCCTAATAACCATTTTTATCTTTTTTCTTAGTAATATAACTTCTGATTTTAGTTGGGCACATGGCTACCCAATTTAAAAAGTACATTTTCCTGCTGGTCTGATTACTAAAATCTCATACGTGGGATGTCTGCAAAAATGCCGTGTGCAACTATATTGTAGCTGACTTAAAGATAAAGCATCTCTCCTACTTTTGCCCTTCTTCCTATGGCTAAAATGTGGGTATTAAACCTACAGATTAAAAAATGATCACATTGAATACTGAATGTAGTCACATTGAACATGGCTGGCACCCTTGGTGGTCATGGAATCACCCTACCATTCTTGGAATACTTACTGAACTTCGAACAAGAAAGAATAAATATCTTATTTGGGCTGTTCCTATTTGGGATTTTCAATCACGTTTAACCTAACTCAGACTAACAAGCCAGACTCATTCCATTTCATCAAAGTATTGATTAAAAGCACAGAATCTACTTGCAAAGTCTTTATAGAGATTCTAGGTATTAACTTTATCTCATCTCTGAATATTGCAGGACTAAGAATGTAACATACGCTTTATAATTAAATTCCATTTCAACATAACAATACATATAACTTTTGTGACTGAATTACAATTAAGTTTAAACCTTATTCTGTTCTCTTTTATTGTATTAATAAAGATGGATATCATTGTTGATTTACAACATGGCAAGATTTTATGCCTTAATCTGTTTTGGAGGGCTTAACTAATTCTAATTCAGCCATGCTAGGATGTGAAGAGCAGAAAAATAGATGTCTTAAGTCATATTCAAGGAAAATACATGGGGTACTGAAGTTTTGTGAGTTGGAATTAAGCCAGAGCAGAAGCAATAACATCTGGGCAAAAATCCCCAAACACCAGGAGAGCTCCCTCAACAGAAGAATTTCTTCCTTTGAAATGTGACTTGAGAGGTGCTGTCAGACACTGCCAGTATTTGAAAGTTATTATAGACAAGCTCTACTGGCTATCCATCTTCATAAGAACTGTTACCCAAATTTCTTGGGAAGAAATACTTACTTACTGAAAATATAATTTAAAACTCAATATGGTAGAAAGAGCATTTGTGTGAAACCAGAAAGATCTGGGTTTGAAAATCAGCTTTCTTAATTCATTCTGAAGTATTAGACATTTCCATTAATCTACCTGCAAGAGAAGATAATAATCTCCCAAATTTGCTATGAGAATTAATTGATACATAATATTTATAAGTATGCAACATATAATTTGTATTTTAAAAAGTCTTAATGATCTAAATATATTAGTTCCCTTCTAAAATTCTCTAAATCTTTAGAGCATATAAAGGCAGTTGTTAAGGTAGTTTCAAGCTTTGGCTTGCCTTGAAATCAGAGCTTGAATTGATTTGGGTATGATTTATTTGGAAGGCGATTTCTAGAAGTAAAAGTGAAAGTAAAAGGGGACAGTAGGGCTAGAAGAAAAGCCAAATAAAAGTTTTACCTAGCTGACTACCACTGGAGTTAACTGTGGCACCCAGCCTCTCTGAGAAATCACAAAGAATTTGCCTCCAAATGATCCCAAACAAAGACAGTGGGGCTGAGAAACGATCCACACTTTTATCCCTCATTGGTTGCTTCTTGACCTTGGGGAAACTAACTGTCCTACACTCTGGGCAGTATCCACATAAGAATTAAGTGGCTTTTTATGACTTTGGAAAAAGCTCCAAGGTTGATAAGCAGGGGGACATTTTGAGGGGCTCCTAAAGTGGAATGCTAGTAATGTACATGACACTTTTTACCGCAGCTGCACTGAAATATGATGCCCAAGAGGATTTGGCTAAAGTAAGCAGAGTAGTAAATGCGTGTGCGTGTGCCTGTGTGCATGCGTGTGTGCATGCGTGTGTGTGTGCGTGTGTGTGTGTGTATGTGTTTGTGGTGGAGGTGTGCATGTGCTGCTGTCAAGAACTGCAAAACCTAAATGTGAAGTTGCACAGGAAAAAAGGCAAGCTAAAAAAAAGTCAGATTTTTCTGAATTTGTTTGCACTTATACCACCTCCAGGTATTAACACTGTTTTTTTTTTATGCTGATTAGAAAGAAGTACTGTTAACAAGCAATGTTAAAAAATGTCTAGCCTATGGCAAAGAAAATAACGAGAGAATTTCTAGGTACAAAAACTTGGAATCATTGCCTTAATTCTAACTACGTTATTATAGACAAACTACAATTATTTTTAGAAGAACTGGCTGATCTGGTTGATCTATCTGTGAAATAATACTCTTCCAAAAATGAATGGCATTTTGAGAATGTTCCCTATATATTTAATAATGGAATAAAAATGAAAATCAATGTAATTTTATTCTACGAAAAAGTAGTAAGGAATAATAGTAGACTTTGGTTTAATGTTTAATATTTGGTTTAGTAATGTTTACCCAACAGAACATGGAGCTATTTTGATCACCTTTAATAGGTAATATAATTTTAAATATCTGTAACAACTTATTGGCACTAACACAAGCATAATGTTACAGTGTTTAATGTTTTCTATGTATCGGCAGATTTAGTGAAACTTTGTTTTTTGGTTGTTGTTTGAGTTTTATCACTTATATGCCATCTACTTTAGGAAGGGATTTAAATTCATTTACTCAAACAAAGACAAACTTAAAAGAAAACAATAAACAAAACACACCTTAGAGGACATCAATTAAAGGATGTAAAGCAGGAAAGTGAGACATAAACACATGTGTATCTAAGTTTAAGGAAATCATTAATTCTGGGAAAACATTGAATTATATACTGCTTAATAAATAATAATTTTTCTAGACACGCTTTTTTTGCCCAACACATATTTAAATTGAATTACTATAAAGCTAAGTCTCATAACAGACAGGAATGCATTTTTAAAATGGTCAATAGTCCTAAAAGAATTGCTGATTCAACAAAATTTATGGAAGTTACACAAGTTTAGTTTTGATGATTTAGACATGTTTTAAGATATGCCAAACAAATGGAATCCATTCAAAAGATGACAACAAACTTGGGAAAAAATATTTTTGATGAAAACAGAAGACGAGTAGATATAGTCTTTTGTCTGCAATTTCAATTGAAGTCAACCGAGTGAAGATATGGCACTAAAATTTAGCCCAAATTCTCAGAGAATAAGCAGTAGAAGAGGACTCCTCTACACTGAACTAGTTAGTCTTTGTTTGGATCAAAATAAGGGAATCTGAAGAAAATTGGAAAAAAAAATTGAGATGAGTCACAGGAAGAGAATAGGACTGAAAACTAATTCAAGGAATTTGACTTCTGATCCATGAGTAAAAATGGTTGTCTCTATCCTTAAACATATCTAGAATCTGACCAGCTGACCTCATATTACCTCAGTGTTAACAGTATTAACATTCTGTTTTAAGCTACCATCATGTCTTGCCTGAATTATTGTAATAGCATCCTCCCAGTTGGTCTCTCTGCTTTCACTTTTGTCCTCTTGTGATTCTTTACAGAGAAATCTTTTTAAAATTTAAGTAGACATGTCACTCTTCTGCATAAAAACCTTGAAAGCTACCCATTTTATTTCTAGTAAAAGCCAAAAACCCTAAAATGTCCTGTAATGCTCCATATGGTCTGGGACTTCTCTGACTTCATCTCCTACTATATTAATCCTTCCTAATGGGCTTCTAGGTACACGGGTCTCATTGCCAAGCACACCCTTGCCCTAATATCGTTGCCTGGCTGTGTCCCTATAGTGTAGCTAACTTCTTTCCCCTTTTAAAACCTTTTCCAAATCTCACTTTTTGAAAGGGACTGCTCTGAACAAGCTGTTTAAATTTGTAACCTGCGTTTCTCCCCTCTGTAATTCCTGATCCCTCTATCTTGATCTTTTTTTTTTTTAACAGCTATTCTTAGGTATAATTGACAAAATAACCACAAGTATTTAAAATGTGCAAGTTTTGAAAAATTTACACATCTATGTAAACTATCATCATGATCAATAAAATAAACATATCATCAATACCAATTTTCCTCGTGCCTTTTGCCCCATCCCACCCTCCAAACCCATCCAGACAACCACTGATTTACCTTCTATCCTTGTAAACCAGCTTGCATTTTCTAAAATTTTACGTAAATATGATCATAAAATATATATCGTTTTTATTTGACTTCTTTCACTCAGTATGAGATTCACTATGTTGATTGTACATCAGTAGTTCATTCTTTTTTATTGACAATAGTATTCCACTAAATGGATATATCACTATTTGTGTATTTACTTATATTTTAGTAAAAATTTAAATCATCATCAGTTTTGACCTGTTATTGCAAATAGAGCTACTTTGAACATTTGTGCAAGGCTTTTTATGAACATATGCTTTCATTTTCCTTGGGAAAATATGCAGAAGTAGATGGTTGGATCATATGGTAGATCTATGTTTAACTTTTTAAGAAACTGTTGAACATTTTTCAAAACAGTTGTACCATTTTACATTCCCACTAGCAGTGTATGACAGTTCTAGTTTCTCCACATTCTTGCAAACACTTGGCGTGGCCAATCATTTTAATTTTAGCATTTTTACACGCACTTATTTGCCATCTGTGTATTTCCTTGGTGGTGTCTCTTGAAATCTTTTGCCATTTTTTTAAGTGGCTTCTTTCTTATTGACTTTTAAGGGTCATTTATACGTTCTATATACTATTACTTTATCAGTAGGTGATTTCTAAATATATTCTCCCAGTCTATAGCTTATCTTTTTATTCTTTTCTCTGTGTCTTTCAAACTGCAGAAGTTTTCATTTTGATGAAGTCCAATTTATCATTTATTTTCTTTGATTGGATTGTGCTTTTCTTGTCATATCTAAAAAATCTTTGCCTAACCCAAGTCACAATGATATTCCCATTTGTTTTCATCTAAAAGTTTTATAGGTTTTACATTTAGATCTGTGATCCATTTTGAGTTAATTTTTATAGATGGTGTGAGGTATGAATTTTTTTTTTTTAGATATGGATATCCAGTTGTTTCAGAATAGCTTATTGAAAAAAGACTATACTTTATCCACTCAATTGCTTTTGCATCTCTGTTGAAAAACAGCTGTCTATACATAAGTGTATTTCTGGACTTTATTTGGTTTGATTGATCTATTTTTTCCATCTTGATGACAACAGTGCATTATTTTGATTATAGTAGCTTTAAAATCAGGCAGTTATTCCTCTAGCTTTTTCTGTATTCTGTTTATTTTGGTTGTTTTAGGTCCTTTGCATTTCCAGATGAATTTAAAAATCAGCTTTGAAATTTCCTTCAAAATGCTAGATTTTGAATGGATTTTACTAAAGTATAGATCACTTTGGGACAATTGATGTCTTAATGATTTATATTTATCCTCTTAATTTATCTCAGTGATGTTTTATAGTTTTTCAATGTACAGTTCTTTCACTTATTTGTTAGATTTATCCCTAAGGATTTCATAATTTTAGATGCTACTGTGACTGATATTGCTTTTTATAAATTTCAATATATGATTGCTTATTGCTAGTATATAGAGACATGACTTTAGTATATTGATCTGGTATTTCATAACCTTCCTAAGCTCAGTAGCTTTGTTCTTGATTCCATCAGATTTTCTATAAATATGCTCCAGTTATCTGACAGTCAGTTTTACTTCTTTTTTTCCAATATGGCTACTTTTTGGTTCATTCTCTTGCCTTATTGTACTGGCTAGAACTTCCAGTGAAATGTGGAAAAGAAGTGGTAAAAGTGAACAGGAACATGTCTTGTTCCTGATCTTAGAGGCAAAACAGTCAGTCTTTCATATTTAGTATGACATTAGCTGCAGGTTTTTCTTAAAATGTGTGGATTCCTATGCTTTAATTTTAATAAACTTGTCTACCTTATTCCTCAATATTTGTCTCTTAATAGTTACTGCTTATTGCTCTCCATGTTCTCAATGCCAGCAGCCCTTTTACTTCAGTTTTCCAGTTGCCTGCTTCTAATATACCATGAGTTAAGAACAAACATCTATAATTGCTATGTGGCAAGTATTGTGCTGGGTGTTCATAAATCTCATTTAGTGGACATGACAACTCTGTCAGGCTATATTTTTATCATTTTACAAATGAGGAAGGCTCATAGAGAGGTAACATGACAAATGCAAAAATACATTGTTGTACAAATATTATTCAGTCAGCCTATACTAGTAACATCAAGCATATATATAGGACACACAGTGTAGGATAGACACCATCTACTATGTTCCTCTTCTTGAGACATTCATGAACTAATAAATGAATCTGAAGCCTTTTCTCTTTTTATTATGCTTCAGTGACTTTCAAGTTTGGGAAACTAGAACACCATACTTATTAGAATGACACATAACAATATGAGTAAATAAGCACTGATTGAGGTCTTGAGTATTGCTCCATTGAGGAAAATAGATAATTTCAGTACTTGGGTTTTTTAACCAGCGTTGCTGCTTTGTGGTCCTTTTACTTTTATCCTAGTTCTTATTTGTATTTCAAATGGGAAAATAAGTCTTATCACAATCTTGGAATAAGTGGGTTGTTGCTGTGCTTGCTTTCTCTTTCTGTTTTTAAAAGATTTATTTATGAAATTGTAATAGAATAAGGAAAATATGTCCTTGGGATAAATGTTATCAAAAGTGTGGGGATACCCAGTTTTGACATAGCTAGATTATTCTCTATGCTTATGTCTCATTTTTATAGTGTATTGTTGATCTTAAAATTTTAAAGAATAGACTAAAAGTGCTGCTTTCTAGCAATTATATTAAACATAAGAAGCTGAAATACTTTCTCCCCTCTCTAGAAATTCTTTGCAGTGTTCTTCATTTGAGTAGTTGGCTGATGCAATGAGTTTTCTGTCCAAATGAAGCCTCAGAGGAAATGGTTGTGTTTTTAAAGTAGAGTTTAATATAAGATCATGCAGTTGCCACACAGCAAACAAGAGATGTGTGTGCTCTAATAACCAACCAGCATAATATTCTGCTGAGGTAATGCTATTGAGGCAATGCTGAGTTGATTATGGATATCTGCATAGCAAATTCCAACCAACATTTAACTTATATGCTTCTTCTAAAGAAGATACCACAACGGCTTGCTAGCCTGAAACGTTTCCAGTATTTCTCTATCTAACTCTATTCCTGTCTTGGTTCCTTTATCATAGTAATGTCACAATTGACCCAGTAACCAAAGCTAAATTTTCTCCAGGATTCTTGACTCCTCCTTCACTTTTACTCCCTCCCTCAGTTGATATCCAAACACCTAGTATTTCTGAAATATTATTTATTTCCATTTTCAGGGCTTCTCTGATTCTATTGTTACAAAATAATAACATTATTTAAGACCTCTAGTGATTAATATTCATCCCAACCCAAATTATCTAGATTGATTCCTAGAGAAACAAATCCATTGGGTTATAAAAAAAAACATATTCAATTGCTTACAATTGCATATTTCAATCAAAACTTAAATTTCTTTGTGTTCTTAAATATCCCTCCCAATATTATAATCAAATTTTCTAGCTTAATTTCTTCTTGTATTTACTTCTGGTCTTTAGACACCACTACAACTATATAAAATTATTTTTTATATGCTGTCCAGGAAAGGCTATATCTTCCTTCACCACCTGGAAATCCCCACCACCTTTCAAGAATCGATTTGAATGTTTTATAACTTGTGAAGCTTTTATTACTTAAATTCTTTCTCCCAACAACTACTCAAGTTTGTTTACTTGGCATAGTGAATAAATCTATGTTTTGGAACATGAAAAATTAAAATCAGTCCAAGTTTAGTTTATGTATTTTTTTGTAAATTATTTAATCTCTTTGAGATTCACTCTTCCTTACTGTAAAAAAAATAGAATATGGTTGTGAGATTTAGATCCTTGTAAATCAAAGCATTATCAAAGGAATCACTTAAAAATCTGGCATCTCAGTCCCCATTTGAAACCTATTGAATCAGTGTGCAATCTCCAGTTGATGTGGAGAAATACTGACATATTGTAACTACATCTAGAATGTAACTGTAACTAGAATGTACATTCAGTAAAACTACTTTTTCTTCCTATTAAACTGTTTATACATAATTCTTTAAATATTATATTTATTTATAACAATTCTTTATTTCTGTTTCTCATCTATTAGTTTATCAGCTTTTCAGTGGTAGAAACTTTTGTATCCTAAACACTTGACTTTATGCTAGTATATGATAAATACTCAGTAAATGTTTATTGACAAATTGATTAATGTGCACCATTTAGAAATACATAGTAAAGGTCAAATAGCATTTCTATACATAAAAAATTCTAAACACACTAAAAAGTTTCTAATTGTTTAAAGTAGTAGTACACATGAGCTCACTTGATCATCATTTTGAAAATCATTCATCTATGATTTTATTTATTCGATTTTTTTGCTAGCCATGATCCCTGCCTCCACTGCACACTACTCATTTCTTTTGTACTTACATGAAAAAGCTCTAAATCAGTTAGGGTCCTGGCAAGAAACAAATTATATACCTAAATTGCATAATTAAATAGTTAAAGTGGTGATTTACAAAGGTGGGTATAGAGACCTTAGTCAAGAGAATAAAGATGAATTTTGGGAACAGATAGGTGATGTCTAACACAGGTGTTAAACTACAGAGGAAACCACATGTAATGAGGAGGCAGGGAAATGGTTTCCTATTATAGCATTCTTTTATCAGTTTTCAATTATGGCACAACCAAAAATGTCACCAGACATTGCCAAATGTGCTCAGAGGGACTAAATTATTCCTGGCTGGGATCCATTATATTAGATGAAAGAACCGTGTATTGAATATACTCCAATTTAATTTCCTGAAAATTAACTACTGGTGATCCTGCCCTTATTTCACTCAGTGAACTTATGCACTGAAGGGAACATGAGTGACAAATATTAACAAATCCTTATTGGGGCTATTTTCTCCAGGGGTTTTCATTCTTTGATCTCTTTCCTGTGATTCTAATGTTAAGAAATGTGTTTTTTTTTTCATACAAAGCAAGCTTTAAGCCTAAACTAATTCATTTGGTGTTTAACCAAAACAGCAATCTGTTCCACTGCTGGGAGAAAAACTGGGTGTATTGACTTTATTGAATGATGGTACCTTCCAAAGATATTTCCAAAGGTACTTGTAACTCTATTAAACTTTTACCATACCTATCTGGCCCTACATAAGAGTTCACTCCACTCTGGTGATGTTGGTGCCCCAGGGTTCCATGGAATGTTCAGTGCAACAGTCCTCTCAATTTCAATCTATGGTCCTTTCTCATTAAAAAAAAGAAAGAAAGAAGAAAAGAAAGAAAGAAAGAAAGAAAGAAAGAAAGAAAGAAAGAAAGAAAGAAAGAAAGAAAAGATAAGATAAGAAAAGATAAGAAAAGAACATAATGACTTTTCCCCTCCAATGACCAAAGAATTCATACTGAGTCAATGAATGTATGATTTGGATTTTCATTGAGGTGTATCTTCAGAAAACTCTTTAGTTCCCCGCAGAAATAAACTTCTCATAGTTCACTGCACTAGTTCAAGTATATGGTTAAACAGTGGCAGTGGGCATAATTTAGGCTGTTATATTCCCTGGTCATATATTTATGTTGTGTTTTACTATAATGCAATAGCAGAGAAGTCTGCCCCATTTCACACTATAGAGCAGCATCCTGACTTTGGGTATTGGCATTGTATATAAATGACTTTATAATATATAAACCTATCTCTTTTGTGTGAGTTTGTACATGTAAGCCAGATCCTCTGAGCCCTGTCTCTCTCCAACAGCTGTTTGTTAACGTTCTAGCTATGTCATGAAGAATCAATGATATTTTGGAGATCTGTAAGTGTAGTCTCGGTTACTGGGTAAAATATTGATGTTGATATTGACTTTCCATGTTTGTTGCACTAAATAAAATAATATGTGCTTTAAAGCTCTGTCTAAAGGTTAACTTTATCATAATTACAATCATCACCATTATTTATTAATGAGCTAAAGAGTCAAACATGTGAGATGCCCAGTGAGTTCCAACTTAAATAATGTTTGTCATATTATCTTCATTGTCCATTGAAAAGTTCTCAAACCTTAGACTGTGGCAACACAGAAAGAAAAATGTATGAAATACCTCAGAAAAATTCCCAGTGAAGTTGGATTCTCTAGACACAAAAGAATGATCTTGCTCCAAACCCAAATATATATTAAGCAGTATGTATTTCCAAAGGAAATGCATAAGTGCTTTTTACCAGAAATTAGCACAAAATCCTCTTTTTGATATTCAAATCCCATAAAATATATTCCTATTAATTTTTGCTCTCTTCAGAAAATATGAGCCTATTCTTATTTTACCATCAAGGTAAGTGACAGATTGTGTTGAAATGACTTACTGAGTTCACATAGCTAGTCAGAAACAAAATTAGAATATAAATCTCATGAATCCCAGAATGATATACTTTCCATGATATTATCAGTGAAATAGATAAACTCAAGAAAACATGCCCAGCTCACTCATTCATGCAAGATTAAGGGAAAGAACTATATGATGCTCATATTAAAAATGTTTTTGGTAGGGTATGTTTATATATAGATTTGCTCCAAAATATGAAGAATGAGGACATTTTCTTAAAGATTTATGAGAATACTGAAACTTTAAAATACACTAAACTCTCATCAGAATGTCCACAGTGTTTTTGAAAAGAGCGAAATTATTTTTGGCTGGTTTTTGATTACCATGTAGACTCTTACTCTACACATAGAGACTTTCATTGAAATAGATATTAATATGTTTTGCTCCTCAAGTTTTATCAACTTTTATTTCTAATTGTACTGCTGGAAGATTACAAAAGATCCCAATTTAATTGCACTGTTGCACTAAAAATTATTTAAAAACTTAATTCCCTGATAACAGGATTCATACTAAAAAGCTACTAGTGAGCACTGTTTTTTGGAATCAAGATCCTCAAGTACTAGTTTTAGCTCTATTACTCAAAAGTCTTAAAAACTCTGACAAATTACATAGCTATTTGTGCTTCAGTTTCTTAAACTATAATGAGAGTTGTTATGAGGATCAGATCCAGTCAATAATCATCTTTTAATTCCTCCTTAGGTCCCACTTACTGTGCTCAACAATGGGAGTCTAAAGATGAGTAATAAATTGTCTTTCCCTGAAGGGACACACATTCTGTCACAGGTGGTACAAGTCAAATAAAATAACTTATGCAAAGGTATTTGAGAAATTGTAACATTTTATACAAGTATAAGGGCTGTTGTAATAGTTTGTAAAAGAAGTGGAATGAGAAGTTATCTGTCTTGATTTAAAGTTGTTCCCCATGCTTACATTCTGAAAGTCCTTGTGATACTTCAACAATCACTGGGGAATAACTGTTTAAGTATTATTGATGACATTTTCCAGGGTTACTTGAGAGATTCAGGGATGTGTTACAGTATAGTTGGTTATTGGGGAAGAAAAGTATGTTTGATAGGAGGATAGAAGCTAGCAGAGAGCCAGAGAGAAAAAAGGGAAGAGGTGGATGTGCTAAACTTTGCCTGATCCACAGTGGAGAAAGCTTGCATAGAATTTGTCTCTGGAAAAAATTGTTTCTAAAACAAAAATAAAGATACATGTGAACAATCCAGCAAAAACAAAAATGCTATTCACCTTGATGAAATGACTAGAAATCAGATATATATGAAATAACATCAGTTCATCAGGATATAAAGATAAGCTTTTGCATTTATTCTCCAGGCAACTTGTGGATTTTATTTTTCTATGTGCTGCCAATCATAATTTTTTTCCAGCTTACTTTCCTTACTATGAATAATTTCTACTGTAAGTTTTTGTTTTGAGGAGGGCATCATTTATTTCTTAAGATAAATAAAATGATTAAAATTTAATAATATTCTAAAAGATTTATTTCCTTTGTATAGATCATTTTTCACTCAAAATATATTTATTGATGAACCACCATATATAAACTGTACCAGAGTTTAAAAATCAATAATATCTGCCTTGAGTATCATATAATCTACCTGAAATGCTCTTCTAGGTATATGCATGGTTCTTCCCTCTCATCATGTTCTTCAGGTAGTTACTCAAGTATAAATTTCTCAGTAAGGGCTTTCCTTGTCCCCCTCATCTAAAAGTTCAACCATTCCCCTATATACTTAACCTCCCTTTCTTGCATTTTTATTCTTTAGCAATTATTACATCTACTTACATCCTACTTATTTGTCTTATTATCTCTCTCATTAGAATATAAGATACATACAAGAGGCTGTTTGTTGATTTTTTATTAGTTCTCTAGTCCAGGCACTTAGAATAATACTTAAAACATGACTTATGTTGAATAAATAAATGTTGAATAAGGGAAGAATGGAAGAGCTACAATTCTTATATGCATACCAAATGATTTTTTTTTTTTTGGCTATCAGAATATGAGTAACTCTACAGCTGACAATTTAGGAGGTATTCTTAAATGTACCAATGTTCATTTGCAGACTAAAGAAGAGATTCTGCACCAATATAATTCTGGATTTAACTCAGCAGCCAGACTAATAAAAATGAAGTGGCAAAAGAAATATGTGTATGGGAAATAAATGAAATCCTTTTACTTTTGAAAGAGAATGGGTTGCAAAGCAGATCTCACTAATACTTCCTATGGATTAGGCAGTATTTGTCTCTAAAATAATTCAACAAATTGGCTTAGGAATCTGGCTTTGAAAATTGAGCAAATTAAGTGTTGTGATGTAAAAATTAGATAAAATATGACAGCTTGGCTTTCTGCCATTGGATTTGTGTGATATCCACAACCATTGATCCATCATCTTACCCACTACCTTAACTTTTCACTGGACTTTGAAAATAATGCTCAGGTGAAGCTAGAGACTGCCTAGATGGTTCTGTACCTTTTCAGCATCAAGACCTTTTGGATCCTGGTCTCAGTAATACCTAGAACCTTTTCGATTATTGTGGGTCATTTTTAATGCCTCTGGACTAATAAATATCCTCACTTTTTAGTGCCTAATCTCTTTTCATTGTATTTTAATTTCTTGCTATGTAGCAGAGTCGCCTATTGCTGGATCCTTTTTGTCCATTTTAAAATTTGCCCCTTTGGCTTCATCAAGTCTAGTTATAACAGATACTTTTCTAGTAAAATAGATATCCAAAATAGCTTCAAGAAGGAGTAAATCTCAATAGGCTAATATTGTTGTAAACAAATATAAAATAGAGCTAAAATTGTACCTCCTCAAGAGTTCCAAGCATGAACATTTTAAGAACACTGTGGTAGGCAGCCTTTAAGATGCTCCCGCATCCCATGCATTCAGGTCTCACTGAATAAGAGTGACCTGTGTAACCATAAGATGTTGTGGAAATGATGGATTGTGTGTGACTTCTGAGGCTATGCCATGAAACACAAATTTTTGGTACCTTCTATTTTGCTCTGTCTTGATTACTTGGATCTGGGGGGACCCAGCTGCCATGTCATGAAGACAGCTTCAATAATATTCTCATAAGGTTCATGTGGCAAGAACCTGAGACTTCCTGCCAATAGCCAACACAAAACTATCATTCATGTTAGTGAGATATCTTGGAAGCAGGTCTTTGTAACCCAATCAAACATTCAGATGACTTGAGCCCTTGCCAATAACTTGACTGCAAGCCAGAACCATCCATCCGAGCTAGTCCTGCATTCTTGACCCAAAGCTACTGTGTAATATAATAAATATTGAGTATTGGTTTTAAGCCACTAAATATTATTTTTTGGCATAGCAATAGACAATACAATTATATTTTACCATATTTTCAGAGAATACATTTCTACGTCATCCCTTATATCAGTGATTTAATCCTCACAATCAGTCTTTTAGAAAATCATGAAAATCATGGAATCATGTATTCCAACAAGTTTTTAAAGCAAATAAACCAAAAGCACAAAGACATAACATGATTTGTTCAAAGTTATACAGAGTGTTAAGCTGAGTCGATACAGTCTAATAAGTCCATAGGCAATACTCTTTGTATAAACCACATCTTCAGTATAATCTCTTCAGTATAATGCCAAAGTGGGACTCTTTTGCAAATTATAGCTGCTCTAGTTTCATGGTGCTTTAATTTTTTCTTCTCTTTTCCTGCCTTCTTCTCTCTTCTCTCCTTCTCCCGCTTTCTCTCCTTTCTCTTTTCTTTTCTCTTCTTTTCCTTTCTTTTCTCTATCTCATTCTCTTTCTTTATGTCTTATTTGTCTTCCAACAAATTAGAACAAAAATGGCACTAAAATTTGTGTTAGTGGCATAAAGAAAATGTTAATTTTGTATCCAGGGGAAGATAGAGGGCTGTCTCTATCTAATATGCAATAACTATTCTCTAGCTGTTTTCATTGGCCACACTGCCATACTGGCAGCTCTATGTTTAGAACTGAGCAAAAAGAAAGAGAAAGGAGAGAAAAGTTCTGCTTATTAACTGTCTCCCACTGTCTTTTTCCATAATGCTCAGTATCTTAAATACTGAATGACGAGCATAGAGCATAGAGTCATTTAGACTCAGACAACTATCATTCAGAATTAGGCCAGGCTGAGAAACTTGGGAAAGCATCTCCAGCACTTATTCAAATATGTATAGGAGGAATATCTGTTTCCTGAAAATTCACAGCCTGCAGAATTTATTAGCTACTCAGTTGGTGTCATAACGAATACAATGTGAGACTGAAGGAAAGGAAATGGACCCAAACTGATATAACAGAAGAAACAAAGTTTCACAAAAAAAGACCAAAACTAGTCAATTTTTACTGTTTTCCTAAATGAGGAGGTATTGGTTATTATAATTAAGTATATCTTTGTAAGTCTAGATGTCTAGGGTGACTGAACCATGTATTTTCTGTTGTTTTAATTGTATTGATGTTAGTAAGTTACTCTTAAATAATGGCTTCTTTGAAATCAATATTTATATTGTAGAAGTGAAAAGCTTTCCAATAAATCAGTCACAGAGAAGTGATATCTCCAGGCGCCAGCCCCCAGGAAAGCACTAACCACCACCAGGAAGCAGATAAAGAAACTGCCTGTTAGGCCCTATTTGATCTAAGAGTTCCCTGGGGACATTTACCTTTGTATAGGACATTTACCTTTGTGCAGGACATTTACCTTTGTATAGGACATTTATGTTTGTGTAAGACTTTACAGCCAACATTTGCTTTCTGTAATCTGCTGCTTTCTGTAATCTGCTTGCTTGCTTTTTCAGAAGACCACCAGGATATGGTGTTAAACTTTTAAGCTGCCTCCTCTGGAAGCTCGCAGTTGATCTCCTCTTACCCTGCATGGTAGAGAGTCAGCCACTGGCTGGCTAATAAAGGCTCACAATTCATCTCGACTGGCACTGTGGGCCTTAGAATTGATCATGCTCCAATAATATTATTAAGAATTTAATCTATTTCATTTTTTTTCTATAAACCCATAATATTCTAACTCATGATAAAAATGGTGGATAATAGCCTTGTTGACTATTACAGAAAAATCATTAAATACTCAAAAGACATATTCCTTCATTAATTTATGATGAAAAAATAAATATTGCTTTTGCTTTTCCTCCCAAACAATTTCTTCTATGCAAGTACTACAATATTATTTTTCAGGGCAATCCCCATTCTTAAAATTTGTACATAACAGTTTATCCCTTAATGAACTGAACTATCACCAAATGTTTTAGGCCAGCAGTATCAACAGTTATCACGATTGTGAGCTTATATTTCAAACTTCTGATCAATAGATTAATAATAATAAATTATTATAATTCAAGGAGACTAGTTCTAAGATGAGAACACAGTGATGGTCTTAGGAGTCAGTTGTCTGCTCTCGGCACTTTCCTTTTCATCCTGAGATTGGGGATTCTGGTTCATCTTTCTCCAGTGACTGCCTCAGCAGCTCCCCAAAATTCCCTTCATTGTGTGAAGGGTTAAGTTCTTTCTACAACCATTACATAACAAAGAACTGACAACTAGAGATTAAGTATATTTCTTTCTGAACTTGCCAAACTGCCTGTTTATTTAAAACAAAAACAAAAACAAAAACATTAAAACAAAAATACCTGAATTTCCAGAAATATAGTTGGCCTGGATTGGACTTGCTTACCCTAAGCCATGTTTCCAGAAACTGAGGGTCATTAATTAATCTTTGCCTCAACCTTCCCTGCCCATGTTTATCTCTTGTTTCCTCTTTCTCCTGATCTACCAAATTACCTGTGAGATAAAAATATATATATATATATATATATATAACTACAACAAAAAATCTCTGCTGACAGCAGGCATTCTTGGTTTCTGACTGTTCCTCCCACTGCAAGCAAATAAAGCTTTCTTTTTTCTCATCTGTTTTCTGAGAATTTAATCTAGGGCCCATGACAGTAGATTCCCTTGCCAAAGTGATGTGGCTCTAATCTGTGACTGCTTCCTTTGCACAGTTCACATTATCTTTTCCGGTTTGTTTCTTTTACCCCATTGCCCTTTGTTATTGTATGGCATCATGGCATTGGCTGTTTCATTGCCATAGATCCATTTTGCAGTGACATTCATTGTCAGAATCCTGGTCTTTGCCAGGATTTAATTTACAAAGCTGCTGTTCTTCTCTTTGGGGAAACCAATATCTTTTAGTTCAGGTTTCACCTTCTCACTCTCTACAGGCAGCATTGTAAGATTGCAACATTTTGGTAGGGCAACGTTGACTACTTCATTCTATCTGTTTCTGTTTTAAAACAAATTTGGAGATCTGTGAAACAAATCCTTTCCTCCTCCTCTCCCTTCTTTTATAATAGGCTCACGAAGGTATACATTTATGTTTCTTTTTGAAATGGTGAATAAAGAAAAAAATTACTAACTTTCAAAGGCTAACCTTTCTACATGTACTCTAGACCTAAATCCTTTTGATTTCTTAATGCTTTTACTCCTAGAACGATCATCTCTGGTTTCTATGTCATCAACACTTCCTTCTACTGGACCTTTCCCATCTACAGTTAAACAAGCTTTAATAATGTGTATCTTAAATAATAACAAATGACAAAATCATAAAAACTGCAATCTAACAAAAGACCATCTAACCTTGGCCCTGATTCCCTTCCAATTATTACCTCAATTCTCTGCTGCAATTTCCTTAAAAAACAACTTTAAGGAATTCCTTATAGTTGTTATCTCCACTTTTGCAATTCTTTCTTTAACCTACCCTAGTAAAGATTTGATCATGACCACTCCACTGTGGCTGCTGTTGACCATCATAGTAATAAATCTAATATTCATTTTTCTAGTTGTATCTTAAATTCCAGTCATATTAGACACAAGAGTCAATTTTGCCTTTTTAAATCAACTTTTTCCTTGATTTCCATTAAATACCCCTCTTCTAGTTTTCCTTTTACCTCAAAGGCCATTCCAATTATGATTTTCAATTTCTCTCTCTCTCTCTCTCTCTCTCTCTCTCTCTCTCTTTCTCTCTCTCTCTCTGTTATACTCATCATAAGCATTAGAATAACACAGAGCTTCATCTAAGTCCTTCACTATTTCTTTTTTTTATCCACACAATCTCCCCAGGAGGTTTGCCCTAGTGCATGGGCTTAAAGAGTATCTATATTCCAATGATTTCCAAATATGTATATCGAGTCTGACCCACTCCTTGGACTCTAGACTCTTATAGTGAACTTCTTACTTGATCTTTCCCTTTGGAATAATATGTATCTTGCAATAGGGTCAAAACACAATTCTTGTTACATCCCACCTTCAACATGTTTACCTTCTATTATTTTCTATTGCTGTGAACTCTACAAGGATATACTCACTTGCTTCAGAAGAAAAATATTTGTCTTCTTACTTTCTCAAAACCTTATATTATCAGTAAATCTTGCTGATTCTATCTATAAAACATGCTCTCAATTTCATACACCTCTGTCTAGCTCTATTGTTATGCTCTGGATCTGGTCTACCAACTCTTGCACAAGAGACTACAATAGATTCCTAACTGTTATCTCTTTTCAATTTCAAATTAGCCTTTACAGAGCAATCAAATGGTCCTTTGAAGAAGTAAATCAGTTAATTCTGAATTCCTTTTAAATGCACTTCAAAATCCTCAACCTGGTTTACAAAGACATTGCCTTTTCTTGTAATCTCATTTCATACCATTCAGTCCCTCATTCAATATGCTTCAGTAACACTGGTCATCTTTTTGTATATCTGAGCTTATTTCCAGTAAAGACATTTGCACTAAGTATTCACTCTGCCTGGAATACTCTTTTCCCTGTTCTTTGAATGGTCCTTCCTAACATTTAAATATCATCTCCTTAGAAAGATAAATACCATTGATCATTTTACTTATATGTGGAATCTAAAAAAAAGAACAAACAAAACAGAATCAAATTCATAGATACAGAGAACAAACTGATCATTGCCACACGGTAGAGGGGTTAAGGGACTGGGTGACAAAAGGGTAGCAATTAAGAAGTACAAATTAGAAGCTATAAAAACAGTTGCGGGGATACAGCAACTGCAACTGATAAATTTTTAAAATTTAAATAAATAAATAATAAATATCACCTCCTTAGAGAAAAAGACCCAATTACAATTACATGACTGCATGTTTGGTATCTGTATAGAACTTATTATATGATGTTTTCTTATTATTTGTTGCATATACAATTAATATTTCCATGACTAGGCTGACATGTATCTCTTACTTATTATGGTATACTCAGTGCCTAGAACAGTATCTGGCACACAGTAAGTAATTAGTGTTTGTTGAATGAGTGAATGTATTGTGAACCAGAACTTTTCTGTGATTTGGTTAAACAGCCTGAGCTAGATAAACAGATTGATTGCAGCCACTATACATCAAAACTACAGGATTATTTTGCCTTAATGAGCCTGAAGTTCCTGGAAGGAAAAAAATGTCTGAATTAGGTTCTTAAGAATGAATATAGTTTATTTAGGCAGTGTACTAAATTAATATTTTTCCCACTTCAATATGATGGCATTTGGATTCATTTTATGATTTGAAAAATTAAAAATCAGTAAAAACACTGCTGTACTTAAAAATAATTTATCTTTAAAGATCTGCTCTGCTGGTTAAAACTATTTAATTTTCACTTTTAAAATAAAATGCGATATATTTACAATAAAAAATGAAACAGCAAAATGAATGACAATCTCTCCACTTAAATATAACCTATCATTTTTTTTAATTGGATGGACTAGTTGCTGATGGCATGATTTTCAGGCTCTTTGTCTCTTTCTTGAAAGGTTAACAAAAACCCCATTAGATTCAAATCTTAAAAAAAAATCAAAGTACATAAAATTAAAACAAATGGCATCAATTTACAACTGCTTTATCAGAATGTCTGTTAGAAGGGGTTTGTTGCACTGTTTGGAATATTAAGTTTTACTTCTTTGTATACTCCGTGGAACCAGAGCTTTATCACAGGATAAAGGTGCAGAAATATTTAAACAAAAGATCATGCAGGGAGAAAATGCTAATGCATTAGGCAATTTAAAGAAATAAAAAAATATCATTTTCATTTAGCCTATGCTAATGTGTACTTTCAAAAATGTATGCATCTTTTCCCAAAGGAATATTAGTTTTGTAAAAGAGAAATCAAATCAAATGTAATTCAATACACTAGTTTTAATTATGTACTATGTTCCTAGCATGTGCTTATTTCAGCCAGATACATTATACACTAAAATTATAATAACAAATGATATCTAATAACAAGTAATTAGGCCTGGGGTAAATTCAAGAGAACAGAATAATAAATTCCCCCAATTCTCAATTTCTGTGTAACATAATGTAACATTTTTTCACAGCTGTCATGATTATAAACCTTTATATTATTTGTATAAACACTTTTAGCAAAACTGCAATTAAATGAAAGCAGTAACAACTAAACAGATTTTTTAAAAACTTGAAAAATTCAAATTAGAGTAAAAATGGCCCTGATGGCTAGCAAAGTATGGCAAATACACAGTAGACTGGACATTTTATTGCTTTAAATCTATCTTCCTTTGGTGTTAAAAAATAATTTTTCATTGCAGACATAGTTCCTCTCATGTGATGCAGTATGTATTCTAGCATATTCCATATTGTAGTTTGTAGAAATATAAAGTTATTTTTGACAAATGAATGTTCTATTTAGTCGAGAGTTTGGAGATGCTCCAAATATTAGTATATTGTTCCCTTACAAAAACAGAAAGGAATATACATTGATTTTCCATCTGGAGGATGGAACCCAAAGTAAATGAGTAAGAAATAGATTTAGCATTCTGTTATCTTCAGCCTTCTGTCAGAGCAGTTCTGACCACTTGATAGAGAGGTGAAAAGATTTGAAAAAAAAATCAAAGCCATACAAATATGAAAAGCTTTTGCATCTAGACAGCTCACTGTAAGAGAAACCTACATGTTCATGTTAGTATTCAAAGTGAATACAAGAGATATTAATGAGGTAATTAGCACCTTTCTTATAAATATTTAAAATGCATAACTAAGACAAAAAATGCCCAGAAGTGATGACAAGCATTGAGGATAATCAGAAGATAAAATGTTAAACAAGAAATATTCAGAAACTATAACATCATCCCAGTTAAATCAGTGACCAGGCACTTAATTGGTAGTATGTTTAAAGATTTATTAAACAAAGAATTGTCTAATTATGAAGGCAATTCTGTAATGCAGAGAATTTTGCAAGACTAAAAGCATAAAAAAATTACCCATATCCCTTTCACTCTAAGACATTCATTCATTCCAGTCTTTTTTTCAATGGATACACATAGCATTTAGGGTGGGGAAGAGGCAACTTTTGGATAATGTTTTATATAATATTTTGTATTTAAATCATTTTTTATTATTATATAAGTAATACATTTTTATTATGAGATTTTAAAGCTATAAATTGGCACACAGAGGGAATTAAGAGCAAGTCATAAAGCCACCATGCAGTAAGTTATTGTTATTGTTAACAGGTTGTTTTGTAACCTTATATTCTTTTTTCTGTTATTTCTCCAGCCTTATCTACTTCTGCTTACATTTAATTTTAATTCTCTACACATATATCCCTCTATTGTTCTTGGCTCTGAGCTCAGCTGGGTGTCCCTGCTATTTATAATATGGCCTTCCCTCCTCTTTCCATTCTCCATGCAAACCTTTCTCCTGGCTAATTTATTTACATTTTGGCTCAGAAATCACTCCTCGTCTGTCTCTGTCACCATCAAATCTTTCTTGATTTCATCTGTTCTCATTTCAAGTAAGTGACGAATCCTGTTATTTCTGTCAGATTCAGTATACCTTCATCAGTTCATTTATAAGAAATGATATTTATTATGCTTATGCATCTCTACCTCTAGACCATGGCTCTTTTTACCCCAGTACCTGTCACAATACATAGCCTACATTAAATGCTCAAATATTGTTAGTTAAAATAACAATAATTATTACATAAAAAAGTTTTATCTCTCTTTTTTCTCTCTGATGTTTTTAGAACTTCCATTTGATATTTATCATTGGACACCTGTTTTTATAAAAAAATATTTAGTTTCTCTTATTTGAGGATACATGTGTGTGTGTACACAATACACGTATATTTGGTACATGTATTAGTATGACTAATACTAATTAGTTTATTAGGGCTGCTGTAAAGATTGCCACAAACTGGTGACTTAAAACAACATAAAGGTATTTTCTCACAGTTCTAGAGGTTAGAAATCCGAAACCAAGCTCTTGGCAAGGCCATACTGACCCTTAAGGTTCAAGGAACTATTCCTTGCTTGTCTCCTCCTAGCTTCTGATGGTTGGTTTGTCCACAAACTTTCACATATTTTGGCTATAGCTGCATCACTCCTATCTACCCCCATCGCCACACAGGCTTCTTCCCTTTGTGTGTTTCCTCTGTGTCTCTATGTTCAAATCATCTTTTCCTTTCCCTTATAAAAATACCAGTCATTGGATTTAGGATCCATTCTAATCTAGCATGTCCTCATCTTAATTGTCCCTGCAAAGACTTTATTTTCAAAGAATGCCAGACTTGCATGTACCAGGAATTAGGACTTGAACATATCTATTTTGAGGATATCATTAACTCACTACAGTACATGACAGCACAAATGCTCTGTACATTTATATTGTCATCTTAGAATTCTCAGGAAAATCAGCTTTAGAATCATTTTACTTAAAAGTTAATAAACGGAAAAATAGTATCTGCTCAAATGGGTTTGGCATATGCATCTATAGTTCTTTTTATTGGTTTGTAATTTTAACAAACATGTCCATTTCTGAAGTCCCTGGACATGTCTTTGTAAACTATCATAATACAAATTTCAAAAAGCTAACAATTATTTTACAGATGACCGAAGGATGAACCTTATGTTTAGTAGAGTAACACTGAATATAATAAAGTTCACCAGCTATCCTATTAATTGAACGTACTTCCTAATTTTTTTCTATGACATTTTCTGCAATATTATTACCATGCATATTATCACTATGAGTTTATTTGGTTTCTTGTCCTAAAAGGGTTTAGAGTGCTTAAACATGTCAAAATAAGTGAAATGCATTTTAGGAAAGTAGTATGTGAATGGATACTTTATATCATTTAAAAGAAATATAAATTGATACCAGAAACTTAAGTGACTTTTTGAATATTATGAAGCTGTCATAGTTACAGATTTTACAACTTAGATCCATGTAGTGCACGTAAAATACTAATGAGTGAATAGTGAATAGTGGAATGTAAAATGGAATAAGTACAATAATATTAAATTAGATATCAGAGGAATATAATAATACAAACAAGTGCTCTGGGAACACAGAAAAAAAGTGGATCTTCTGTACAATATATTATCACTTGGGCTGGAGGCTTATGGGGATTCATGGATAAATTGTTGCTCAGAAAAAATCATTTAATACACACTTCTCGAGTGTAAGATGGAGCAGGCTCTGTAATGGCTGTACCTATTTTCTTTGATGGATTTTGCACCTCTAGGGCAGTGACTGTGTTAATTTTATTTTCAGCATATAACCATGGTGAGTGCTGGGGTGGTGGAAAGAGAACTGGGTCTGGATTAAAGAGTTTGGACTCATGAATCATAACCAACAATCATTCATAGGAGGCTTTGTAATCCCCATTGAAATTGTTAGTTCAAACATTTAGATAGAAAATGGTCAGAGGACATACACTATTTCAAAAGAAAAGAATAGTGTAAAAAAATGTTAATTCTCAAAAGAAATACATTCATAAAAATTTAAATAAACATTGAATTGTTCTCCTATCAAAAACTTTATTTTTTATTCTACCATAAATCCCAACTAGTGGCCAATGGTGACAGTTCAATAAGCACTCTAAAAAAATTATTAGTATGGTTATCTGTTCGAAGGTAACTTGGCAATATGTACCAATATGTTTCCAATACTTCTTTAACCACTTTATTTTATAAAACTGTCATAAAACCTAACTTAGCACAAGGACCAAAATTATGGACTACAGATTCTTAATTTTTTGATTCATTTGTTTTCTTGAGAATCTTATGAAAAATCGATATGTTTCTCAGAAAAAATGTATAAGCACACTATCATTTGCATTAAATTTCAAGAATCAGTTGATTTTCTCTTTCTCTTTATTTCTATTCTTCAGTGAGGTAGGTTAGGGGCGATGCAAAATTAAAAATAAAATCAGAGAAATCAAGTAAACAATTTATTTAAAATCGCCTACAATGACAAGAATGTTTAGCCCAGGAGGTTGAAAGTTAGAAGTTATGTTAATGATATTCATCACATCAAAAGGATCAAGAACATAAATAAGTAAACTCCAACCCATGAAACTCGGAATCTGAGAGAGAGGCGACATTTTTGAGCCAATTGATTCTAAGTAACATATCATTTGACGCCAGTGATTCAAGCAGGTAAAATTTGTGTATATATTGACAAATGTGCACAGATGGGCATATTCAAGCAATCTGAATTTAATGAGCAAATTCAAATAATTTATGGTGTAAGTACGTGAAAGGCAAATGATACACATATGTATTATACACATACTGATTTTTAAATCTATATACACAAGAAATTAAAGAATACAGACTAAGAACTTCTGACATTTAAATAAAAAGTATATTTTTTTCCTAAAATGACATTGCTAAAATTAGTAACTTGATACAGTGAAATAAAAATAGAAATCTGTGAATGTCTACTGAACTCTTAATGACAATTAAAAATATTATACATGTAATAAATATATATAATATTTTAAATGCTGTGCAGTCAAAACTATGTTTTCTTTGTGACTTATTTTTAATAGCTATTCTATATATATCTCTTTACCCATTTATAGATCATGTAATTATTAATTGTTCATTGGTTTTATGTTTTAATTTTTTAGTGTTTTTAAAATTATTTATTTTGCTATAAACTTTTGATTTCAAAATTCTTATTTTGATAATAAACTTCTATATTTCACAGTCTAAATTTGGTGGGGTGTAGACACGACTGTTTTGTTTTTTCCTCTAGTCACTCTGTTGTACCTGCCTTCCTTCCAGTCATTAAGAAGTATATTTCTCCCTACGCTAGTTTAAAACTTCATTCTCAGATGGAAATCTAATTTTCTCCTGCCTTTCTCATTCTAGTTCAGACAACTTATGCACTGAAGAAAGATAATTGGTTCTGCTCTTCCTCCCTCTCCACCCCCATGACCTTTTCCCCTCCCTCTTCCACACACTTTTGGTTTGGGTTTTGGTTTTGGCTTCTACAGGCTTAGGTGAAGGATATGAGGAACTGCATAAAAAAGACCAAAGGCATGTCACTTTTTTGCACTGTTGAAGTCTGTGTATCAAACAGTTCTGAGGAATGGACATCCAAGTGCTAAATTGTTATACAAGAATTTTCTTAAGGAAACCCTTTTAGGACTCTCCTAGGTCTATGCACTCATTACTCCATTCTCCTTGATATTACTGGAATAACTTTTCATGAAGTGTCTGTAGTCACTTTAATTTTGCCCACAATTTCTTCATCTATGGGGGCAGAGCACTGACGAGCTGGTCCCTTGTTCAATTGTTAATACTTGTTTACTTGGTTTATGGAAAACCCACCGTCCATTGTTTCCATGTCAAATAGTGGAAGTTCAGACTCTCTAATCTGATGCTTCTGTGAGTCTCTTCTGTCCCCCCCAACTCAAATAAAAACAAGGAATCGATCAATCACTATTCTGAACAAGCAGTTTTCTGTTGAAGGCATTTGCTACTCATCTTTCCATCTTCTCGAGAACCTTATTTTGTACTGGTTGTTCTCATATGTGTCATCTTTTTTAGAAATTTAAGTTATTCAAAATGACTTTAGAACTCTCAGTCCCTCTGTAAAATAATATAGCCATCATTTTCCTCTGCAATCTCTGAAAGTATTGATTCCTCCTGGTGTGGAAGAGAGCTTCAGGCTATGTGGCAGCATTCACCTTCAAGGCTATGACTGAATCAAGGTGAATTAATACATGGGCTGGGCTGAGAAAATTAGACCTTTTTAAAAATAATTTAAATTAAGAGATACTGAGACTAAGTCAGTCTGCTGTATGATGTATTGAGTCCATGAATGCAAACCTCAAGTGAAGTTAGAGCCACAAGAAACACTAGAATTTTGAGTGATAAAAAAATGCACAGAAAAGGAGAGATCGAACAAATGAAGTACCTTTTGATGGATGATCAGATAAAGAAAATGGTGTACACATACACACACATGCACATGCACACAACAGAATATTACTCAGCCATAAAAATGAAGGAAATCCTGCCATTTGAGACAACATGGATGGACCTTGAGGGCATATTCTAAGTGAAAAAGTCATACAGGAAAAGATAAATATTGTATGATCTCATTTATGTGAAATAAAACCCTGAAATCATAGAACAGAAGAGAGAATGGAAGTTGCCAGAGGCTGGGAGGCCAGGGCAGGTGGAGTAGGGGAAATGGGAGATGTTGATCAAAGGATACAAGATGAATAAGGTCTGGAGATCCAGTATACAGCATGGTGACTACATAACAATGTTGTATTATATTCTTGCAAGTTGCTAAGAGAGTGGATCTTAAATATTCTCACCACACACATACATAGGAAAGACTGTAATTATGTGAGGTGATGAATGTGTTACCTAATCTTATTTTGTTAATCACTTACAATATATATGTGTCAAATTATTATGCTGTATACCTCAAACATACAAATGTTATTATGCCAATATATCTCAATAAAGTTTGGGGAAAAAAGGTAAGATCAAAATCTACCCAAGAAAATTTATATAAAAAATGGAGCTGTCTTATGACTTGCTAGTTAATGTAGAACCATGCTTTACTTTTTATACTTTACAACTTCTTTAATCCTCTCAAGAACCTTATAAGAAAGGATGTTTTTATATACATTTTATAGTTAAGGAAGGTACAAATATAATGACTAAGGTCACAAAGCAAGTAAGAAAATCTCCAGGGTTTGATTCCAGATGGTTTGGCTCCATAGTTGTTTCTCTTGACTACTGTATCAGTTAGGATTTAACCAGAGAAGGAAAACCAGGAGATATATATTAAGAGATTTATTGCAAGTAATTGGTTTATAAAACGGTGAGGGTAGGCTAAGTGTTGAGAGTTTAGTAAACCACTCTGTAATATTGCTATCTTGGCATCTATTTCATGTGGCCAAATGGCTCACAGGGACCTTGAACTGACACTAGCTTTTCCCATGAGTACATGTCATAATAGCCTGCAGAGTTACAAGTAAATGTAAGTTCTCTCTGGTAAAAAGTCTGCTCAAGCTCCCAGAGTCTTCTGGTGCTCACTTAGATAAGAACTCCCACCATCCCCATTCCAGGAAGGCTTGAATTAACCAGTTTGGCTTTAGCCCACAAAGCACTCCATCTGGGTTTCCTAATGAAGGCATGTGCCTCAGGTCCTACTGCACTCTCTACCTACACCCTGCCTTGACCTCCCTGCTTGGCCCTTGAAGCATGCCATGTATCTCTTCCAGGACTTACGAGTAATTAACTTATCTTTCAATTCCCTGTGGTCTTTTGCTGAACAGCAGCTCAGCATCCAATACCCTACCCCAGATACTCTACTTAACAAATGTTAATTTAAAAAATCACAGCACTAGTCTAGTTCAAAAGGTAGAACAGGTATTCTTGAGGAGCAGGCTGGAACTCTCAGGTATGAACTTAAGCTATTGTCCACAGGCAGAATTTCTTCTTCATAAGGGAAGTCTCAATTTAAACCCTTTAATCTGATTGAACCAGGTCCACCCAGATTACCTACAATACTCTAGCTCAGTTGAAGTCAATTGATTATAGAAAGTAATTGCATCTACACAATACCTGCAAAACAATACTCAGGTTAGTGTTTCATTAAATAAGTGGGAACTACAGTCTAGCTAAGTGACACATAAAAAGGTCACTACTAAACTATACTCCCTACTCCAATAAATCAAATTTAAATGCATACTTATATTGGAATTAAATATTAAAAAAATTACTGAGCACATTGTCTCATCTTATCTTGTTTCAAATAAATGTAGAATATATAGCCAAATGAACTACAAACCAAAGAATGTTGATACATTATAAATAGTGTGAATGGGAGTTTAGTACAGGAATTAGCACTTATGCACCAGACTTTTCCCCTAGAATATATAACAACCCAAGAGCTAGCCATCCAACCAAACAAAAATATAAGCTGTCTTTTGTAGGAGAACACAAAACACATGTTTGAGAATTCAAATATGCTAAAATGTTCAGTTTTATATTTAGCATAGTGACAATACACATTTAGACTTGACTTCAACTCTTACGTTCTCAAGAAGAGACCATCAAGATGTTCTCAAAGCAAAATATATAATATGAAAAAGAAAAAAAAAAGCAAACCAACAAACTTAGGAAGGCAACACTGTGCTCACAATACAATGCCACTCTTAACCTCCTCACTATTTTAATATGACAAAGTGGGCTGTGAGGGTCATTTTGATGGAGTAAAGGCTTTTTAATCTTGGAAGGAAAAGTTCTAGTTCACCTTTGAAGGGTGCTTTAGTTAGTAAACCTTTCAGATGAAGTATTTTGGGAGTATTTTTAGTCCCATAGCACATATCACTTAGTGGATTTTGATTGTAAGTAATAAATCAATCTGTCAAACTTAAGCAATAAGGAAATTTATTGAAAGAACTTTGAGCATATGAGAAAAGTGAGCCTCAGGAAGGATTGAAATCAAAACAATTCAGGGAATCTGAGTAGCAGGAACCAATAAACACTTACATAAATGTAAATATAAGTATTCAGGCATTCTCCTAACTCACATATTGGGCCATGTTCCCTGTTTTCCATCTTGACATCTCCTTGCTTCTTCTATCAGAGCCCTGTTCACCTTGTAATGACATTCTCTGTTTATATCTCTGCCTTTGGATGGAAACAACTCCAACCATTCCCCTCTGTAATTGTTTGCTAATGGTGTTTAACAGATTATCATGAATTTAGCATCTTAAGACAATACCCACTTATTATCTCATAATTCTCTAGATCAAAAGTCTGGGCAGAGTGTGATTGGATCCTCTGCTGAGGCTCAGAGGTCTGTATCAAGGTATCAGCCAGGCTAAGCTGTCACCTGGAAGCTCTGGGAAAGAATCTACTTCCAAGCTCATTCAAGTTGGTGGAATTAAGTTCCTTGCAGGACTGAGGCCTCTGTTTTCTTGCTGGCTGCTCTTAACTCCTCCAGCCATCCACATTCCTTGACACATGGCTCCTCCATTTTCACACTAGCAATGGTAAATCTCACTTGTGCCAAATCCCTCTCATACTTTGAGTATTTCTGTTCAGGAAAAGCCTAATCCATTTAGGAATGCACCTGATGAAGTTAGGCCAACTAAGGGCAATCTTTCTCTCTTAAATCATCTGATTTGGAAACCTAATTGCATCTGCAAAATCCCTTCATAGCAGCATCAACTTTAGTGTTTTATAGAGTAACTAGAAAAATATATGTGTATACTAGGGAATAGGGAATCTTATGGCCATTTTGAATTCTATATATCATGTTTTATTTTTCTTTTTTTCCATTCTGCTTAAGCTTTACATTTCAAAGATGGATCAGTTTAGCCTAGCCTGGCTACCAGTTCACATTTCAGCTGACTGAAGCTGAGACAACTTGATTAACAGTGATCACTGGACTGAATCAATGGAGGTAGCTATTTCATAATGACTAATGATATTTTTTGTTGTTGTTGTAAAAATTAAGTAATAATGCCATGGAGGAAAGAACAAATGTCTCCGAAGGTTCCCTAGAGTTGCAGGCCTTGGTGTCTATGGAGAGATATTGAAAGATTCATTATTTAAGGAAGGAAAGAAAACAGGGTTCAAAGACAGAAGTTCCATTCCTTAATAGAGCCTGTAGCATCTTCTCTGTTGCCTCTCCTAGGTCAGAATTTATGAATGACAGAACCATATAATAAGTGGAAAATGAAATGCCCAACCAAAGCATAGGGAAGCTATAGAGATTTAGTGTTTCTGTAGAAATGTGCAGGAATATTTCTACACTGAGATAAATGTAAAAATAGGTTGTCAGGATAAGAAGAATTAAAAAAATGCAGAATGTGAAAAATGCATTCAGCCAGTGTTACTGAAATGTTCCCTGGAGAAAGAAATATTCATGTTAATTAGAAAAACTAGACATGTACAGATATGAAGTTTGGACAATTTTAATTTAAAACATCCTTTAAAATAAAGGTGCCTACTCTTCCTTTGATCTTTGTGCTGCTTGAATAATAATGAAGCACAATTATGGAGTACTCTTAAGATGGCCCTAGCTAGTGAGGTTCACAGTTTATTAAAATTCATTAATGCCAAGGAAAATACTGAAACCAACAACCTGAAACCTGATTTTTCAAAATTACTGCCCTTATTATTTCTATTTCTGTACTAAATTCTAATTCCAAGTGATAGACTGTTTATCTGTTCTTTCCCTCTGGTTAAATAATCAGCCATTTGAAAAGATTATTGAAGAAAAATTGGCATAAGAGCCCATGAAGAACATATAATGGAAGAATATAATCTCTTCCTTTTTGGTGCTGAATAACTCCAAAATATATACAAATAAAGCAATGAGTGAACATTTAGTCTTGGTTTAATTCACCATAATTGAATAAACTTTTAAATAACAAAGCTATCCAAAATTGTATAATGATATAAAATTTATAACAATTTGAAGTTAGAATTAAGATAAATTAGTCATTATTTTGTGTTTGAAATACAGCTTGGTTTATCAGAAACCAAACTTCTATAATTCATTTCAATATGCTCTTGCAGGACAACTTCATTAAATAAAATATATTTTTAATTGTTTAACAAATTAGGTCAGCTCTGACCTATAAAGAGATTGAAAGTCATCACTGAATCCTTACAATAAGAAAAAAAAGTTATACAAACTGAAAATTAATGACTTTCTTTGAACCCGTAAGATCTGCTACACTGGATATTCTACCTCTACCCAGAACCCCTCTGTTACAGAGTCTCATAATGAAGATCTCAGAAAGATTCCTCCTTCTGGCTCATTAGAACTAGACTCAGATACAATGCAGATGTTGGAATTATGAGATACAAGATGAAAAAAAAACTCCACTGGGATTAATATGTTCAGAATTTTAATTAAAAAAATAAAAGATGGATAGGATGTACAAAGAATCTCTAAAAACCCAAAATGTTAGAAATAAAAAAATATATATAACAAAAGTAGAAAAATCAGTGAGTTCAAAGATAGGGTAATAAACTCCCCGATCTAAAATGCAAAGAATAAAAAAAAAGAGAGAGAAAAGAAAAGAAAGAAACAGAACTAATACCTCAGAACTGTGGGCCAGTATCGAAAAAAGTTTAACATGTGTATAATTGTAAGACACAAATAAGAAGAAAAAGAAGAGTAGGAGAAATATTTAAAGTGATAATAACCAAGAACTTTTCCAAATAATGATGGGTAACAAACCATAGATCCAGGAAGCTCAGAGAACTTTTAAACAACAACTATAATAGCAACCAACAACAAAAACCCACATGTAGGCATTTCATATTCAAACTGTAGCAAACCAAAAACTAACAAGAGAGGAAAAAAACCTTACCCACTGAGAGGGAAAAGAATAAGAATTGTAACAACTTCTCATCAGAATTCATGCAAGCAAAAAAGAGAATTAAGTGAAATATTTAAAGTGCTGAAAGAAAAAAATACCTGCCCATGTAGAATTTTCTGTTTAGTAAAAGACTTTCTCAGATTAAGAAAAAGCGAGGGCATTCAACACTAGAAGACCTGCCTTGAAAAAATTATAAAAGAAGTTCTTCAGGCAGAAAGAAAATAATATAGGTCAGAAAATTGGATCTGACCTAAGTAAAACAAATGACAGCAATGTCACAAGGGATAGGAGGGAGGAAATAGAAATACTTTGTTATAAGGTGCCTGTACTACACTTGGAATGATACAGTGTTATTTGATGGTGGGCATAGATTTAGCCAAAAATGTATATTGTAAACTCTTGTTAGAGTATAACAAAAATAGCAAAAACAAGATCCAACTATATGATGTCTATGAGAACTCATTTTAAATACAAAGCCTCGGGTAGGTTAAAGTATAGGGATGAAAAAAAAGATGTATCAGGCTAATACCAATCAATAGAAAACTGGAGTGCCTATATTAATTTCAGACAAAGCAGTCTTCAGAATAAGCAGAATTCTTGGGGATAAAAAAAGTCATTACATAAAATGTTCATTTCTCTGGGAAGGCATGATAATTCTAAACACAAAGACATCTAACATGAGGGTATCAAAATACATGACTCAAAGACTAATACAACTGAAAGGAGAAAGAGACCCATTTTCTAATATATTTGAAGACTTTAACAGTCCTCTTTCAGTACAATCAATCAACTTTATCTAATTAACTTTTATGAAATACTCTATCCATTAATAGTAAAATACATATTTTTCTCAAACTTCTGTGAAAAATTCCCCAGGATCACATTTTTTGCCATTAAACATACTTTAACACATAAAATAATAAAAATTATATAAAATATCTTTTCAGACTGCAATGGACTCAATCTAAAAATCAATAACAAAGGTATAAAGATGCTGCTAAAGCAGTGCTTAGGGGAAAATATATTGCATCTGTCACAAAAAAAGAGAGACAATTCTAGTATCAATAACCTATGCTCCTACTGTAGAGAATTGAAGGCAGAAAATAAAATTAAGCTAAGACAAGCAGAAGAAAAAATTAATAAAAATTAGAGCAAAGAAAGAAAGTGTGAGGCACAGACTTTTTTTTTTTCAGATTAAATCCTACCAGGGATTTAAGGAAAATTCTCCATAATTTTTTACAGAAGATAGAAAGAGAAAAAAATATCCCTTTTCCCAGTTTTATTAAGAAATAATTGACATAGATCACTGCATAATTTTAAGGTATACGACATAATATTTTAATTTACATATATCATGAAATTATTAACACAATAGGTTCAGCTAACATCCATCTTCTTATATAGATACAATAAAAAGGAAAAGAAAAAAGCAAAAGAAATTTCTCTTTGTGGTGAGAACTCATAGAATTTACTCTCTTAACAAGTTCCCTATACGTCACACAGCAGGGTTAGCTTCAGTTATCATGTTGTACATTAAATCTCTCGTATTTATTTAATATATAACTGGAAGTTTGTACCTTTTGACCACCTTCCTTCCTCCTTCATCTCTGGTAACCACAAGTCTGATCTCTTTTTCAATAAAGTTCCCTCCCTACCACATATATAAGTGAGATCATAAGTATTTGTCTTTGTCTTATTTCACTTAGCATAATGCCTCCAAGGTGCATCCATGTTGTTGAAAATGGTAGGATTTCCTCATTTTTTCATGGCTGAATAACATTCATTGTATCCATTCTATATCCATTATCTATTGATGACAATTAGGTTGTTTCTATATTTTGGCTATTGTAAGTAATGCTGCAGTGAACATGAGAGTGCAGATCTTTCTAAGTTAGTGTTTTCATTTCCTTTGGATATATTCCCAGAAGTGAGATTGCTGGATTATATGCTAGTTCTATTTTTAATTTTCTGAGGATCTTCCATTCTGTTTTCTTCAGTGGCTGTACCAATTTTCAATCCCACCCATGGTGCACAAGGGTTCCCATTTCTACACATTCATGCCAGCATTTTGTTATTTCTTGTCTTTTTGATGATGGTCATTGTGGTTTTAATTTGCATTTCCTTAGTGACTAGGGATATTGAGTTAAGCATCTTTACATGTACCTGTTGGTCTTTTGTTTATCTTCTTCGGAGAAATGTCTATTCAGATCCTTTACCCCCCAAATATCTCTTAATTCAAATAATTTAGCCAGCAGTATCCTAATATCTAATCCAGATAAAAACATTATAAGAAAAGAAAATTATGTACCAATATCTCTAATGAGTATAAAAGCAAAAGTCCTTAACAAAATATTAACAGAATTCAGAAATATGTAAAAGGAATAGTACATCATGATTAAGTGTGGTTCAGTAGAGAATTGCAAGTCTTCTCGAACAATCATAAATCAATCAATGTAATTCACCATTTTAATAATATTAACATAAAAAATAATTATATCAATGCAGATAAAGCATTAAAGAAAATTATATCCATTCATAATAAAATTAACAAACTAGAAATATAAAAGGACCTCCTTAATCTAATACAAAAATTTCAAAAGTTATGGGTAACATCAATCTTAATGGTGACAATGATAACCACCTTCCCCCTATGTCTGTGAGCAAGATGAGTATATTTTCTTTCACAACTCCTACTCAGCATCATACTGGAAGAACTACTTAGTTGCAATAAGATAAGAAAAAATAATAATTATACAGATTGGAAGGGAAGAAGTAAAAGTGTCTGTACTTGCAGGTAACATGATTGTCTATATAGGAAGCCTAACTGACTATATAAAAAAAATCTTTAGAAATAATAAATAAATATAGCAAGGTTGTGGGATATAATGTCAATATGCAAAGATCAATTGCTTTCTGTAATTTAGCAATGAACATTTGCTAACTAAAATAAAAATACTATTTATAATAGCATCAAAAGTACTTTTGTATAAATCCAAGTAAACATGTATAGGATTTCTATGCAGAAAACTATTAAACAAAATGATAAAAAAAACCTAAATAAATGGAAAGTTATTCCATGTTCAGGGATTGGAAGATTCAATATTGTTCATATAAAAAATTGCAACTTGAACTGCATATTTATCATAATCTCAAAATTCCAGTGAGCTATTTTATAGATATGGATAGACTGATTCTAAAATTTATATGTAAAGACAAAGGTCCTAGAATTTCAACGTGGTACTGATGAAGAGCAAATTTGGAGTACTCAGAATATTTGATTTTTAGCCTTTTTATAAAAAATTGTAGTAATCAAGACATTATCACATTTGTGAAATACTAGAAACACAGATTAATGGAAGAGAATAGATATCCATAAATAGAATATAAACTAAATATAAAATGATTTCTGACATAGGCAATTCAATGTACAAATGATAGTCTGTAAACAATTAATGCTGAAATGATTGAAGGTCCATGTGTATGAAAAAGGACCTAGACAGAGACCTTATACCTTATCTTGAAAACTAGCTCAAAATGGACCATAGACTTAAGTGTAAAATGCAAAATGTCTTCAGAAAAAAGTAGCAGAAAACCTAAATTATTTGGGGTTTTGTCATGAGTTTTCAGCTATAAAACCAAAAACCCCCAAACCCCAAAACCTGACAATATCAATTGCTGATGAGCACACAAGGCAACAGAAGCTCTTATTTAAGTTGGTGGGAATACAAAAGGGTATAGTCACTTTGGATGATAGTTTGATGGTTTCTGAAAAATCTAAACATAATCATACCATATAGTCCTGTTATAGTACTCCTAGGTACTTATCCATCTGATATGAAAAACTGCCTGTAAAGTTTACAACAATTATTCATAATCAGCAAAAAAACTGAAAGCAACCAAAGTGTTGTTCAATAGGTAAATGGATAAACAAACTATGTACATTCATGCAATGGATTTCTATTCAGCTATAAAAAGAATGAGCTATCAAGCTACACAAAAACACTGATGAATCTTAAATGCATATTTCTAAGTTAAAGAAGCCAGTCTGAAAATGCTACACATTTTATGATCCCATTTAGATGACATTGTGAAAGACAAAACAGTAACAGTAGAGACAGTAAGAAAATCAATAATTGTCAGGCATTTAGAAAGGAAGAAGGGTTGAATCATAAAGTACTGATCATTTTTTAGGGTAATAAAACCTCTCTATGATACAATAATTGTAGATAAACAACATTGTGCGTTTGTCAAAAACCATGGAACTTTAGAGTACAAAAAGCTAACCTTAATATCTGCAAATTTAAAAAATTATTTACATATGTAAATAATGTAAAATGTGATAAAATAAACTGTATTAGAAATTTATAAAATTACCTCATTGAAGGCGGTGGGAAAATGCACCAACTAAAGTAATTTTGTAAATGTGTATAGACGAAGATTAAATTAAAAAGAAATTACAAGTGTATTATAGCCTAGTCGGTAAATTTATTTTCCATTGGTTAACAATTATAAAATTTCTTTATGTGAATGCTGGTATTAAATAATTAAGTAAATGGATGGGAAATTATGGGAGCCAAGTTAATCACTGTTGGTTGGTCTCGAAGGTTACAAACAAGCAAGGGAAGAAGTCAGAATGATCCGTGTGGTAATGGTTTAAAATTGGAGACCAATGGGTTAAAACTGGAGACATCAGTATGAACTCATATTTAGCTTAACACATACAAATGGATATAAACAAAAATACTTGTATTTATATCTATATATCTATATATATAGATATAAATAGAGGAAGGACTGGAAGGTAAAATAAGAACTGTACCACATATAATTTGTACCTATTGAATGACAATGCCTAAGATAAGACCTAAATAAAACTATGTATTGGTTTTAGAAAACTTAAGAAATCTTTGATTACTTGAACAGAGGGTTATCTGATAGAGGTTGATGTTATTTGACAATTATAGCCAAGATTTTTATTGTCAGAGTGAGCATATGAGTTAAATAAACTCCTTTACAGAATGAAACTTAAACAAGGTATATTCTTATTTGGGCATGGTTTATGCTACATGAACAATAGTTAATTAGTAGTAACAAACTAATAAAATAGTGAGATAAAAGGATATTAAATAATTCTTGGAAAACTTATTTAATATCTATACCCCATTAGATTATAATCTTCATATGCCATGGACTTTTTTTAACCACTACATTTTCAGAATCCCCAGCACATGGCCTGATAACTAGAAGGTACTCTCTAATATTTGTTAATAGCTAAATGACATAATAACTAAATGAACATAATATGTGAATTTGTCAGAAAAAATTAGACTGGTCTGTGATAACAAACGGCCTCCAAATCTCACTGTCTTAAAACAAAACTTTTATTTATTACTCATGATGAGTCTACTGTTGGTTTGGGTAACTCTAAAGAACAGTTGTCACCCATCCAGTAACTCATAATCCAGGTTATTTAGGTAATAGATCCATCACCTCAAATATGAGACTTTCTCCATGATTAATACAGAAATGAGAAATGAAAAACTTGAGACTTGCCCAAGGGTGTTTCATTACCTTAGCTGGGAAGAACACATGTTATTTCAGTTCACATTTAATTGGTCAATCCCATATTTCCCCTTAAGTGCAAGGGACTCTGGGAAACATAAGAAAGGAAATTTAATAGTTGGTTAGCATCATTGTCTTTTTCCCCATATTTATGTAATAAAAGTTAGCTGAATGTTATACATGAAAGTAATGAAGACAGAATAACTAAAGTATATATATATATATAAAATTTATATATATATATATAAATAGATCTCTCTATATGTATGTATGTATATGTATATGTGTGTGTATGTGTGTGTGTGTGTGAGTGTGTGTGTATGTGTGTGTGTGTGTAAATAAATTTAGTACAGTGTCTGGCATTTGACATTACCAAACATCTAATACCTTCAGCCATTTTATTTAATTTCTGTAAGTAACTGGTTTTTTCCTGTTAAGGTTGGTTTCTAGATTATGCATTTTTCTAGGTTCTAAATTTTTAATTCCTTTTCACTTTGCAAGTGCATAATGATACTGACATTTTCCATCAATAGCTGCCTTTATAAACTCACTCTATAAATCATCTGCTTTAATGATGTTCACTTTTATCCTTCTTCATTCAAAGTCCATTACGAAATGTAATAACATAGGAACCAAACAGCATATGAGTTTCTTTGATGGCCACATTTATAAGAGAAATTCTGCTCTATAATTTCATTCTTCAGCTTTCAGATCAGTTTTAAAGGAGACTTTGAAACTGAGCTTCTTATGTCTTTGAATACAAAACCAATTTGTATTCTTAGACAGACATTATCTGAAACATTTATTTCTTTAATAATTAATTTTTTTGTAATAAAATCAAACATGTTTCTGAAAGAGAAATAAAAGAAGTATTATAGAGAAGAGCAGAGAGCAGGTAAGATTTGTACATGTCTTAAAATGAAAGAAACACTAATTGGGCTGCTAGAACCAAAATGAAATTAGACTCCTATGTATCCATTAAAAGGAAATTATAGCTTTGTTCTTTTTTTTTTAAGCTTTCTTTTTCCCCAGCATATTAAGAAAAGTAAATCCAGGATTGTATTTCCAAGCCTGGAGTCTCCAAATCTTTGTAATTCTCTTAAGGATAATAATGTTTATTTTCAATAGTTCATAAAAGCTGATGAATATATCACTTTCCCCTAAAATTATACAAGCCAACTGAATGAAATTACTTACTTTAGAATGTAGTTAGTGTAGTGATACTGGTTGTTTTAAGTGAAGTAGTATAGTAAGAGCTACTGGGTGAATTCCAAATCCTGGTTCCATTACTTTTAATCTGGGGTCCCTCAGGATAATTAATTTTTCAGATCTTCAGTTTCCTCAACTATAAAATGAAGATTCTAACAATCACACAGTACAGTTTTGAGGATTAATGACATAACTTGCATAAAGGGTCCACATATCTGTAGCTGTCTGTGTCAGCTTGGCAGCTACAACAAAATACTATAGACTGAGTGGTTTAAACAATAGACATTTACTTCTCATAGTCAAGATCTTCTGTGAATCTATTTACCTTCCAAGAACCTATCTCCAAATACCATTACATTGGGGTTTAGGGCTAAAACATGTGAAATTTGGAGATATTGTATTCATTTTATAGAATAAACTAAGTGCTGACCCCATCATAAACTTTCAGTTGTAAAAATTAATTGTAGCTAACCATTATAAACTATACTATTAGGGAAGTCAAAGAGATTTAAATACAACTATTATACAACCTAGTAGCTATAAAAGTATCTTTCCTGCTTCATGGCAAAGGTGGTAGTTTAATTGGACAGACTAAAAAATAATTTATGACTCTCCACATTAAAAGAACACTGTGAAACTGGAAAATTCAAGAAGGCAGGACATAAAATATTACATAACCCTCTGGTCTTCCAGAAAGAAAAGAAAAACAAAATGAAACAGGTGTAAAATTAGAGAAATTGGTCTGAAGGCCAATGTCTTCTAGATTTGCACAGTATCGACATGCAGTAAGCATGCTTAATGTTTGTTATACTTGTTATATAATAAAAAATTTAACCTCCTTATATAATACTTTGAATTGTTTATTGAGTTTTCAAGATACACTTAGGCATATTGTATGCAGGTATATGGTACATTAATGCCCTTGAAACAAATTATATATAGAAACAATCTATCACATAGTAGGTACTGAAAAGGCATTTGTTTCTTAAGGATTTCTTTAATGACTTAATGATTTATGGTGCTGCAGTTAATAAGTATATTTTATTTAATTAGATATAAAAAAGACTATGTGACACGATGCAATTTATATTCCCAGCAACTGAACTGCAGAAGAACCTCTTGTTCACCTTCGCCTGGGGGCCTGGTGAGGGTGTGGAAATGAGCACAGTGGGGATAGAGGAAAGGCTTTCCACTGCTCGGATCTGTAAAACAAGTCTGAGAAGGGAACCTAGAAGGTGAGTGTATTAGATTACTGGGGCTGCCTTAATAAAGTTCCATAAACTGGGTGGTTCAGAAAGACAGAAATTTATTGTTTCACAGTTATGAAGACCAGAAGTCCAAATCAAGTTGTTGGCAGGGCCATGCTCTCTCCTAAGGCTCTAGGGAAGGATCAGTTCCAGGGCTCACTCCTAGTCTCTGGGAGTGACAGGTATTCCTTAGCATGTAGACTGCCTTCTCCCTGTGTTTCTTCACATCATCTTCTCTTTTCATGTGTCTGTCTCTTTGCCTGACTTTTTTTAAAAAAAAATAAAGACACCAATCTTACAGTTTAGGGGCCTACCCTACTCCAGTATGACCTCATCTTAACTTTAATTACATGGCTAACAACTCTATTTCCAAATAAAGTCACATTATGAGGTATTGGGGTTTAGTATTTTAACATAAGAATTTTTTTAAGGGACATAATTCAACAGAAGTCAATTTGCTCATCTCAGAATTAGGCCAAAATTAAGATATCTCTAATGTAGGGCCTTTCCTATGACAGCATATTATACTAACATTTGACTCTTAAGTATGTTGATATGCATGTGTAAATCCTGAATATGATCCCACTAGGGAATCCTAATAGGATTATTGTTCAGAAAAAAGTAGCAAATTCAATATTACCAAACAAGACAGGGCATGAAACAGAATGAGGCTGAAATAAATAAAAATCACAAATTTCTTTCTGTACTATACTTTATATCCTTCATAATGTAGAGTATGATTGGGAATAAGGATTAATTATGGGATAGAAGAGAAATAAAAATACTTTGTTAGGTTGCCAAAGAAATTGCTTTTTCCCTCTCTTTCCCTCCCTCCCACTCTACTCTCTTTCCACTTTCCTTCTTTTTTCTTTTTCTTTATTTTTTTCTTTACTGTATATAATGTCTAGGACTATAAGAAACTATCAGATGACTTTACCAACTTTATAATTACTATTATTACCATAGCAATTAAGTACCATAGCCGCTTGCTCTCCCAACATCTGGCTCTCCACCTGCAATTTATCCTATGTCACTAGCAGTTATAAATGGTAATTATGATAACATTTAATGCCACAGATTACTAATATCCTCCCCCACATGAAGATGAATATTTTCAGAGTTTGCCTTCTGCTTTCCTGGGGTAACTCCTAGTACTACTTATTATTATCAGTCAGGACCTGAATGAGAAACAAAGAGCACAGACAAGACTTTTAAAGCTGATATTAATAAAGGAACAATTTAACTGGCATGGGCAGGTAAAGGTAAAAAAAAGAAATGAAGAACTATCCCTATGACAGAAGGGATATCACATTGGGCTTAAATGTGTAAAGGGAGGAAGCGGTTACTAGAACATAGAAAGAGTGACTATAACACAAGGAGATGGAAAAACAACAGGACATCTGAATTCTGGTTGAGAAACTCAACCAATACTGAGACTTGACTGAGAAGGAGCCAAGGATCAGATCTCACTCTCCATCTGCCCTCTGATCTCAGACTGGAGTCTCCTATTGGCTGAACTCATCTGGTAGCCAAAGGCAAGAGCCCAGTCGATACAGTACATGTGGGCCGTATTTCCAGAGAGCAGAGGATAGAGAATGAATAAATATCTTTTGAAGCGGTAACTGAAAAATAGCCATCACACAACTGAGAGAAGCAAAAGCATTCAATCAGTAGGAATAATGCTGAAGAAAAAATGTCATATATGGAACAATGTATATGTCATAACCATAAGTTCAAAATGATTAATAAAAAAGGATTTTATAATTAAAGTTCACATAGATATATAAACTAGAGAGAGAGAACAAATGCTAATATTGGAATTGATTTTCACTCTATGTAGAGAGACAAATGAATTAGAGAAAAGTACCTTAAAAAATACAAACAGGAACATAAATATCTTTCTAGCTGAAGTCCATCTCTTGAGACCCAAATTGGTCAGTCATCATATGCGGGAAGGAAGCACGTGGGCAAATAAAATTATTTTCAAGAAAGGCAAAGAGAGAATTATCAAGAATTCACCTAAAACTATTTGATTCACTATTCAAGATAGAGATAGGGTATGTGAAGAAGAAACACCATCATGGATTAATTAATTCCTAAGGATTGGGGAGAGTTTAGGAAGCCTTAAATTTACCTCAAATTTTGTATATCATTTTCACAAGCCTCTTGTATAATCTGCTAACAAATATGTGTGATATCCAGGTAAACTAGATTTGTAGTATGCGTTAGCCTCCCTGTCTTTCCATAATAAATGGGTCAAAAATCCACATAAGGAAAGAAAAACAAAAGGCTTAGTGTTTATCTTTGCGAAGAGGAGGGAGGGAAGGGATATACTTGGAAGACTGCATTGCGCTATACAAACTGACTTGGGGATTTCAGAATAATAAAGGGTCAAACGGGTGGTGGCAGCTACTGAAAACAGAGGTAATGAGACCTCTGTGACAGTCTGTGAAATGATGGAAGGAGAGAACAATGAGAAATTCAGCACATACCTCTTCTTTTACTCACATTTTCTCTAATGCATTTTCATTTTTCTAATGTTTTCTGGAGTCACTTAAGTATTTCTCCAGGATCAATTTTATTTTCTGAGGATCTTTAGTGAAAAACATTTTCTTTTCTGTTTTGAAGCTTGATAATTCTTAGATTAAGGAGCTTTCATCCCACAGTATGTATTTTATATTTTTAAATTAAGTTTATAAAATATGAGCTCCTACTTATTTTTCTAGCACTGTTTGTACCTCCATTTTTTTCATTGCTTTCAGAAGAGAAGTTACATGCGAGTCATTTCATTATTTTTCTTCCTATTGCTTTAAGCCTTAAGAACTGTTTTTGCATTAATCTAAAGAGAAGCTTCACACTTCATTTACTAACTACACATTAAAAAGAAATTTTCATTTCTACTGCTGAATATAGACCAACACAAATTTCCCATTAGGAGTGAGAATCTTTTCCTTAATACCCAGAACATCCATAAAGCTTTCTATAGATGTTTTAATATTAAGCAGAGAAGGATTTTATTTTGAAAATAAGAAATTTTTTTTCTTTCTTTCTGTTTATTTTAAAAATCAGGCAGATTTATCTCCTTGTTTATATATTATAATCTCTATGCTCATCCAGTTCCACACATAAAGCAGGTGCCAAAAAAATGTTCTTGCACTTTATATTCTCTCTTTCTATATATGTATGTATGTGCATATGTATATAAACACATACATATATAGACTCTGCCATACATATATATGCATATAGTTAAAATTGCTTACTGTCTTATTAGTAATATACATCATTGCTTATTGTCTTATATGAGGTATTGAGGATACAATGACGAAAGAAAGGAACATGGTCTTTATCCTCAAGAAGCTTGTAAACTTTATCTTATTAAGTTGTTCTCTGTGATTGCCTTTTCTTGCCTGTTTCTCTAAGATATTGAAAGAATATAAAGAAACAGGGGTGAGGGCTTATGTGATCTCCTAAAGAAGGAAATGAGGCTGTATCTTAGAGACCTGTATATTTTGGTCTCCTGAGAAATGTTCCTTTTATTGCCTGTTTGCTGCTTGTTTGACCTGCATTTGCCTTTGAAACTTTTGGTGTAAAAAACTCAGAGCATATTATTTCACAGATTCTGTGGGTCAGGAGTTCAGGTACAGATTAGCTGGGTCCTCTGAAAGGCTGTAATCAAGATGTCAGCTGAGACCTTGGTCTCATCTAAGGGCTGAATGGATCACTCAGGCTGTTGGCATAATTCAACTCATTACAATGGTAAGACTGAGGTCTTTAGTTTCTTGCTAGCTGTTGGATGAAGGCCACCTTCAGCTTCTAGAGAACACCCACAGTTTCTTTCCATGTGGAGTTTCCCAGCATTGCCAGCTGCTTCCACAAATCCAGAAAGTTGGATGCTACAATCTTGTGTAATGTAACTACATATTCACTTATACATAATCATGTACATCCTATCACTTTCACCATATACTATTTTCTAGAAGCAAGTTACAGGTCATGCTCACACTCAAGGAGAGGGGATTATCCAAGGTCAGAAAGGCAGGAGACAGGGATCATGCATACACATTTAATGAATATTAAAATACTTTAATATAAGCATAATTTCTATATTTTATGTTTTTAAGTCAAAGAAATACTTCTAGAAGTCCAAGCACTTATTTACTGATTTAATGAATTAAAATTAGCCCATTCTCTCTTGATTAAATGAGAAAAAAAACTCCAGATTCAATTTTATAAACAAAATGCTTTTATCCTTGCCCTTAGTGCAATTTATTGCTAGTCAGAGAATTTATTCTTATAGTTTTGTTATAGTTTTATGAAAAAATTATGAAAAAAATTTTGGTACTACGTATCTCAGTTCAACTGTGTCTTGTTGAGGCTATGTGACTATTTCAAGTCAACAGAATATGGACAGAAACAATATATGCCATTTACAGGACTTGGGGAAAAAATCTTCCACATAATCTACTTTGTTTTGTTCTATAGATAGTGGTATCAGAAAATCAACAGAATGTGGGTCCTGAATAACTTCCTTGAGTAAAGCACTCTTATCCACCCACGCTTCATAACATACTGCACTGTGGAAGCAACAGACTCTCTGTGTTAAGGTCGCTGAGATTTGAGTATTTGCTAAACAGTTAGTATTTGTTAAAACAGTTAGCCTACTCGACAAGCACATAAACAAAAATGATTATTTTTTTAAAGATGTAAAGTGAAGATAACCTGAGTATTTCAGATAATAAGAAATTTTAATTAATGTCATGGGTGAAATATTTAGTTTTCTAGGTAGAAAATTATTACAGGCACTGCCAACACATGGAGTCATCTTTGTTTCTTTTTTCCCTTTGGCTAAATACAACATATTAAAAAATCTTTTTGAAAATAGTAAATAAGAAAGAAGAAACATATTTTCACCATCTTCTAGGTTTTAGAAGATGAAGAAGTATTTTTTTTTTATGTTTACGAAAGATGACTAGGGATTAATATACCCAGGCAAATGTACTGTGTTGCTCAGATGAATGTTTCAAGTCTTTTGTCCGTGAGGGTCCTAAATAGGTAATAAAATTTGAAATAGAACTTTTTCCATTTACATGCCCTATCAATGAGATCAGACTAGCATCAATTATTTCAAAGGTACTGGGCCCATTACTCCCATGGGGACTTACTCACCAACATGTTAGATTTCACTGTCACTGCATTATCTCTCCCGTAATAGACTACATTTCGTTAAAAAAATCATATCATACTAGTTCTGGTTCTTTCACTTTCCCAAACTTCCTTTCTGCCTTGAACAATGCTAAAAAAAATCTTTTAGAAAAGGAACTAGCAAAGCATAACTAGAACATACCCTCAGATAATCCTCATTATAAGTAAATATAATATATTGTAGGCATGACTTTTGTGAACTATATAGAGTATGAATTCATGACTTATTACTCAATTTTCTTTATAGTTATGGAATTTTAATCCTATAAAATTTGTCTATAAATAAAGAATCAAACTTCAAAACTACTAGGAATAATGGTACCACTGTGAAAAAATAGTGTACACTTGAGAACCGTTATCTTTGTCTTTTCTATTGATGAGGTAGAGGGCAGTGCGACCCATTCTTGGGGAAAGAAGAGGGCAAGTCTCCTGAGAATTAAGAGAGCCCTTAAGAGAACCACTTATGGAGTAGGAAGTTCCTTGTGGAAGAAAACAACTAACTTTAACTTCGGAATGATAGCTTCAATACTGTATGAAACTATTGTGAGGCATATGGGAACTATTCAGAGAAACTGAAAACTTGATGTGTCTTCTAGAACTTGTCATCCATGTGGATTTGCTTCCCATCTAAATAATTTTGAAAACAGAAGCCTTAATAAACCATCCTGAAATGGCAAGACAATAGAAAAGAGAATAGGATAGCTTCAAGTTCCAGATTTTAGTAAAGCTGGAACTTGATACATGAGCTTTACTTCCATAAAATGAACTGTAAAATAAAATAATAATATTATTTTATTATTATATTTATCAGCTAAGGATTAAGAATTTGGTGGAGAATGGCAGAATGTTGATAACTGTTAATGAGTACTTGGAGTTCATTACATTATGTATTTTGTGTACATTTGAATTTGCAATGATCTCCTCTAGTTTACATTCTTATTACCTGTCTCTTTCCTTTTGACTATAAGCCTCACAAAAGGAAAGATCTTACTCACCTTGTTCGCTCTTATATCACAAAGACCTAGAATAACTTCTGGTGCATAGTAGGGTTTTTTTAAATAAATATTTACTGAAGTAGTGTTCATTCAAAGCTGAGCCATGGTAAACAGGAGAATGTTAGTGGTGAGATTGCAATCATTCTCTCTTTCAGAAGGACATACATGGAAAAACAAACAAACAACAAACAAACAAACAAACAAACAAAAAACTAGGTAGCCAGATCTCCTTGAAAATATGCTATTGATAGACCTCTTGACACATAAACTAATATTATTTGCTAGTGGGAAAGTGCATCTATGAAATGCTTTTAGCAAGATGTGTTTGATCTTGCTAGGTTTGCTTAGGCTATACAATACTGGAATTACTGGATTTATGGGACTTAGTTTCCTGGGATATGACACATAGTTCTCTAACTATAGGAGAATAAAAGGGGGATGTTTGAAGACCAGAATAGCTCCCTTTTACGTAGGTGATGTGGCTGCATTACATTTCTCAGAAAACTAATATATTACCTCTGGGTCAGAGAACATGCTACAAGAAGGACCAAGATCCTGCCTTGTGAATATTCTTGAAATAGTTAGTAAAGATCCCTGATTATTATGAGTGTAATTAAAATTCTATTTATGCTATCTCATCAAGGAAGTTGGTCAGTATTGTAAGAGTAAGGGGAAAACTGTTGACCTGAGGTTGCTTATAAACACAGTACACATGATGACTAGGGGAAGGATGAATGAGACTAAGTTTACCTTTATCTGAGAGAGCCTGAGAAATCTCCTAATTGTCATTTAAAATTGCATATCCTTTCTCTCTTATACAGTCCAATTTAATTTCAAAGTATTGATAAGGTTGCTTCATAATTATATTATAAATTGGGTATTATTCAATTAGAGTATATAGAATTATCTGACTAGTAGAAAGCAAAGAATAGGTAATAAACTCATGAATAGGTCTCTGAGGATCTATATCTTATATATATGCATGAATTTCACCCTTTTTTAGGAAAACAAATTTACACAATTTACAGCATTAAACTTCACACATGAAGCACACAACTGCATACTCTCATAGCATAGATTTGTCTTCAAATATATGATTTTTCATAAGCCTTCATTAGTAGTTAAACTGAAATTATAATATTTTTGTTGCAAATAATCAGGATTGTTATGCATACTTCTATTTTACAATATACTTTCACAAATGTTACCTCATTTGGTTATTACAATAATTATATTAGAGCAAATATTGTCCAAATGTTATTGATTAAAACATTGAATTTTTGAGTCCAGATATTTTAATTCCAAATGAGAGACTACTTTTAGTTTATCAGTATTCCAGGTTAACCTTCTTAACTTTGGAGGAATGCACATGAATACCTTTGAAATTTGCATAATCTGGTTTGGAAATATTTTCTAAATACATAAAATATGTTCTGCATAAATTTATTCACAGATGTACTACTTATAATAACAAAAAATGAAAACAGTCTAACTGCAGAAATAACACATGGATTTATGATACCGTATTTATTAAAATGATGTCTACAAAAGTTGTAAAGCATAGGATAAATTATATGTATGTAATGATAAGTGAACTAAGTAGAAAGCCATGTGTGTATATATGTATATATAAAATTAATTAAGTGAAAATAGGCATAGGAAAAAAAGTGTCAGAAAATAAAATAAAAATATTAAAGATTTGACTTATTGTTAACCTAAATTTTAATCATCATACTTTTAAAATTTCATTTCTATAAATATAATTTCATAATTAGAAAGATATAGTACATGAAAATATGTAGAAATTTTACATTAGCATTCACACTATAAATTGTGAAAATTTTAACTTTTACATCTTAAATAATGGATTATCAACTAAATGAAGTATGGCGAAATACAGATTCATATCAACCCAATGATACCATCGGAGTTGCTAGTTCACCAGGACATATATTTGTATTATAATACTTAACTTTAAAAATAAGCTGTTGAATGGTGCTCAGAATAACTACATGAAATATAAAATGGCATAAAAACACGTGGAGTCTGGCATTTTAAAAATGTGGTATATTAGCAATAAAACAATAGATTGATGAAGGATACAAGCATAGGCCTGTAGGCAGCAAAGTTAAGCCAAATATATAAATCTTTATGAAGTCTTAACAGAGAGTAATAGAATAGAGCTAAGGGAAAAGAAACATAAAAGATGAGAGCAGCATGATGTGTTTCAAATCAGTCTATTATAATATATCATATGGAAGATGGAAAAAGAGCCAAATAAAAGCAGTGAAAGTTAAAAACTAGACAAAGGAAGAAGAAAGAGTTGATAGACAATTTTATGATCTTAAACATAAGAGATTTCAAATCCTTTTATGTGACTAACTTCTGTAAGTGACTGTCCTACCTCTTGGTGAATAACTCTGACAAAATATCTCAGCATTTGAACATGACCCTTTCCAGTTACAAAATAATGTTAACTTTTGCAAGAGTTTTTCATTTTATTTTTGGTGATATCAACACCTTGTAAACTCTACACATAAGTTTTTGTTTTCTACTGTAATACTACATAGAATATATATCACCCTTTTATTTTTACCCTCTAGTTTTCCTAATATTAAAATAAAACCAATATCTTCCTCTCACTTCTTTATATTCAAAAATCTCCAGATCATTTAAGTAGTTCTCATATATGCTTTTAAGGTTCCTACTACTCTTTCCTTTTCCATTTTAATGTTTACTCTAGATTATCAAGGTCTTTCTGAAAATGTAGTTCCCTGCTTTGGCAAATAAATCCATGCGTGAATTTAGCAAGAAGAGATTGAGAGGGACTATAACTTCCCTCGATCCTGATACTAAATTTCATTACAATGTAGTCTCAAAATCTGTTAGCATTTTGGACAATCATTTGACATGGTTCACTCATAATATCCTCTCCTGGCATCTAACATTTCTGTCTTTTCCACTCCTATAGCAACTAACTTGTATTTCTCCATGTCTTATTTTTACGGTGATGGTAAACTTTTTTTTTTTTTAATTTGATCTTCTGTGTCATTGCTTAACGCATTTTATGTCCTGCATGTGAGAATCCTTATAGCGTCTCATTTTACTTTTCAAGGAAGTTGTCTTCTGTATGATGAGGTTCAGTGCAGCCTGCCCCAAAATGTACCACTTGACATATTATTTTGAATTAAAGTTACATGAAAAACAGCTAGAGTAAGAAAGACACTCTGACCTTTCTCTCTGTCCCCCTGAAAACAGAAAATGCATCTTTCATGTTAAAGGTACTTTCCCTTCACTAGGAGGGAGAAAGACATTTCTATCACCAGAAATAGGGAATTTAGGACCCAGAAGGCTGTTTAAACAAACTCTGCTTAGTTTCTTCACTAATTAGTACCCAAGCCTAAGTTTGTCATTTCAGTTTGTCAGAAATTTATTGTTTCTTTATCTAAAAAGGTATAAAAGCTGCCAACTTTGGTCACTCATATTTCTATGAGCTCCTGTACCTATGAAGTTAAAATTTGTTTTTCCCCCCATTAATGTGTATTGTGTCAATATAATTATTAGACCAGCCAAAGGAATAAAGATGGGTAGGAGAAAATTTCTCTTCCCTGATATATATATATATATATATATATATATATATATATATATATATATTTAAGCTCTCATATTTGCTCCCCATTTAGTAGGTATTATTCTCTATTTTTAAAGAAGTAACAGATACAACTTTTGGTAGCAAGGAATAAAAGTAATGCTCTGCAGAAGTCACTAACTTGCTCCATTGATTATCAAGTGATTTTTGTTTTGTGCATATGAACCTGGTCCCACATGAGTAAACTACTTAAGGTTTTCATCTTGTCTACAAGAATATCTGAGGGATTTTGTTTCAAATGACTTCCTGAATTTCATATATTCTACATCCACTATATTTGCTAGTGTATTATCCTAGTATTCCTTTTAAAAATAAGGAAATGAGGCTGGTCCACTTTGATTTACTTAGGTTAGTTCATGATGGCTCCCAGTTATCACAATTTCTCTTTCTAAAGCCTTATTACCTTTCATTTGGAGATTTTAAAATATGTATATGAGGCTCATACATTAATTTCACTTCCCTCTGCTTTCTAAAAAATAAGGATTACTTTTGACAGCCATTATTTTTGCATTTCTCCTTGTCTTCAAAGTTACTATTAGTAGTAACAACTATTATTTATAAAATTTATAGTGTTTATTTAATTTTTAAATCATCCTTTGCAATAAATCTCATTTTTCTTCTCCTTCATATTGTATGTTATAGTTGAGGAGATAAGCTTAGAAAGTTAGCCTGGCAAAGATATTCACCAAATCTGGTTCTCTGATACTAGATTCTGGGCACTTTTCACTTCAAGATAGTGGATTCTTAATGGCCACTGCATAAGCTTGTTTCTAAAGCATCTGGAAAGGTACACATTATCTTGACACAAATATTGGATTTTAGATTTTAAGGTTATTCATCTGAACACTTTATCCCTAAAAATGAAGGGATACTAGGTATTCAGTTCTTACTAATTTTTCTACTTGTTACAGCTAACCAACCACAAGCCAATCCTATTTTTTTTGTGTCTATGCCTCAAACATAACTATAAATTTTTTTTGTCATATACAGTCCTTCCACAGTCCTTTATCCAAACTTCCTAAATTATATAATGTAATTGGCAGAGATTTTTGTCATTGTTTATCTGCCGTGGGGTCATTATTCTTATATGTAATATATGTTATATTCTTTTAAGAATATATCCTAAGTATATGTTTGTACATTCATGTAAGGTAAGCCTCATGTAAGTGATGATATTGTAGTATTGATCATCAATATGAGAGTAGAAAATTCTATGTAGCCATTAACAAGATAAGATTGATCTGTATGTGCAAGTAGGAGAGGATCTCTAAGATATATTAATAGGTGAGAGAAGTAGAATACAATGATAGCTAATCTTTATTTTTTTTAACTGAGACTATTAATGTGAATTTACACATTTTATCTTCACAACAGACCTCTGAAGTATGTACTATTATTATCATGTACACTTTTATCAATATGCAAACTGGAGCATAGAAAAATTACATAATTTCCCATGGCCACATAGATAGCAAGTGGCAGAGTTTGGATTTCTACCCAAACCAACTGTATTACACTGACTCAGTACTAACAATTATATGTAATATTGTCTCCTAAAGCTACTAAATATTGCATATAGTGAATTTTTACTCATGACAACATTATTAAAGTAGCAAATATTATTTGTATGCATATATACAGGTCCATATATATATATATATAGATGCCCCTGCACATTTTCTGTAAGAAAGCATTGGAAACTCTTGTTAATGATTACTTCTAGAGGTAAGTGTGGTAGTCTAGAAAGTACAGAGATTTATTTGTGTCTTGCTTGAAAAAAATGATTCATTTGACACTCTCTGAATGTTTTACTATGTTTATTTAAGCCATATTAATAATGGTAACAAAAAAGGATTTGTGTCTGAAACATTGCTTTAAAAAGTTTCCCATGCATTACATCTAGTAATTAATCTGTGAAACTTTAGAATAATTTTTGGTAGAAGAATGAGATCTAATCAGCTTTCCTATGAAAACTTTATGTTGCTTAGAATATTTAGTATATATATATATATTTTTTTTTCTAATTTCAGATACATGTATGAATCTCTCTAGCTTTTCTTACCTGCTTAACCTAAAGTATAAAAATAAATAGTTTCTCCAAAGACTTTATATATTTAAATTTTACTAATAATTTTTTTTTGCTTCAAATTGAATCCTAATTAGAATTTTTCTTGTTTGTTTATTTAGCTATTTTTTTTATCAGGAGATTAAACTGTAAGGAGTATATAAGTAAAGGAATTATAAAATAGTCCTCAAATAGAATAAAACATCTAGATACTTAGATTTTTACCAAATTTGAGTTTTCTAACTGGTGTTGAGAATACATCATAAATTCTTCCATTTTGCAAGACTTTCTAGAGAACAATATTTCAGTAATATTACTTTTGTTGCTCTTGTCATTCAGCTTCAATTATGTCTTCTTTACAGCATATGTGACCTGAGGTTATTAAATTCCATATATTTACAGCTTCTTGATATTTAGTGGCACTCTGCCTCACACGTAAGAGCTTCATTTTTTTTGAGTAAAGCATTATCTTTCTATTCTATTTTCTAAACATATGTCTCATTTCATCAAATCATAGTGATACTCAAATTAACAAGATGTACATACATGTATATACATATAAATGGATAAACATCTCATGTATATTACGTAAATATCATATGCATATATATATACACACAAATTAAAGAGATGGATATTATTTCTAGTGTCTGTAAACATGCAGAGAAATAGGTATGTTTATACACTGCTAACTGTAAATTGGTGAGAATTTTGCAGAGTGTTTTTTGTGAGGTAACTTGTCACCAATGAATTAATTGTGTAATTCTTATACTGCTTGAGAGAAATCCTGTTCCCAATCTCAAGCCCATCGTTATGATACCTTAAGGAGTTGTTCAGAAATCTGAATCATGTTCTTCCACTCAAACCAATTTATCTTTTTCCTTTTCAAGTTTGTTGAATCAAAAAAAATATTAAAAGAGTCATTGATCATCCAATTTTCCCAGTTTTCTGAAAAATTATTTTATTACCTTACTTTCCACTGGCAGTGCAGAGCCTGGAAACCAAGAAATTTACCTAAGTCTGATGAAACCGTGGGCCTTGTGTGTGTATGTGGAGGATCGGGGAGAGAAGTGTTCGGAGCCATTCTTGCTGAATGCCCTACAGACAGGGTTAAAGTTGCCTGCAAACTAAAAGTTTGCAGGGCAGGTGGGCTCATTACTGAAGAAGGAATTTTGGCTTAATGGATAAGCTCGTTATAGAAGGAGGAAGATTGGCTTAATGGATAAGCTTGTTACTGAAGGAGGAAGATTTGCTTAATGGATAAGCTCCTCATGCACATCCTAGGGTATAAATATGCTGTGCTTAATAAACTCTGGGTGCAATATTTACTGTTAGCCCTCCCGACTCTATCTTTTGTCTCTCTCTCTCTCTCTTTTTTTCTTAATCCTCACTCCCCCTCTCGGGAACTGTTCGCTCTTAGCCAGGTGGCTCCAGCAGAGAAGGGGTGGGGGTAGGACTTACTGGTTGATTTTACAGTGCATGGAGATAGCAGCTATTAACAAAATTAATATAGACCATATGTGAATTACAAATCTTGAGTAATTTCAGTGAAATTGGAAATCCACTGAATTGCTAAATTATCCTTGACACATACAAGTTATCATGTAAAAACAGACCTATGTGGGAAAGGGACAGAATTAATTGGTAAACCAAATGAGAAAATAAAATCTTCTTAGGCTTAAGTCAATACAAGTCCACAGCTTTTATACAGTGTCTCTACCAACCTTAAGAAAATAAAAGTCAGAGTTAATTAAACATATCTGTACTTAAATGTGAATTAGCTATCTATTACTATATCTACAATTTTGCCAATATATGTCACTATTACTCTGCTTATTTTCATGACCTAACCATTTACTAAACTGTATGTTATTTATTCTTAATGCATCAGTGAGTCTTATCTAACCACTTCTCTTATCTTTACAAATTCTAAAATCTAAAATACCTCCATGTATTATTAGAGATAAACCTTAAAATAGGTCAACATGACTTATGACTGTCATCAAGACTCTTTAATCTAATATAGAAATGACCAAGGTTAGTGCTCCTCAAGATAAAAATCCCTATTCTCCAAAAAGAGAAAGTTCCTTGGTCATAGACCCAGCCATAAATAAGTAACAATAAGATATTGTTTTAAACCCATTTCAATCAATCCAAGACAGATCCCATGCTTTTGGAAGCCAATCTTCAAAAAATTCACTCCAGTAACAAGGTTTCCAGAGCTAAAAGTGACCAGTTTAGAACAATTTTGCTTCTCAAAGGCCCTAAACTTTCTGCTACTTCCAACCCCACTTAAAATCAGTACTTGTATTATTTGGAGAGACTTGTTTTGCAAATGCAACTCTCTCTTGTCCAGCAAGTAATACATTCAGCTTTCTTTGTTTTTAGATATTGAAAGATGGTCTCTTGATATGACATTTCATTACAAAATAAGGCCTAAAAAAGGCTAGTTCACAGCAAGGTCAAAACACATTTATCTTACAGAGAAAAAAAATAATGAATTAATCAAATATTTTAACTAATGCATGTTTGTGGGACAAAAGATAGTAATAAAAATATTTCAAACAGAATGACTTTAGCAATAATACTCAAGTTTTGTGGCATATAGCTCAAGTAGAGACTAGAAGGAGACATAGTAGCAAGAAGAAAATTAAAAGTAAAGGAGGTAAGCATCCAACTCAAGAAAGTAAAAAGAGAAATAATTAATAAAATCAAAGAAAATAGAAAGAAATAATAGAAAAAAATGTGCTAAAAATGAAACCTATGAAACAATACTGAATGTAAAAGACTAAAAACATAGAGAAACTCCTAAAAATACTGAATAGGAAAGAAGGTAATAAAAACAAAGGACATTAATAATGAAAAGGGATGCTTACATATATAAAGAAATCATAAAGGGATGTTTTGAGTAAATTTATGTCAATTAATTTAAAATGCAGATGAAATGATAAATTTTATCAAACTGATTTAAGAAAAAATTGAAAGCCCTAAAATATCTATTATAATCCAATAAACTTCATGTTTTAGTTTTACAAAAACCTCTAAAATAATATGTAATTAAAAACATCTAACCTGCATTGTTCTACTTGTAATATTTTATTTGCTTAAGCCCAATATAAAATTGTAACAATTACATGAGAACACCATAAGAAATTAAATTTGAGTAAATAAATATTAATGCACATAATCTATAAATGTGTACAAAGAATATATCATGACCTAGAAGAATTCATTCCAGAAATGCAAAGATTTGTTAATATCAGATAACTATTAATGCAATTGTCTACAATAAGAGATTAAAGGTGAATAGCCACATATCATCTTAATACAAATATAGGGCATTGGAGTCACTCTTGTGAATACGGTGTTCTTGGAAAGAGACTTGGGAAAAGAAAGTGTCTCAGAGATGGACTCATCCAACTGGGGACTCCTTTAAGAGCAGTATGTAGGCTTTTATTCTCCAGTTGGGTGATTGCTTAGGAAGCAAACTTGTTCATCAGCCCTGTAGCTAAGTGAAGGAAAAGCAAATTTGGAGAGATGAAGCTGGGCAGAAAGAGAGGTTGAGAGTGCAGCCCACAACTTTCTCTGTGTAGCAATATATAGATGTTTCTCATGGGTTAAAAGGAATTGTTTCTGAGCTATGGAGGCAGTATTACATGTACACATTTTCTGCCCTGAGAAGAGAATTCTCAGCAGTAAGATGGCTAGAGGTAAGATGGGTGAGAGATTTGCGTTTGATCTAGGTTCCACCAAGAAATTGCAAGTGGTTGCCTGAAGGACATGTGTCTGTCAAGCTGTTAATGAAAGATCCAGTATATGTAAGGCTGCCACACAGAGGAGTTACTGGCCATCAGTGTTATACAGAAAAGAAGCAATAAGCAAAGAAAGAATGAAAACAACAACAACAAAAAGTAAGTAAAAACAAACCAAAACAAATGAACAAAAAACTTTAACTTCTCCCTCTTTCTCATCTCTAATCTCTAGAAAACAAGGCTGCAGGGCTAAGTGTTTTAGAACCAGAGGTTGCCACCTAAATTTCTCCCTACTAGCAGTCAGTGTCCCAGCTCTAACCTGTGATGAGAAAAGATAAGATAAGATTTAAATGAAGGTTGTGATTAAGGCTTAAATACAGAATTCATTACCTAAAATGAGAATTTATGGAACTCATACAATATATTAAAGAACTGGAAGGGAGATTTAGAAGAACATAGAAAAGGCAGTAACCACAGAATATTAAAATTGTTTTGTGTCTATATACATCTGGTTGAGACTGTTCACTAAACTGGGTAGATCCCAGAAAACTTACACATGTAAAAAAAAAAAACCCATAATGTAATAGCTTTGCATTGCAGTATTGAAATGGTGAAAATTATAGCAATGTATATATCCATTGATTGGGTTATTAACGTGAATTAGCATAAATCTGAGTCAATGAACTTGGATTCTAAGTTGTGTAAGGAAGCATACTGTATGAAAACATTTAGACCATATGTTTTCAAACCACACAATGCTATCTTCTTAAGTACAGATATCTGTGTTAATACATATATGTGTATGTATACATGTGATAATATTATAAAATATGCAGGGGGAGGATACTCAATGTTAGAATAAGAGGGAGAGAAAATTCAAGAATGATATGGAGCATTGAGCCTCAGCAATGTGTATAATGTGTTATTTCAAGAAAGAAAGACCTAAAGCAAATTTTGTGTAATATTAAGAAAGTGAATACACTAGTAACTATTATTTTATTTTTGTAATAAAATATTTTAAAATTTAAAATAAAGTAATAGAAATATTTGATATACTTTTCTAAACAATTTAGTTGAGATTGTAGTGTGGATTGTGTTAATATTGATTTAGTTCTGTATTTTCCTTGGCAGAAAAAGAATCACTTTGAACTTCAAGTATTCCTTCTTGTTATTTCTAGCTTCATGAGTCATTAAAAAAAATCAGTTGTCTCTTTGTACTTCTTTTGAGAGGACTGTCATTTTACTTTTCCTGAAAAGCTCTTCACTAAAACAAGATTCAACACATATGAATCACAATTTTTTGTCTCTTTTTTCAAATCTCAACCTGAAACAAAATGGAACAACTCGAGTCTCTCCTGTATCCTTAACTAAGCTTCCTTAGTATTGGTTCTGTTGTTTAGAGCAGGGCTTATTCCTGGCTTTTATAGGTGCTATAGTGTTAAGAATATTTCCTTGTGAAGACTCAATGCACGTTATTAGATTTTAAGCCATTCTTTCAAGTCTTTCTTTCCTAATAAAGCTCTGAGCATTCTTCTCATTAGTAAATAATGTTTCACAGGAGCATGGGACAGTCAGTCTGTTTTGTAAATTTCACCAAAATAAAAACAGAGGAGGCTGAATATTGTATAAAATGAAACATTTTAAAATGTTTTTTCCCCCCTGCACATTATACTTAAAAATATATGGTTTATCAGGCCAATAAGATTTTCCCTTTTGCAGCATGAGCATTTTAGTTGAAATCTGTTTCCCACTCTTATAGTATTCAAGGAGTACTAGATAGTCCTAATAGTATTTTCTAAGGCAAGCTATCAACAACTGGAGAAATAATTTGTATTTCTGGGTAAGTTGATGTTTTCACAAATTAGTTCTACCAATATAAGAAGGAAATGGAGACATAAGACAATAATCAGGGAGGTAATTTTCATTAGCACATTTATCGATACCATTATTGAATTGTATGTGCATATTTGGGTAAGGATTTGAAATGGTCTGTTTTACATTTATTTTTTCTGTGCCAGCTAACTTTAGCTATATCTAAAGGAAAAACAGATTCATAAAAGCTGCCAGGCAACGATTTAAATAAATCATTTGTTCTTCATGTAATCATATTTAAATATAATTTAATATTATTTAAGATATATGTACATAAATATAATTATACATATTATATCCACAGAATTCCCCTGTATCATACATATTTGTATTTGTTACACATATATGCATATTATACATTTAGGTTTAATTATCATGTCTCCTTTTGCTGGCACATAATTGTATTTTTTCACTTACATTTCTTGTTGCACTTCACTTAAAATTGTATTGAATTTTGCTAGTTCTGGCTTTTTATCTCTTATTCATCATCCCCCTACTGTGGTTATATGCCCTTGACAGTGAAAATAAGATTCTTAGGTTCATGGAATCTTTATTATATAAAATGTGCATTAATGTCATTCTTATCTGCTAATGGCCTCCATAAGCAGAAGAAGCAACAAAAGGGAATGAAAATGATTATTTATTCACAAGCTTAGTAGAGCATATCACTAATGAACCATAAACACAGACTGTCTAAAGAAATTTCCAGGGTCAGGTGAGGTCTTATCTTTTGATTTTCTTGAAAATACTCATAATAATAATTTGCTATTACATGCACAAAAATAATATGTCACACTTTCAATCCACATTTATTTTAGTAAATCAGAAATGTGCTAGACATTGAAATACAAAGGGTACAATGCTTGATAATTGAAAATGTTATTCAAATTTCTTGTGATTCACTATAGCATAATACATTTTCCATTTGCTATGCATTGGCTAATTTAGATTCTAGAATTCCCCTTACATACATCATTAATTTGAGAAGAATCACTTAACATAATTGAGGTTCTTAAAACCTTGAATTTAACAAATACTGGTTCAATGCACCTAACACTGTTCCAGCAGCTGGGACACAGAGATTAGTGAAGTAGCCAGTATCATCAAGGAATTCATTATAGGAGAGATAGCGTGCCAAAAATATGTGGATTTAAAAAAAATCATTGATTATCTTGTCTTTATTAGAAGGATTATCAAAAAGTAACACATAATAACTCAAATTTTGCTTGCTCTAAAAACTTCCTATATTTAGGCCATGAAATGAGATTTCCTAGTTAGCAGTGCAATACTTGTATGGAGTGTGTGTGCACATGTGTGTGTGTTCAGACATGGCACCTTAAATCAGTTATCATTTTTAGTCCCTACAACAAATCTAAACTTAGCATATATGAATTTTCTTTTTTTTTGTTCAAAATTACAGCTTCTCTGATGCCCATACCGTTCTACTAAACTACTCATTGTATACCTATAACTCTAAGCCACGTGCCTCACTCACTAAAGATGTTTTCGTTTTTTGTGTTTTTTCTCCTAGCTCATCATCTTATTCTTCATTTGTGCTATTGTTATTATTAATGATTAAGCCAAGACGACCCTTCCTTCATCCCTGGTTCTGTTTCTTGACCTCCTCACTTCAAAAACAAAACAAAACTTTTTCTTAAATTCTCCTCAACCCCACATTCCTATGATCACACTCTAAACCTTTCATAACAATAGCCATAACTGCATCACTCTGACCACTTCTGTTTACCATTTTACTCTAGTTGGTTCGCTCTAAAATGTTTTACCTTGATTCAAACTCCAATTTATTGATCCAACCAATATTTTCTACTATTCATCCCTCATTTTCTATCTTCATTTGTCATTTTATCCAATTAGGTTCACAATCCATTATTATATCCAGTTTTTTTTGCAAGCATCTTGGACTTCCTTTGGTTTTCTCTCTCCCTTTATTGTCTCTATTTGGAAAAGCCCTAATTTTGATGATTATCTTCTTAAGGATTTTATCTTACAGTAATCCCTTATTTCTTTTGAAACATCATTTCCTCTTCCCTACTAAATTATTCTCAACAGTTTACCAACATGCCCTATTTAAAACCAACAAAATACAAAACTTTTCATTGACCTCTCCATCCGCCTCCAACTATTGTCTTGTTTCTCTACTTCTTTTCACACACAAAAAGCCATAAGAATAAATTGTTTCTATTCTCACCTCCATTTCCTCACTTCTTATTCACTCTTCAACTTACTCCATCCTATAATGTTTTCACCCTATCTATTGTTGAGATTATCAAGAACTTCCCATGATGCTACATTCGATGATCATTTCTGTGTTCATCTCACTTGCTTTATCAGTAGCATTGCACACAACTGGGTACTCACCTCTTCCTGAAATTATTCTCTGTTCTTACAACTCTTTTGATACATGACTCACTTAATTTCTATTCTAATATTTTTCTATTTTACCTTCCTGTACCATAGTAGCTAGAAAGCTAAAAACCAGACTTCTGTATAAATCAGTTTATAGATTGTATTGATAATTATGGTGCAGTTAAACATCAACAGAAACATATTTAATCTATTAAGTAAAGCCAATGAAATGCACTAGTGAGTCTGGAAATTAAAATTGATTGAGGGAGCAGAGCGGAGAGCATGAAGTACTCTTTTAGCTTTTGCAACATGACTGTAAAGGCAATTGATTTGGTGGTTTTTCATCTTCAGATTGTGGCTAAAGCAGCATGATCCCGGAGCCAGGAATTGAGACAATGTCTATGTGTTCATCAGATTTCTGTTTATAATAGATGAAATTTCTCTTGATAGGAAATCTCAGTACCCTTTTTCTAGGAGCAATGTCTATGGGACTAGCCCAACTATCAAATTTGTAAGCATTTAATTTCCTGTATTTAATCTCAATTTGTTTAAAACTGATAGATTAGTTTCTGTTATCTGCAAGTGAATTCTGATTGAAACAGTTTCTGTGACATTCTTTCATGGTTTCTTTTGTTTCTCTTGTTGCTCAAATGACAACTTTTCCTCTGTTCAACCTTAAACCCCTGCCATCTATTCCAAGACCATATCTCGCCTTTAAACACTCTTCTCAGATAAGCTCATTTAGTATCTTGCTTTATAATACTAACCTATATGTCAATGATACCAATCCCTTTTCATCCTCCAGTTTAAATGTCCTCTGAACTCTAAATTTGTATTTTCAGACTCATATGTAAGGAGACTCATTTCTGAAGAAAAATTCTAGTGAACAATCTCCTCATATCTGGTCTTATATAGTATGACAGAGAAGATGGGTAAGAAATAAGGGGAAGAATAATTAAGCTAATTTCTTATTTATTCCAGCAGGAAATTTATAAGTAATTTATAAAATCAATAACTCAATGAAGAGCTATATATATATATATAGCTATATATATATGATTTAGAAAGAGCAAAACCACCACTAGAAAATGGAAAACAGAAACTACTAAATATAGATTTTTCCATGTGAAGAAAGTGATTTGAGATGACTCAAATGGGGCTGAAGGTCTTTTAATTAAAAGGCCTTTTCTATTATTTTATTTTTAATTCTGTGCATTATTACTTTTAATAATTACACTGCAGATAAAGAGCAACAGAAACTTACTTAATCCATTAAATCAATAACTCAAAACTGTGGAACCCATAAGCTGTAATACCTAAAACAATTCTCTATGAGCATATGATAAAACCTTAGGTTATTTGTTTTTATGTATACTTTATGGATTACTTCATCTCAATTAGAAAAAATACCACCAAAACATATGCTATCACTATAGAGCTCCTCTGCATGAATTAATAAAGAACACTGCTTTATGTTCTACTTGTCCCTTTTGGCTGCAATTTCTGGAAATGCTTGGCTATAGTGTTATTTAGAGATGGTTGTGGGAGGTGGCTAAAACTTGTTATGCATCATGCCCCATGGATCCTCTTGGATATGAACATTTTAATTACTCTAGTGGAATGAAGTGAAAAGCCTCACTATATTGATTTGGTAGGAATAAGACATTCTTTGCTCTGTTAATTCTTGGCCCTGGCTGTTAAAGAGCCATTGCTTCTTGGTTTGCAGTCTGGAATAATAAGTTACATAAATAACATTTTTGTGGCTGGGCCTCCTCCAAACTTGATGTGGTGCCACTATTCATTAATATCGTCTCGGTGAGCAGACCTGCTTGGAATATGAAATGGTTTGCTTCATCTAGAAATTGTAGGAACAGTAACAGTATTAAGCAACTGAATACAGGTGAAATACCATTACAGATCATGCTATCACTCAGAATCTTTTTGCATAAAGAAGCTCTTTTCATGCTCTGATGGACAACATATATATACACTGCTCTCTTTGGTCTTGCTCATAAAATTACAAAATTTAAAATAAATTCTTTCTTGTTTCTTATATATCCAATAATCATTATCTTCAACATAAAGGATTTAATTATGAGCTAACATTGCATTAATACACTTTTATTTGTTTTTTATTAAAGAGAAATTATATTTCATGATCTCATCACTTCTTACTATAGCAATGCCATATTCTTTTACTAAGAGTGGGAAGGGAGCCAAGTTTGTTTCCTGGCTTCAAATCCTTAGATGAATGCTCTGTGTGTGAAGCAAAGAGGTAACTATGATAAGAGGAGGACCTAACATTTCTGAAGAGATTTCATGCACAACTCTGCCCAGTAGGAGAACTCTATATTGAATTTGAGCAAACTGCCGTGATGGGTGTCTTATATGTGTAAATGCTTAGAAAATACAGAAAGGCAAACAAACTGCTTTGTTTCTAGTATTGTTCTAGTTCTCAATATCAATTGTTTATCTTAGATTTTGAAATATATATGAGTCTATGGTCAAAAAAAGTGAAGTTCTTTGCTGTCTTGTGGTTATACATATGCAACTATCACTGTAACAAACTGTTTAACAAAAGATTGTTATCTTTTTCTTATGATATACCTAGGAAAGGATACTTGCACTGTTAAATTGTTACAAGTATCCCAGGCCTCAGATGAGGAAAAAAGAAAGAAAATGGGAAATCATAGAATAAGATTTTTAGAAATATTATAAAATTCTGTCACTCTAGAATATTTTAGAAGACCCATAAAGCTATAAGATTGCTGTTGATGTTTTTTGGTTTTAGATTTTTACACAAGCAGATTCTTTATTTATAGAAACTAAGTCATTTGACTAATGGTAGGAAAATGTTATTCCAAAGACCTCAACAGTTCCAAATTTATTTTAAAAATAATAATTTATTTAAAGAACTGCCTTAGGCAAATATACAACTGCAGAGTGATATTTTGTCACTTATGGAAGTAGACATTAACAAGGGAATAATAGAGGAGGTAGTGCTTTCTTTAAAAGCAGTTTCTTCAAATTTATTATTATTATTTTAGGTTTAAAAATTTATTTTAAGAGTTTATTTCCGTAAGTATGTTTTACAAAGTAAAAATGTAAACCTCAGATAAATGTACAAATCAGAGGAAATAAAAGCAGTTTAAAAATTCTTAGATTAGAGAGTTTTAGAAAAGTGAAGAGTAACAATTTCCTCTTCAAGAATTCAGTTTCTATATAGATTCCAGAAATAATATATAAGTATCAGCTTGACCGAACATTTTATCTTTTATGGGCTCAGTTTCTTCATTAACCTATATTAAAAGAGACATAGGATTAAATGATAGGGTCTGTCTCCTATCCATCATACTATAATTCATACAATAGTTATTTTTGTCTAAAATAATTTTACTGATTTATATATGAACTTTAAACCTTTGTTCCTTCAACTCCTTTCTCACCATTAGCCATTAGCAGGTATTTAAACATTTTTGATAACAATTTTTTGAAAATAGATTTAGATTTAGAGAAGAGTAACAATTTAGTGATGAAGATCTGCAGATATACATACAAACAGAGAGTTTCCATATATCCCACATCCAATTTCACCTGTTATTGAAATCTTACATTAGTATGGTACAGCTCCTCCTTGACACATTTTAGAGTTACATTTGATATCAAGTACCTTAGTCCATATAATTTTTTTTTGTCTAATTTACTGGTGCTTCCATAATACTGAACAAGTTTACAAAAAAAACCTAAGTTTTAATTTTCCTTTTGTTATGTTAATGATTTTGTTTTTTAAGCTAGTAGAAATTTAGAGATGGCTTCAAATAAATGACCAGAAAGATCTCTCACTGTAAAAGGATCCATCATAGGTCCTCTGGGTAAATGCCTCATTCCTTTATAGGCTTGTCTGATACAATTACACATTCAGAGATAATGAACCATAGAAAGCCCTTTTAGGAATAAAATGCAAGGTTGCAGGGGAATGAGATAATAGGATTCTTACAAAATAGTTAAGAATCAAAAATTATAAAACTGGGATTCTTAACTTTCTATGAAGTCTTAGAAAATCTTCGAAATTACAGATATTTAAAAATGTTAACATGTCAATGCAAATAAAATTTTTATTAAATACAGAAAAAATATTTCATGTTCTAAATGCCTAAACTAGAGAACATGCATTCAATTAGCTGACCAGAAACTGGCAAAATTTTACTTCCAATTTATTCTCATCTGATATAAAATCGAAACTTAACCATATGATTCCAGGAAACATTTAATATTTTAAAAATTCTCATTGTTATAAATAATTAAATAGAAATAATAACTGCTTATACATAACACACACACACACACACACACACACACACACACACACATTCCCACCCCTCAACACACACACAATGTCTAAAACTGTTAAGTTACAAAAGCCCAAGCTAATAGTAACCACCAGAAATGCTTAGTACCATGTTGCAGTAAGTCTACAATTTATTTATTTCTAGGTAATAGAGCAAGACATTTTTACAGAAACTTTTCAAATTGTGACAGCATCCCAGCAAGGAAGCCCATAAACCATGTCTCTTCTATGTTCTTCTCATATAGGTGAGGGGAAGATTCTTTTCCTGAGTAGGTGCAACAAGAATATTTGCAGAACTTACCTGTTTAAATGACCCAGACTGCCTAAAATCTAATATTTGTACAGATACTTGTCTATAAAATATTAGTAAAGCAAAAAACAAAACAAAACAAGGAGCAAATAATGTTGATGATGAAATTTGTGTACACTTTAAGCTAACTGCACAGAAAATAAACTATGTAAACTAAAAATCCTCTCAGTTAGTGTACTGATACTGAATGGCGGTGTTGATCATACTTCCAAGTATTAAACTTGCACAATACAGACCACAGTGAGTTACAGGAATAGATTGGAGGATATAAAACCAGCAGGACTGAAAAAAATCATTTTTTTTCTTTAGAGTATTATGGAAAAATTAAGACTTAATCTTAGCTTTAAAACTAAAAGATATGTGTATAAAATAAAGTTTTGTATGTGTGACCCACGAAGGGAGACTAGAATGGACAAAGTGCTCAGACTAAATTCTTGGCTCTACTAGTTAACAGTGGTATAATCTTGAAGAATGACTCAGTTTCTCAATTCATACATATAACAGCACCTAACAACCATAGAGTCATTATGAGGGTTAGATGATAAAATAAGCAAACATAATATGCTTAGAAGAGTGTCTTGCACTTAATAAATGCTCAATAAATGTTAATTTCTATTATATGTTATATCAATAATATATGAAATGCTGATATGGGAAATACATATGTTTATTGTAAATTATGTAATGTATGCAATAGATATATAAGATATGTTAAGCATATATATGTACATATATATAACAAATTTTTTATATTTTTATTTAAAATTTGTGTATAAACCCTTAATTTATTGGTCTGGTGGATTTTATGAAGTTGATTCTATACAGTATATTAAGTCATTTTTAACTTATTTCTCTATCATTTTATTTATAAAATCATACATCAAAAGATTGAAGTATCAAAATTTATAGAATAAAAATTATTTCTTGAATGAGCAATATTCAGTGGGTCTAAAGTTACTGAGTGTTGTACACATTCAACCAGCATGTGAATATTAATTTAATCTACCTTTTGGAGAAAAGTATTCATGAGTCCATTAAGGGCATATTTTGTAGACAGATGACAACTTAAGTTTTTATTATAATTATTCAGACTGATTATACTTGTAATCCAGATTCAGCACACAATTATCTACTTTCTATTTCAGGTTTTATTAAAAGTTTTTTTGAAAATGAGGATAGAACTTCAAATCAATGAAAGAATTGCTATACTATGGTCATTTTTCATCCCTTACTGTAGTTGGCAAACCATTCATTTCTCACAGCTACACACACACACACACACACACACACACACACACACACACACACATGCATGCACACCTGCATACTATTTTGTATTTTGAGGTAGAAATAGGTCAATTATAGCCATGTGAAGAATGATTAGATTGAGTATCCAATTTATTATCTGAACTGAGACATTCTGAAAGTGAAAAGTAGCTCTACTTATAATTATACAGGGATGATAGGTTCAAAGTTGACTGTCCTATGCCAACCAGAATGCACAGTCATCCTCACCAAAACATGGGAGAGAGTGTATGTATCACATATTAGCTTACACTAGAATATAGACACACTTGATGTCTTTTGAAACCAGCCACTAACATTTTGATGCTGGATGAATAAACATATACTCTCTGTAATCATATGTTTTCTCATTTAAACAAAGGGGTTAACTTTACCTTTCACAAAGTTGTTGTGAGAGTCTGATGTGAAACTGCATATAAAGTAATGCTTTTGTCACAATAAGCATTTCATATCAGTTGACTACTATGTTACTACCAAAAAGTTTAATGGTTAAATAGTTTGTTATCTACTGATAAACAACATGCATTAGCATATATAATGAGTTAATAAATATGATGAATTAAAAATAATAATTATATCTTAGCCTGTGTTTTGCAATGAAATTAGTTAGGTCATTTATGTTTTTGTTTTTTCTTCTTTTGTCCTTATCTATATTCAACTCTATATACACTTTCTCCTTAGTCATTTTCCTGATGATAGGGCCAGTGTCAGTATGCTTCATATTGATCACTGTGTTTTGATTATAAAAAGCATCCATATGAAATAATACAAAAAAATCTGTGGAAAATAAGGTGCACTACAATATCTTGGGCTACATTTTCGTACCCAAGTTGCTCAGAGTGAATCATAGTTTGTGAACCTACAATTACCACTATACTGTTTTTTTTTCATGGCTGCTCAAATAAAAATGCTTGCCTGTGCTCACTCCCCTCTCTTTCCCTCTCTCCTTCCTTCACTCCCTTCCTCTCTCCTTTCATCACCCCACCTCATATCTGTTTTTGTTTCTCTCTCACTCCCCACCTTCCTCACCTTTCTTTTTTTGCCTCAAGATCCAGGTCTACCAAATATTATTAATATACTTAGTTTATAGGTTCCAGCTGTGTACTACTGCCCTACTCTGTCCCTTGAAGTGACAAAATAAGGTTGACCTGCATTTTCATAATGCTTCTACTTAACATGTTTTTTCTTTAATCATTAGTGTCTATTAATGTCTGATTGGGTTTATAATTTTAGAAAATATATCTATTTTTAAATCTTAAGAGAATCTCTAGATATTATATTTTGGAGCAAAAACAGTTTTAACCACTTATGAGATCTGCTACTATAATAAATTAGGTAACTCTTAAAGTTGCTTGAAAACTTAAATTGAAATGTGGTATTTTCATGTATGCTCTAATAGAAAATACATTCCATATATATAAAGAAAAAAGTTCAGTTTTATTACAGATTCCATGACTCATAATTCAATCTATCACAATACAGATTTACAAACCAATAATACTATATGTCTCTGTTTGACCCCATTTATAATTACCCTCAATAAATTAGTCTAAATTTGTATTTCTCTCCTTAAATCCTACATCTGCCACTTTTTCCCTGCAAAGATCACTTGCCTTCCTACTTCACAGGGGAAAAAGAGAAAGGCCTATTAGGTATGAGTTTCCTCAATTTTCTGTCTTCTCACACCTACATTTGGACTTATCTATATTCATGTTTTTGTATATTCTTACAATCTCAAAAGAAAAAAAATGAAGGTTTTAAAAAAATAATACAGTTTAAAGCTACTTTTAATACATCTAGATTCTGGTCTCTCAATTCAGCAAATCCATCCTTCCTTCCTTCCTTCCATCCTTCCTTCCTTCCTTCCTTCCTTCCTTCCTTCCTTCCTTCCTTCCTTCCTTCCTTCCTTCCTTCCTTATTTTCCTCCTCTCTCCCTCCCTCAGGCCTTCCCTTCCTTTTGTCTTTCTCCTCTATCTCTGTGTCTCACTAGTGTGTGTGTGTGTGTGTGTGTGTGTGTGTGCGCACGCGTGCGCGTGTGTGAGCACATGCTATGTGCACACACTTGCTTATAAACAATTCCATCTCCTGCTTTGTTGACACATGTTGCAATGAAACAGTCTGAGCCTGAGAGAAATGACATGCATTTTTAAAGCAAAATATGCTACATCGATGAGCTGGGAAGGACAATCCAGATATCTGATCTTGCAAAGCCACCTGCTTCAAGATATACTTCAAGGAAAATACAACAAAGAAGAAAGTTTGACTTAATTCTTGGAACCTCTTATCAAATTGCCAAGGTCAACAAACACATTTCAGGTTGTATCTTCTTTAACCCCTCTGAGAATGTTTCCTTTTTGAAACCATGTTATTTGACTCTGGATCAGTTTTGTATTCTGTCACCTGGGAGAATGCATTTCTTCAATGTAATTTTTCTCTGCTTGCTCCTTGACTGTCTCTTTTAAAATGATCTTGAATATCTGTGATGTATTCTACTATAACAAAGTTTATCATATAACTACCCAGGGGAAAATTATTTTTCTTAATTTGATTTCCTTGAGGATACCCCAAAGTTGCCCTAAGGCATGCAATTCTTCTCTTCTACAAATTTCTCTTAGTTTCCATGTGAGGTGAGGAATGCTATAAAAATGAACAAACATGCTTTTGGTTCTTCAGGGGTTGTTCTACTACTGTGTTTTGGATTATTTTGAATTCTACTGTGAGTTACAATAATAATTTATCTGTGAAGTAAGCCATCTCATACCACAAAAGATGGAGAGAATTGAGAAATGTCTGCCTTCAAAAGAATAAAACATATACAGAAGCATTGAAAAATCCATGAGACAGTCCTGCTCACTTATTTAGAAATTCTAGTTACCTCGAGACAGGCAACTTACATTTTAGTTGCTTTTTTTCTCTATAAGTAAATTTTTCCTCAAACAAATTCATTTGGATCACTGGTTAAAGAGGTTTTAGAAATTCATGTGTTTCTTTCTGGGAACCCCTGATCTTTAAAAGTTTTAAGCATTTTGGTACTTAAAAGTACAAAGCTGTCACCTTTGTACTTTTAGTGATTAAGAGCCTGAAGGGGAAATTGAGCAGAATATACCCAAGCCTCTTTTCAATACCCTGACCCCTGCCCTCTACCACATCAATAGACTCTATTTGTCTACTTAGATAATTCAAAAGGTTGAATATTTCCAGAAGGACATTAGAGAGCATAAAGAACAAAGGCTGACATTTTGGGCTAATTTATACATCTCCCTGTTGCATCCCTATATTCCTTGGAGACAAGAAATGGAAAAAAGGTCTGATAGAACTGTACCTAACAATTGAACTGTTAAGAAATTTCGGCACGCTGTCTGAGAAGTGTGGACAGAGGCTGACGAGACAAAATCTCAAGGGAAAGTACTTCTAGACTGAGCCCTAACAGAAAATACCCTCTGGGGACCATTTCCACTGCTGATATGGATTTCTTTCCTTAGGTGCCCTACTTCTTTCCCCTGATAACCACCCTCTCGGGTGGCAACTCAATTTCCTCTCTCAGGAAAAACTACCCCTTCTACAGGAAGTTGTTCTATTTTTTGGTTTCTTCTTATTTTCTAGGGGAAAAAAAATTGTTCCTTGGGTGTTACCTGGATAAACCTTGGCATTGACCTTTTCCGCGACTCACAGGCTCCTGAGAATAAAGAACTCTGCTCCATCTGGACCCTGCACTTCTAGGTCAGTATATCTACCACTGAGAACTACAGGCAGGCTTATGTCGCTGTGATGTACTTGTGTGGTAAGCAGGTCTTATGAAAACTAAGGTTAATTACCATTGCAGACAATACAGTCTAATTCTACATGTGGAGATCATTTCTCCTACTAGCCCCCATTCCCTACTTCTAAATTACCGTAATTAGGATTATATGTTTATTTCTTATCCCACAGATGACCTCAGGGCATTCCTAAAATGGTCACTAGGTTTCTTCTCAAATTGGATTAAATTATTTTCACTTTGGTCATACTGTTATAGGAAGGGTTAGTTAACCTATCTACTAATATACAATCTCTTTTCCCGGCTTGTCTCTGACTTTAACAAAGTCACAGTTATGCCTGTTTTCCTTAAATTTATAACCCTCAGCATAGAAAATACCTAGCAAAACATAGGTACTCAGTACACGTTTGTTGAATTAATAAATATAGGTCCTATGTTAGAGAGACAAAAGCCATCTCATAGCTCAGGGAGTTCAATCCTTTGTGCCATGGTTTGAGAATGTGCACAAAGGGTAAAGGCCAATACTTGTAGTAATAAACTGTGTAGATTAGAGAGGAATAGGAATATGCCCTTGGCTTAATAATGAGTATTGTGGTATCAGTAAGAAGCTGATTACAGATTAGAACTCTGGCCGTCTCTCAATCTCTCTTTATGTCAGAAAGAATACCAATGTAACAAAAGCCTGGCACATCTGAACCATTTTCAAGGATTTAAAATGTAAAAGGAAAGGCAGAAATTAAGTTAGTCACTTTCGAATAGGTCACTAGTCTCTCTTCCTGCAAATATGAAGTTGTAGCACCCCGCTCCTCCCCGCAAAATCACCTGTGTTTATGATCTAGCATCATGAGAAATCTCACAAGGCCCCTTCTATTACCATAATTCCAATACCTTTTAACATTAGCTTCATGTATGTGGCTTTTCCCCTATTTCTTCATTTTTAGTTTCTGCCTCACTGCCCAGAACTTTCAGATTCTTCAACAGCAATTTATTTTCTTAATCCTGCTTTTTCCGCTAGATGATAGTGGCTCTATGCTTTATTGCCCATGGACCGATCTCATTCCTCTCTCACATATGAGGCCCATATTTGCCCTGGAGTGTTCAGAATTCATTACTGTTGTTCAGAACTCATTACTAGGAATTGTGGTTTTTAGAATACTCACTTGTTCCTGCCTTGGGACCATGGGTTGAAATGCAATTCAAATGTGGATGAGAAAAAACTCAAAAAACAAAATACTTTAGATCTGAGCTTATTTGACTCACATGGCACTTGTGCTACTAGAGTCACTACTTCCATCACTGCAGTTCCTAAATAAATATTGGAGAAATAATACACATTTTAGGATACAGCAGTAATAAGAATTGTGAAATAAAGTAGGACAGTGGCTGGAGTGTTCATTGGTTATCTATAAAGGGCATGTGGTAGGGAAGTTGAGGGTACTGGCAGGACTACTTGAGAGCTACACTGGGGGATATGGAATGCTGGAGAGAAAAGGAAAACCAGCAGGTAGGTTATGATCCTTTTCATGTCTGGGCCCTTTTATTACCAACTCTAATGTTTATTCTTCTGATTAAGATTTCTGATCATTTTCTGAAATCTGTTGCTATCCATAATCCTCATATATTTTTTAAAGTGTGTGTATCTAATAGAACATATGCATTGAGTGTTAAAAGAATTTTCCCAAAGTATATCATTTTTTAGTGTTGTACATCTACAGTCTTTATACACACTAAGAAAACAAAGTAAATGAATATAATGGCATGATGATGACCTTTAAAATAGGCCACTGATTGCAGAAAATTCACTTTTAAAAAATTCTAACTTCTGCTGTGGCAGAAAAATAGTTGATAATTCCTTGTATGTGATTTTTTCAAAGGAAATGTTTTCATTAGTGTCTGTGACAAGAAAATATCTCTCTACAGCCTGTGTTCTGTAGTGTAATATTAGTAAGAGCTATATCCCCCCCATATATATATCATCTTCATATTCTCAGTTTTATCTATATGGTTATTTTAGTGTTAAAATCTTAATTTTTTTTTTTTGCAGTGAGAGGTATTAAATCTGTATCTATAAAAGGGTAAACTATATTGGGGAAGCAACTTTCTTATATTCACTAATAAGAAAGACCTATTTTAATTCTAAAAAGCTATCCAAAATAGGAAATTAATTTATTTTTCCATTAGAGGATGTCTTTAATTGGAGATAAAAAACTGCGTTGAATCCAAGCACTATTTATGGAATGTGAACCTTATATAAATAAATTATTAAAGATACTTCATCATGCTAATGCAATGTGACCAAAGGCTATATTATCCTAGTAAAAAAAAAAAAAATTAGCCTTAAGAACTTTTTTTCTCCTTTATTGGAATTAGAGTCAACCAAATGAGAACAAATGAATGGAAATTCTAATGTATGCACCATAAAAATCAACCTTTGGAAATTCATTCATGCCATGTTATCAAGTTAAACACTGTGTCCTGATAATTTCACGACTGTTAATAACAGCCCATAGTTAGGCATACCATGATAAACCTGATTAATTTTCATGCTTTGGAGTAAAAATTGATTTATTAAGGGGGAAGAAGAAACTATTTCCCATTAACAGAATTCAGCATTAGCTTCTCATATTTTTCCTAATTTAACTGATTACTCTTTTTACAAAACTTGAAATAGATCACTATATATATATATAAAGTAAGCATATCCCAAGTCTTTTCTTCAAATTGGTCTAAGAAAGCAAAAAATCAGGGCTCTAACAATAATTGGCTAAAGTACTTTGGTTAATGTATTTAGACTTTCCAAGTTTTAGATTTTTCACTTTTAAAATGTAGTTAATAATAGTACCTATCTTCTACGGTTACTGTGAGAATGAGATGAAATAAGGTATATAGAGTACTTAGAGCTGGTCTGGCATGTAGGAACCATTCAATAAATGTTAGTAATAATTAGTATTTCTATAATGTTTATCGAAAGATATTATACATGTGATTTTTATTATTAGGGAGCAGCTACAAATCTAAAGACAATCGGCAATATTAAAACTCTATATTTGAATCTAACTTGCCTGAGAGTTTTATTAATGATTTGACTCACAGAAATTCAATTGCTCTTATTTGCATTTTCCCACTTGTAGCACATAAAATTACCATTTTATCTATATAGAATGGTTTGATAATATGTCTTGCAACCTTCAATATTTTATAATATTACCGTTAATTTAATTAATAAGTTTAAGACATTGGACTCCATACATAGACTAATTTAAAAGATACCTATTAGATTAGTTAAATTATAGAGGCATCTTAGAATTTATCCTTTTGAATATAACTGAATGGAAATTAGGCCAATTGTCCCATTTAGTGATGGTAAAAAAAGCTATTTCTGTTATAAAATTCAATTTCATTTAAATATAACTTTAAAAATATATCTTGGTAAACAATAAACAAAATCTGAAATATTTAGCATTAGTGACATACAGGATCCTTCATGATACACCACCCTGTCTACTTTTCCAGGTTTACAGTTGTCACTTTATAGATGATCCTAATGCCACAATGCTCACAGGCATTTTGGTCCTAACCCTCATCTTTTTCAGCTAATAATCTGTACTGTACATTTAAAAGTTGCAAAGAAAGTGTATCAACAGTTCTCATAACAAGAAAAGCAATTTTAAGTATGCATAGAGATGGAAGTTAACCAGACTTATTGTGGTAATCATTTCACAATATACACAAATAGCAAATAATTATACTGTACATCTGAAATTAATATGTTATATGTCAATTATATCTCGATAAAAATAAATTAATGAATGATTACTTATATATTGGCCCTATCTGGAAAGCAAATGTACATATTCCAGGGTTCTACTTCTACCTGATGGAAAATATTAGAATTCTAGAGATAAAAACATAAAGGAAAATAATCTTCTCCTATTTAGCAAATTCAAGTATATGCAACACCATGGGGAAAAGGTTCTTATGTCCTTATGTGACTTTACTATTATCATCTGTTAAGTTTTCAGAGGAGTAATATAAGGACCTATGAAATATCAGGGTAATTCCTCGATTTTGCTGCTTTGCATCTTCTAGGGAGAGCTTATTTAAAGGAGGATGCAGTGTTAGCACAGAGGTCCCTACACAGTGTCAGGCTGGGAATTGAGGGCTTAACTTTCAGTGGCCCCTTATGAGCAATGCCTCTGTGCTGGGGCAGTGCCCCTGAACGTGCTTCCTGAAGGCTGTAAGAAAACAGCTAAGGATATGACTGAGTATTTCATGGTTCTTCTTTCCAAAGTAAAACTAAGGGAATTTATAGAATTGAAAGGGTTTATCAGAGATAAAAATGGCCTTTTGTGAGAGAAAAGTCACAGAAATAGTTGACATAAGCCAATGTGGCAGTTGAAAACTGCACACAAAGGATATTTGACAGCACCAGGGATTCTCCTCAAGGTAGAAATCTCTGCACACTGCATTGTAAGGCAGTTACATTTGAAAATAAAAGCAAAATACAAAAATACAAGGGGCTGACCAGGACAGTGTTATAAAATGGATCACAAAATACATAATAATAAAAATTGGTACCCTAGACTTTAGTTAACTTGTGTAAACCCTTAGAAGTCCTGATCTGGCTGTCTCAGAAAACTGATATGGGGATCAAATAAAATGCCAAGTGTTCCAACACATTTTAAGATGTAAATGACTGTAAGACTGATCAGAAACAAGGATGGCTCCTATTCTGGCCCTCTGTGAGAAAAGCAGAGTGGTTAGGGAGATAATGTTACCCCAACATAAGCTTGAGATAAGAAGAAAGCTGGACATTCTGAGGAAGCTGTGGTACTGACCTGAGTTCTCTGTACCCCTTCTAATGCCATATTTTCTGCTGCTTATAACTTTTCAAATGCACTGCCATTTGCAACAACGTGAATGGACTTTGAGATAATCATGCTAAGCGAAATAAGCCAGACAAAGTTGAAAACACTGCATGATATCACTTATATGTGGGATATAAAATGAAAAGCAACAAATGAACAGGACAAACAGAGACTCATGGGCATGGTCAAAGGCATCGGACATCAATATGTCAATGAACATGCCCAAGACTGTCCCTATAACTCAAGCCTGTAACTCAAGCCCTTCCTTCAGCTTCTATCATTAACTCCATTCTTCACATGGCTCACTTGTTCTCAGCTTTGCATTAAAACACACCCGCCAGAGACCAGTCTATGGAAAGGCCTTTCTTGACGATTGTTCCTCATTTTCTAAATCAGTATCTATTAACCTTTTCCCCCCTCATTTAATAATATTGACCATAAAGTAATTTTAAGTGAATTTTCAGTTATTTAGTTTTCTCCACTAGAACATAAACTCTATAATGAACATATCTGTCTTGCTGGCCTTTATATACCCAGTAAAATGCATAGTGCCCTTCATATAGCAACTGCATCTTAATTTTTTGTTAAATAAATGAAAATATGGTTTCTGGGTAAATTTTTGCCATTCCAAATTATTTGCAGATTTAGATGATATGCTTATATAATTATTTCCATGTTCTTTTCTAAAGTCAAAGGTCTTAAATATATTAAATATGGTCATAAATATGTGTACCCCATTTATATTTTAAGGCATTTATTTTTGCTAATTTCACTGTGTAAAGAGTAGAGAGGAAAGAAAGTGGGTGAGAAAAAATGGGATATGTGTAGAAAAATTTAAACTGGAAAATCCCTTGATATTTTGACACAGGATAATAACACAAGTTAATTGATGTGTAATATTGGACAAATTATTTAATTTCTATGGATTATGGTTTTTCATTTGCAAAATGTAAGTGTTGGATTAGATAAATTTCTTAAATTACTTCAAATATGAAAGTTCTACTGCCTAAGCAAATGTCAGGAAACTAAGCAAAACAATTTTTAAGTTTGAACTGTAGGTTTAGGTTTGTGTGTTTTGGAAAGAAATATGATATGTTTAAACACATTTATCTATTTAAGAAAAATGTGCTTACACTTATGAAGTACACATTCTGCAGGTATTCTATAAATTTGAAATGCTGCTTTAATATTACAATAAAAATGTAATATTAAAATAGCTAGTGATACATGAACTAGACAAAAATGTGTTAATAAAAATCACATTATAGAGCATACATGGAAATACTACAAAAACAGTATGTTAAATGAATAACAATTATTTCAAGATATATTATTTTGTTATTCTATTTTGTTCTCTTTTATTGGTTGGTTTGCCAATTTGAACCAAGAAAACACATTTAATGGGCTGATATGAAACAGATTTTATTAGTTCAGCACTCTGTAAGCACTCTCATGCATCATTAACATTATACATTGGAAAGAACTGCTTTCCTAAAATTGTAGACATTTGGCTATAAATTTAAGACTAGTAAACAATTGTCTGACTGTTGAAAGAACACTTGTAGTAGGTGCACTGATGAGTTAGGTGAAGTGTATAATTAGGATACACATTTTAGTATGGCTTATTAAATCACAAAATACAAAAGGGCCATTGGAATTTGAATGATTGTAAGGCATAACAAGCTTGGATAGAGGTTACAAATGACAGATAACATATTTGCTATTTCATGTTTGGTAAAGCTGTACATACGCTGATAATTCTGAAGGTTCTATGCATCAAGCAATACCTAAACTAAGGCAAATATAGTGTTTAATTAATAAAGAAATTCTAGTTATGTGATACCTTTCAGATTGCAAATTACGTAAGTGACCAAATTGAATGAAAATTTCTATTTTGTGTATATATGTAGTTCAAAAGATACAAAAAAAATATACTTTTCCTGCTTATATTGAAAAGACTTAGACTTCTGTAAATAATCTTTCATGATTGTGCATTGCACCCACCCTTGACACAGACCATAAGGCCCTGCAGAATCAAACCCTTGCCCACCTCTTGTGTCTCATTTCATAGATTTCATGTCCTCATCCTGCTGCAGCCAAATTGGTTTTTACAGTTCCTCGATGCACTAAACTATTTTCTACTCCAGGACTAATTTTTCTCTTCTATGCTAGATCCTACTTTTTCAAATCTTATGCCTGAAAGGCCATTCAGAAAAGTCTGATCATCCTCTTTAACATCAGCAATTCTTGCTTTTGTTCTCCATGTTTTCAAAGCTTTCTTTCCTTCTGATGCCCAGACTGGTTCCATAGAGAGACAGAAAGAAATGCCTGCTCAATTACTCTGTCATACTTTGAATCTTGAGCACTGTGGTAGGTATATTTGTAACCCACATCTCATAAGACAGAACTTTTGAGTAGTTCTAATAATTTTTGACCCTCAACTAACAGAGCTCAAAAACCTAGTCCACATGTCAGAAATGCAGATAAATGCCATATCACTTTCTATATTATCTTTTATTTTCCACAGATGAATTCTCCCACTGAAAGCACTTTCTGAATTTGCCTATAAAACAAAAGTTTCTCCAGACATGAATAAAGTTCCACATTTTTAGAGACTAAATATGGCATTCCCCATAGAAGTTTATGAGCACTATTATTTTCTATTCCAGATTTTCCTGATTCTGATCTTAAAGAAGCCAGTGCTGACAAAATATTGAATTGGATCTCTCTGAGTTATGAATTGTTCTTCCTTTAAAACTATCTCTTGTTTATAGTTACTCCAATAGGACAGAGACACAGGCATATAACTAGATTAACTGCTTATGAAATTCTGGGTTCAAAGGGTGGTTTATTTATATACAGCAGAAATGTTTAAAAAAGAAAGCTCTGGGTCTTCCAAAAAGTCTTGCTATTCTAATTTTTTCTTTCTAGACTAGATAAGTTTTTGATCTTGAATCTGTCTATGTTTTCACTTTTCCTTGATAGAAGTTGAAGTTTCCTGATGTGTCACCACAGACCTCATCTCTGCCTCATTTACTAGCTCTTAACACCCTGTCAGTCCTCTTAGGAAACAGTTCGACCATCTGATTTTGGTGCTGACACCTCATACAGACACAGCACTGATATGTGATAAAGAAGGATATTGGTAATATATCAAACTTTGAATATTTGATTTTACTGAACTTTGAATAATAAAATATTAAGGTTATATCTTATAATGTGGTCTAATTATTACCTGCTAAGCACTTGTATGTGATCAGAGATGACAAATTATTTATATTCTCTGCTTAAAATTTCAAATTAGAAGCACATTGGACCAGTGAAACTAGAATTATTTTAAAAGTTTGCATTGATGAATTCTGAGGTGTAGCTGTTTATGAGAGGTTCACCCAACAGACTGGGTTTAAGGCAAGAAATTGATGTCAAATAAGGAATGGGGGTAGAGGTAGCAGTATTTACATAGTATAAAGCATTTGCAATAATGTATATCATTTTGTGTTTTAAAATAGTCACTTAACTTTTTAATTAAAGTTTTGTTTTAATTTCTTAGCTATAAAATAATTAAAATATAAAATTATACACTGATTATTTCCATAAACTGTTAACATTTTTGTGATTTCTAAGCCTTAGCCATAACAATTTCCATTTTGAATTATAGTACCATGATCGGTTAATATATCTAAATCCTATTATGAAAGAGACAAACCCTAAAAAGAAGTTTCAATCTGAAAAATAGTATTTCAGCCATACTCAATTCAAGAAGTTTACCTAAGCAAAGAATTTTAGGTCAATGGGTATTTTTACATCACTACTTTTACATATATTCATATTTTTCTGCTTTTTAACATTTATGAGGTGCTACCTGGAAGATGATTGTATACCATAACTAGTGGACTAGTGTAAAAAGCCATAGTGCCTAGATAATGTCACAATATCGTACTGAACTTGTTACCACATATGAGACATCCAGAGAATCCTAACAATACTTGGCCAAAGAGATCTAGATGGAAATCAAGGTCTGTGCAGATACGAGTTAACACAGTAAGCCTGTCACTGCTATACTTAGAAATTTTTGCTTGTAAGGTTCACCCCATCTGCCTGTGAACTTGGCTGATATGCTGTTGCATACACTGATATAAAACTTTCCCTAATTGATAAGGGTGGCTCACTGTGCCTAAACTGTTTGTACACACATGTGGTTTATGCTAAAAACCTGTTTTCCTTCTGGGATTCTGGAACTTTAGTGCATGCTAAGCAGAGAGCACCTACAGAAGCAGCTCCTGATACAAATCTTAGGCCCGGGGCTTCCCTGGACAGAAACATGACGTATAGGTTGCTGTGTTTTTGTTGCTGTTTTAAAAGTGTGCTGTCTGCAACTGTTCATGAGAGGGAGAAAGCATAGGAGGCCTGAAAATGGATTGCTCTGCACTTTGCTTTTGTCTTTTTCCCTTATGATTGGCTGAGTATCCTTACAACAATGCTGTAATAAATCATAGCCACAAATACTATATGCTGAGTCCCATAAGTCCTTGAGGAGAATAATGATAATGCTAATTTCTTAAATCAGTATGGTACTACACAAGTAAGCATATGTTTTCTAAATTTAATGAAGGTATTCCCTTTATCTAAAGAGTTTATTGTAAAGTGTTACAAGAACTTTTTTCATCATTCAATAGCTATAATTTTTTTCTCTTCCTCGTATTTACTGCTTGAATCTTCACAGTAAGTGTGTGAGATAAAATCAATGAAAAATAAATAAAAATGAATTGAATGGAAAAGTTCTCCTGAGAAACTTGGAATCTTAACAAAGTATTGTAGGTTGGAAAGTGAGTTTGGAATAAAAGAAAAAAAAATATGTTAAACATTGACTATTTTAAATTCCATTTAAACAAAATGTTCTTCAAAATGTAAAGTTTGAACTTATGCAATGGAAATAGAAACAGGAGATTATATTTACTGATATTAAAAATACAAAGAAGATAGAAATGTAATAAAATGACGCTTATCCTAATCCTGGATGGTCTCTTTCTAAAGGGGAAAGGAAAAAAAATCAAGGAAACAAACCAAAAAGTCCTTTTCTCCAATTTCAAAAGAATATATTGAAATAAACAGGGCACATAATGCCCCCAACAATATGAAATAAATGATGCACTATGAATGTTAGGATACTCTTAAAGATAATCCAAGATATGTTCTCATTGATAATGTAAATGATACTGTTTTACCTCAAAGATAGTATAACCTTCAAAAACAAACTACTAGTGCTGTCATATTTGTCTTGTTCTTTACTCATACCTGCACTGAACTACAAGTTATTTCTTTGGCATCTGTGGGGCTGAGTATGAATATTTGATTAAGCCAGTAGATGAATTATTCACTTCATATCTTCTGCCTAACTGGTGGCTGGTGTTAAGCAAGACTTCTATGTCTCTTCATGGCCGTTTGGATGCTCTGCTCGTCTCCTACTCAATGATTCCGGAGGAAGCTGAAAGCTCTAATCTAAGAAAGTCAAGGGCCATAAATGTAATGTATATTTGTTAATTCCAATGAGGTGTTCACTTTCATATGTGTAAAAATTGCTAATGTAGCCCAGCATACATTTCACTTTTCTTATTTTTCACTCCTAACATCCTGCTCCATAATTAAACTCATTTTAATTATTAGATGAAATTTAATTTTTATAAAGAAGCAATTGTAATAAAATGTTTTCTTGATGGTAGTTTGAAAGGAATTAGAGGGTGTTGGTGGAAGATGATCTATTAGAAATGGACCATGACACTTCACACTCTTCTCTGGATTCACTACTTATATATGAGTAAAGTAGTTAGAAAATACTTGGTACTATTCACTTTTTTTAATATACAGTTTTATACTCTTTGACTTGTTATGTGAAGCATAATTAAAAAAAAAGAGAAAGATTTATCAATAAGTTTATTTGCCATTTAAAATGGCAGAGTAAAACACATTTTTGGAAAGAGATCTGAAAAGTAGTTGAATATATAACTATTTTTACTAAATATTGACCTCCCTGCCTGAGAGTAATGTGACCTCAAGGGACAAAGGTTTGTGCAAACTTTTCCTGATCTAAGAGCTAGATATTAGGGCTATGCTCTGAGAGATATATCTGAGAGATTATAACGCTTCACACGCATCCCTGACTCTGACTATTCTTATTCCATCTCAAGAACTCTTCCTTTTTAAATACATACTTTTGAATGTCCAAATATTGATATCAATTAATAAAAAGGTATTCTGTTTGCTCTCTGCTTTACAAACCCAAACATATACTTCACAACTCAGCCATAAAGTTTTTTCCTCTGTTTCTCCAAGGCACATTGTACATGTTTCCACTGCATTTCCAATCTCCCTGTCATACTACATACTTCTACGTATAGTAGGCATGTACACTTGTAGCTGTGATACCTCTATCCATTCTTTTGTCACATTTATTCTTCGTGGGAACCTCAGAAAAGATCATAGGATCTGACCAATCACAGCCTTTCAAAAATGGTGAGATAATTAGGTTATTGAATTAATAAATTACTTAGTAAGTGATTCTTATTTATAATTGAAAGGTTAACCATAACGTAAAACACACACTTACTTAGGTGACTTTCTCTCTATGAATCTGTGAAAGGCGATAAAGTGAATGGTACCTAAGTTTTCTTCTAGTTCTAATATTTTATAAGATGACCACCAATAAAAATCAAACAATGTATATAAGCAGGCAATTACCAAGAAGAGAAATAGTTGCATAAGTAATATATAAGTTGTTCAATATTATTATTACATAAATACAAAATGATATATGTATTCAATTAATGATGAATTAAGATTCTGTCATTTACATGAAACTATTTATTTTAAAAAACATGGTAATTAACTGAGTTTTCAATAATGCCAAAAACTGACAAACTAATAGTTTTTCCAAGGCTATCTAACTTAGAGTTGTTTATTTTAAAATATTTATAAAATGTCTTACTGATATATGTTTGCTCTCTAATGTAAAAATTTCATTTACAGAAGTATCTTTAAAAAATAAGATATGCATGAAGATAAATGTGCGAAGATCTTTGTACAAATATTTATAGTATTAGAAGGTTAAAAGCAATCTCAATGCCTATAGCAAAGATATTACTATTGGATGCTATTCAACCACTGACAATCAGGTTAGAGAATATTTATTGATATTCTAAACTGATGTGTAAAAAAAATTTTTAGACTATCTACAATTCTTAGATAACATTATATACATTGAATTTCCTTTGTGTAGTAAGAAGTAACATTGGTTTCTGTTTTCTGTTGTTTTGATTATTTGTATTTTGCCCTTTGTTTTCTTTTCATATTTTTGCTTTTGCTTTAGAGAATACCATTTTCTTTAATTAGAAGATAATAATTAATAATATCAATATAAGAATGTTAAAGGGAAGAAATAATAAAAATTTAAAACATCATCACCAAAATTTTAATAGCATATGTCTTAACTAACGAACAAAGAACAGAAATAATGTTGTTTGAAAATAGCCTTAAAGGTTTTTCCAGGTCTTATTAAAGCATAAAGTAAGATTTACAGAGATTTATTTATGGTATAAAAATAATCAGAATTAAATAAAGTTGTGGAATATTTTCCTTCTCCTGTTTATTGAAGTCTTTATGAAATCCAGAAAGTGAAAATTATTATTATGAGAATATTTACTCTATTTGCCTTGGGCTTTTAAAAATACAAAACAAAAAGAAAAACAAAAACAAAAACAAACCAAAAAAGATCAAGGCGGCCAGCCAACCTTATTATCCATTCCATAACATTTTTTTCACATATGCTTATAGCAACTATCTTTTTCTCACACATTTTTAAAATTGAGATATTTCACATACCATATTTCACATTCACAGTTTTAAAGTGCACAATTCAGGTTTATGTTTTAGAATATTCACAAGTTGTTAAACTAACACCACTATCCAATTTCAAAACATTCTCATTCCCCTTCCCCCCAAAATCTCATCTTTTGGTAATGACTCCTCATCCTCCCAGCACCCCAGCCCTAGGCAACCATTTCTGTATCTATGGATTTGAATTTCTCTCTACACCACCACCACTAGACTCTACTTACCCTGAACATTCAGTTCTAATCTTACTGAAGTCCACTACAAACAACCCCTTCTGGCTGTCTGTTCCCTCTCATCCATTTCAGACACTGAATACTCAGGTTTGCCCATTTCAGCCTCATCAAAGAAGGGGGCATCTCTTCTAAGCAAGAAGTTGTTGATGGAGTTGGCTTCAGGGCTTCCTACTATGGTCAAAGAATCCTGGGAAAAAGTTGAGGGCAAACACCCAGTTCTCCTTAACAATAATTGGGAGACTTAGTGGTAAGTAGTAACCTGGGAAATTATAGTGAGGTTGATGGACATTTGTGTGGTCAGGCTTCAGTAAGGAATGCCACACACCACTAAGCATACAGATTTCCCAAGTTTCAGAATAGCCATGTTTTAAAGAGCAGTTTCCTGATGATAAAATCTTCCTATAAACACATAACCTTAGCCTAGCTCCAACTTCAGGCCTGTCCAATGAAATTACCCCTACCTCTAAAGACTTGGTTTCTTGGCTCTCTAAGTATCATCCCTAGAGTGGACCCACTGGGGCCCAGTACCATCTCAAACGTTCAGTGCCAATAGGGAAGCCAGAGGGAGCAGCCTGTGTGAGTGGGAGAACCCTAAGCTTCAGGTACAAGGAATAACCAGAAGAAATGCAGTACCAGTGGCTAAGAAAGAGGATGCCACATGTTCACAAGCAGGAGAGCATGTTGAGGGGGTACATCACACTGTAGGATGCCCAAGTTATAGGAAAGAGTCACCCTGCCTAAGTGAACCAGTTACCTGAGGTCCTTAAAAGTAAGACCTTACCAGTACTGCTGGAGAATATATAGGTTCTTTCAAAAAGAAAAATGGAAACAAAGATAGGCTATTTTCAATGGCTTTTCCCCCAGAAACAAAGGCAAGAAGCAGGATGGCCAACCGCAAATAAATAAATCAGTGTCAGCCCCTGTGCTAAGCTAAGACCCAGATGAACTTGGTGCTGATATTATGGACTCTGAAGATCCTGAAGCTCAGGGCCTCATGCAAGTATTGAGCCTGATTTTAGAAGAGTAATATGGACTTTGAGGTATTTCTAGCATGCTTGGAAGACACCAGGAAGAATCCTAGTCCCAGGCAGAGTTTTTAGATGGGAATTCCTGCGTCAACATGCCTCCCTCTTAGCCAGATGAAAGGAAAGGGAAAAGTGCATCGTCACACAACCACCCACTGTCACAACACAGGTTCTGAGAGTCACAGTAGGAGCAACAGGAACAGGAGCTTTGGAAACCATGAGAGACATCCCTGAAAAAATGGCATCCTCAACAATCAGTCGTCTGTCAGATTTATTCCCCTCCTCAGACACTGTGATTCACTTCTGCAAGAGGCCAAGGTCCATAAGCTTGGACCAATGAAACTAGATTTTTCAGGCCACTTTTCCCACTGGGTAAAATCTTACTTAGGGGATATTTCACAAGTATCGGGGAGCAAAAATAATTTTTTCTCTGCATTTCTAAGTTCTTGGCTGAGCCTTACCTCCTGCAATAAAAGATTAACAGAAGAAAAACAAAGAAAAGTTTAACAACATGTATATGTCCTATATTAACAGGAGAGACCCCAGAAAACTGAGTATCTCATCAAAATGGCTCAAGCTACCACCTTAACTATCATCTCCAGCTAAAGACAGAAGATATTGAGGGTGGAGCAGCCAGTTATGTGAGATTATCAGGCAAAGCATAATAAAGAATGGCATGCAGATTTTTTTTCTTAATCTTCCTTTATTTTTATGAACTAAGTTGAATTTAAAAAACATTATTATTATCAATTTAACAGGTTTCATCTTTTTAATCAGCTCCATGAAAGACATCCTAAATGCTATGAGATACAATAGAATATTTTTTTATTCCAGTATTAAAAAATGACATTCACAAATATTTTTAAGAAACTTCTGTATGACCAGGGTGGATTTTCAGTAAAACACAACAAAACAAAACAAACAAAACAAACAAAAAAAGACACCTCTAAGTAACCTTCTTGATTCCTGTGTTCTCCACTGAGAGGAGTTTCTGGAGATTTAGTCACCCCTCTCTTCCTGTTCCAGAAAGGGAGACACTCTTACAAATGGAGTTGTCTCTTTTAAATGTAAATGTCCTTATAAAAGAGTAACTTCTAGTTATGTCTGTTGTTTCTTAAAAACAATCAGCCTAAAATAATCCTTATGCTAAAAGGATAAAATCCTTATGGTAAATTCTGTTCCCTTTCCAAGTCAAATTCATCCTCTGTACTATCTTTGAAAGAAAATTTCTAGAATCAAAGTTTGCTTCCAGAGAATATGCCAATGCCTCTGAAACCTAACAAAATAGGCCACCAAGGAGCTATATCTTCCCCACCAATCTCTACCTCAGAATGGAAGACAGTTCCAAGAACAAATTTCCAGTTGGCATGAACACAGAGGTATGAGCATTGACTGGGGGTGAATTTGCTATGGTGGACTCTGGGCTAAGTCGATCTGTCAGATCTTCACTTCGACTTCAAATTGGCCAGGGATCTCTCCCTGTTGAAGGGACATCTTGAGAAAAGGTCTCTAGTGTTTTTCGTCTGATGTTAGTGTAGCCAGTCCACCTTTCTTTTATTTACTCTTAGCATGGTTTAACTTTTCCAGTCCCTTTACCTTCAACCTCTTTTTGCTATCAAATTTAAAGTGCATTTCCTGTATAGAGCATATTGATATTACTTTTTAAAAAATCATTCTGTTAATTTTAGTCCTTTGATTGGAATTTTTGAATGTTTAATCCATTTATTTACATAGACTGTGATTACTAATAAGGTAGGATTTAACTGCTAGTTAGACAATTCTTCTCTATATTTTATATCTTTTTTTCTCTATTCTCAATTTCGTTTTTGTTAAAAACATTTTGTGTGTGTGCACTATTTTAATTCCTTTGTTTTTCCTTGTATATATTTGTTGAGTTATTTTCATAGTGGTTGCCCTGGGGATTGCAATTAACATCTTACTTTTAACAATCTAGTTCAGATTAATATCTTATTTTCAGTACAAAAAGTTTGCTCCAACATAGATAACTTCATTCCTTCTACTTTGTGCTGTTATCATCGTACAAATGACATCTTTATGTTTTATAAACCCATGAGTGCAGTTTTATGATCATTTGTTTATGCAGTTTCCTTCTAAATTAGATCAGAGAAGAAAAGATTTACAAATAAAAACATTTATGATGTTTTCATATTTGTCCATGTAGTTGGCTTTACCAGTGCTCTTTATTTTTTTGTGATCAGTCTAGTATTCTTTTATTTCAGCCTGAAAAACACTATTGAAATAACTGTATGAGAAAATATTCACAAAAATGTCACAATTCTAAATAGCTCAATCTTTTCATCTCTAGCAGGGGTGGTCCAGAATAACAAAGTGAAGGAGGTTGGAAACAAAAATAAAAAACTTATTAGTGCTTTTTGTGTGTGTATATATGTGTGTGTGTGTGTGTGTGTGTGTGTGTGTGTGTATGCATGTATGTCTCTATTATCTGTCTATCTCTTTATCTATCATCTATCTACCTACCTATCTATTATCTATCTATCTATCTATCTATCTATCTATCTATCTATCTATCTATCTATCATCTACCTATCTATCATCTATCTATCTATCTATCTATCTATCTATCTATCTATCTATCTATCTATCTATCTATCTATCTCTCTATCTAGCTATCTATCTAATCTATCTTTCTATCTATCTATACTATTTACCCTGTGGGTTACAGATTTCTACTCTCATGTAATCTAAACATTCTTTTCTCTGTAAGGTGTTAACACTTTCATTAAGGAAGCTGAAGTGACAAAACATAACTCTTTTTCCTTAAGGTCTTTGTATATACCCTTAGGAATAGTCTTAGGCACAGAATAACGGTGATAAAAATTAGCTGGAGTTGATTTATACCATAAATTTTTCCAAAAGTCATTTAAATAATCCATCTGTTACCTAATCTGGTTATTCCAATTCATTCAGGTTTAGAAAATCCTGTTTTAAGTAAGAGGTTGGCTAAGCATGATTTCTGATGCAATTGCTTGTACCTCTCCAGAGGGGATACGGAGTCATAGTACTGTAGGCAGGGTACAAAATGAAGTTGCTACAAACCCTGCAACAGATCACATGATGAAGAAGTTGACAGTCAGCTTTTGACAAAACATACACATATAACTCCATCTTCTGGTTTCCAAGACTCATCCTTGTTTGCTTTGAACATGACGGTTGAGGCTCCTGATGCCCTACCCCTACTATTTAGGCCCCATAGTCTATAAATCTTCCTTTATTCTCCCACATCTGTTTAGTGTTCCATTCCTCCAGAGTTCAATTTTAAGATCTCTGGGAATCTTTTCTTTTTAAATTTCTTTGTTATTTACAAAGCTCTTTTACATTCAGTGTCTCATTTATTTTATTTCACAAAGACCCTGCCATCTGGGAGCTATTATTCTTATCTTACTAATCATCATGACAAATTAGAGAGATCCAGTGCCATGTCTAAAGATACAAAACTGCTTATTTACAGTTTGAAGACAAATCTGACTCAAAGTTTAATGTGTCTGTGTATGTGCGTGTTGTGGTTTTTGCTGTAGCAGGAATTCTTGACCTTTTCTTTTGTTGGCAGCACTCTGAACACTAGAACATTAGGCCCTATACTTGAAGGAATTTTTTTAAAGTCTCAAAGCAACACTAAAGAAGTCATCATAATTGCCAGGCGATAACAACTGTAGTAAAGTGATGTTTCTCAATGTCTTTAAAATCATCTGCATTACTTACTATTCATTCTGTGGCCTTTTAGTACCATATTACATTTGAGTATAACTGTTAACTGCTCTTATATATTCACAAGACACTGTTCTTTCCTGATCTAAGAAAAATATGGTTTTTCAATAGGCTTACTGTTTCAGCACACCCACACTTCTGATAGTAAATCAGATGCTGCTCTGCTCAGTGCCTGACATTTCCATCAGATGCACACACACACGCACACATGCACACATATACATAGACATGCACACATGTATGTATATAATTTATAGTCTTATCCTGTCCAATATTTTTCACATTGCTAAAAATTTGACTGTTTACTTTTGGGAGGACAGTGGTACAACAGGGGATAAGGAACCAGTTTAAAATCTCTAAAGCATGTCATGGTTCAATTAAATATCCTGTCAGAAAGCAATGTGAAAATAAAAATGGTTGACATCTCCTTTTAAATGCATATGTTCTGAAAGTACATTTAATGTGATATCTATATATTTAGGGTATTTAGGGAAAAAGAAATCATTAATTGATTTAGCTACTTCTTCCTCAGCTGTGAAAATGCTATTTCTGAAAAATTTTTTAACTCAACCCTACCCCGTTGATGGATTTGAACTTTAATATGGAAGACCCTTTCTTTATAATATTTCTTTCCAACTATCTCCTTAACCAGAATTCCAGGGACTAGAAATTCTCTTATTTTACAAATTCTTCTAAAAATTAGTTCTTAATATGCTGTCCAGTGCTAAATAAAAGGAAAGCCATAAATAGAACTTTACTGAAAAAATGCTAAGTAATAATAATAGCAATATTTATTGGGAATGTTATGTTCCAGATACTGTTTTAAGTTATTTGCATATATAGCATTTAATTCTCACAGCAATCTTGTGAAGTGAGTATATTTATTATAGCCACTGTCCAGATGGGAAAAATGAGGTACAGAGGGATTATGCAATTAACCAAAGTCAAACAGTTAAAGAGCAATAGAACCAGAGTTTGAATTGAACTATTAAGAATATAGAGCTTTGGCTTTATTTAAAAAATAATTTTAAAAGGAAAAGAGGGAGAGAAAGACTGATGAGAAAAAAGTTCAATTTAAGAAATGAAAGAGTTTGGTTTCCTAACAATAGGATGGTGATTCTATTTTGTTCTCATTGCTACTAGATTGGATTCCGTCCCCCTTTCTTTGTGAGGGACTGACCTAGATGATCCAGTTTTGAAATCTGAGTTGGTAGAGCTGTTGATGCAGAAACAAGAACATGTCAGTGCACCTCAAGGACTCCTTCCAGATTTGAAGTAAAAATCCAAACCCTGACACATCTTTTTCCTCATTCTTCACCATAGTATCATGAGTTACAGTTATACAGTTAGAGTATTCTGGGGGGAAGAAATTAGTGATTTATCTTTTTACTTCTTCCTTAGCAGCACAGGAAGGTCCAGGTTAGCTTTCACAAGTGAATCTCAGTGTCTACCTGGATGACTCAGTGTGTAGTTGGAGGCTGGATCCTGACTGGGAAATGCAGAAGTGATTGATCTACTGGCCTTCTTAAAGTCAACAACGATGCCAAATGTGCACTAGAGTAAATCTAGCACTTATTCAGGAAGCACTGGGTTTTAAGTTCATTATTGACATGTATCAGAGCTGTGTTAGCTACTGTAGTTGAGCTTTTAAAGTTTTAGTTCTGTAATTAAATAGTGACTAGATTTCATACTCATGCCAAGCTACCCAGCCTTATGTGAGCTGCTGAATCGCAGCCAGCAGCGTGGGAGGTAACACTAGCTGTAATCTTAATGGCTGTTAAAAGTTCATATTTAATAGCTTTAAAAATAGAAATCCAATTTGAAAAGTCTATGCAGACACCTGGAATGTAAATGGATTTCTCAAACTTAAGGTAAAGGAAAATATTGACAATGTTTCAGTAGATTTACAATAGTAGAAAGGCAAAATCATTCACTGGAGCCAAGCATCATCTTTCAGGTATGAATGATCATGAGAAGCTGTCTATATTGATCAAATAAAGCAAAATATTTTAGTAGCTTGTACATCATTGTGAATTTCATTGACAGAGTTATAATTCCTTTAACCCCAAATAATCCTTAGTTTAGTGGACCACAAAGTCTGTCTTTAATATTATTGTAATTTATCACCTAGATCTTTGCTTTAAAGCAGTTCTTACTTTTATTAGTAGGAAGAGATATGAATTACATTTAGAAAATATTTAATTTATGTGATGATCATAATTTTTCCAATGGGACTCTTCATTCTGTGGCCTACATACCGGGCTGCTTTTAAAATGTCACATTATCTTCAGGAAAAGTAGTAGCTGCTTTTTCATAGAAGCCACTTTTTATAGTTAAATATAAGATAAATACAATATAAAATAGATACTGTTCTACAGTGTTTCCTTTCATGTCTTAAGAAATAAGGCCACATTTTTATTTTGGGTTCCTTATTAAAAGCTTCATTTTCTTGGACAAATAGATTATGTGTAAGTCCTTTGGTCAGTAAATATGGTCTACATAGGTCTAGAATATTTAACCGAAAAGACTGGTTAACATGAGCTCACACACTGAGAGAGTACAATTCTCTTAAAAATGCTATAAGGCCAGAGTAGACATTCTTTTTTTTTTTTTTTAAAAAAAACATTAGTATTCCTGAAATTATTCAAAAAACGATTTATAAAATATGCATCTAAACTATGTCTGCATGAGAAAAAGATCTGGCCCCAAATTCTTTATGCTACCAAACATAGGAGAAGAACTGATGGTTGAAATGGCAGTTAGACAAGGAAACTATGAAGTTTAGAAAAAGTCAGAATTATTCTCCAAGTGCCCACCCTAAGAATAATTCTGTAAATTGCATTTATGAAAGAGTATTTAAAAGTTTTCTCGTGAGGACACAATGGCATGGCTTTGATTTAAAGCTCTTGGCTCTGGCAAAAATTAAATTTAAGTTCATTAAACTAAGCACATTGTATTAAATACAGATCAACTCATTACTGAGCATCAACTCAATCATTGATGAGAGCTCTTTGAAAGGCCCATCATTATAATATTAAATGTCATTTTATTACCAGACAGTAACTGCCTGATTAAAATCTTAAATGGATGGGGATCATTGAGAAGCCATATTGAAAGTATCTTCTAGCTGATTATTAAAGTAAAATCTGCTGTAAAGGAAAATATTAATGAAAATGACTAATTTCCTTGCCTCACTGTCTTTTCCTTTTCACTTATAAACCCCTAATTCAAGACTTAACTTTCTCTCTTTTATTACTGTAACTTTCCACTGTCATACCCAAACTCTCTTTAAGTAAATTCAAGATAAAACAGCTACAGAAAACATCCCAAAGTCTCTTTTGAAAAATATGTACATTCTTTGCTCAAAACCTTTTGATAGATTTACAATAAGAAAATAACATTCATCTTATCCTAACATTCAAGGCCTCATATAATCTGAATGGTACTTTTTTTCTATTTTTAATTTTATATCTGTTATCTAGGAAATAATGATGCATAACAATGATGAATTACTTACTTTTCATGTTACATGACATAAGATTAAGTTGATTATGTTTATGATTAATTTACTACAGTTATATTTTTAGGATAAAGCCATAATATGTTTTAAGCTTTCTCAAGCTATTGTATAAGTACAACATACTCTGTAATTCAAGTTCACTTAATGAGTGTTAGCCTAAATTCATATGTTACATGCTATAAATTCAGAAAAAAATAGTGTTTTAAATGAAAACTGGCATTGGAAATAGAAAAGAATTATCAGTTATATATCTAGTTTGAAAATCTAGAAAAATATTCAATTAATATAGTTGTCTATGTTATCTCTTTATTTTCATAGCATTTCCTCCATCAAGTATTAAATCATGCTTAAGCATAGTATAGTGATTTCTAGAAGCAATTATATTCTGCATTTCCCATTAATGAATAATTGGTCCAGCGATACTGTCAGTTGAGCTCTTTCTTAGTTTATGCAGCAGTTTCTGCAACCAATAAACAGAGAGGTAAACAGGTGTTTGACTGTGATACTATTTATATGGTTAACAGATTCTAGAAAACATGAGAAATGTATTCTATCCTAAAATAAATGCAAATAATAATTAGATATTAAACGTATTTAATGTCTGTGAGGCTCAGGAAGAATTCTGTTTGAGGAGCTATAAAATCTGATGGATAGTCGGATCATTCAAAAAACTAACATTGTCAGAATGTCTGTCATTTGACCCCAGTGTTTCCTATCCACTAAGTGGCAGGACAATGAATTCCCTTGAGACTGATTAAAGCTGCAGATCCACTTTCCAGACAAATGAACATAACCAAAAATATTTTCCAATACTTTGAAGGAATTATCAGGAACATTGAAGCACTGGGTTCCAGATTGATAACACTTTCTTACCTTATCAAAAAAATTACTTTTCTATAATTTATTCACTCAAAAAATATTTATTGATTCCTAGCCTAAGCGCTGAAGGAATGACCATGTAGAAGGCATACTGCATGCCTTGAAAAACTCATATTCTGATAAGACGCCAACAAAAAAATAATTCAAAACAGTGTGAAGAATTTTGTAAAAGAGAAAAAATGTCAGAGAATCAGAGAAACCAGATACTGATTTCTGAGGAAGATCAAAGAGGTTGCACTTGATCTAATTTTCAGAGAATATCTTCAACTATGGAGAGGGGATAGACTGATGAAGGTGGTGGCATGAGCAAAACTGTGGGTCAGTGAAAGCAGAAAATGTCTTCAAAAATGGGTTCCTTGATCATAATTTTTGTACAAAAGAGATAACTGGTATATAATTGCAGGGTAATAGCTTAATTGTATATATGTAAATAAATACATATACACACAAACACATACATACACATATGCACACTGAATTATACCAATGAGTTGTTAAAAAATATTTGAAGCCTACATACTTTGAGTATATTACATTGACTCTTTATTTAACTGCCTTTAGTAATTTATATTTTTATATTATTCACTAGTCTTTAATCTGAGGTTGCTTAAAGATGAAGAGGTAAAGTCTATTACTACATTTGCTGTAGAAATACTATTATGATCATTGTTTACTGTATCATTCCCACTATGAAACTCCATGTGTAAAATTTCATTTATAATTTAAATCTTTGAACATTTTTTTTGTTTTTGTTTAATCTTATAAGAATTTGTTTTCTCCTCTCTTAAAACATGTAGCTACTGATCATGTTTTCATGTGGCTATTAGGAAGCTCACAGAAAATTTATAGCTTGTAGATACTTGTCTTATTTATATTTTAACTGATTTGGATTCTCTATTTGTGCTTATATTTTAACCATCATTTTGTTGTATACTTTCTGTGAGCTATCATGATCCTTTGAGGCAAGAGATGGAGTATTGCAGGCTAGTTAATGAGCAAAGCAAATATGAAAACACTGCATAGGTCATGAGCTTCTTAAGTTCAAAATTTTCTCCATTTCTAGCCTTATATAAATCCTTTTAAATTCTTATTATATGTCCATGTGATTTATAAATAACATGCATGTATAAATGTTATCTTTTTTAAAAGTTAAGTATTTGTGATACCCAGAGATGTTATAGAAAAACAAGATTAATTTTAATATATTTAAGTGGCTTATGATATATTTCTATTCAATTTTCTAAATCTTCATTCCTTATTTTACGTGCTCTAAGTTAGAAACTTTCAATTGTTTCTGAAGCATCTATGATATGCATGCAGGCACTCAACAAAAATGTTCCTTGGTTTGGTTTATCATGTCACTTTGCAAATAAGCTATTGTCTACCCATGAAATAAAAATAGAATAATAACAGGAGAAAAATCATCTCGAGGGTCTGAATTATTCAGAATGACAAAACAGGTGCTCAAAGTCTGCCTGGCTGATTAACAGAACCGGTAGTTCATCACGGTATGTATTGTATAACCCAGATTAGAAAAGTAGAAAAGAATTAAATCAAACTAAATTAGAATAAAAAAGAAGTGATGAGCTATCTCTCTTCTGCTTATTGTGCCAGTCAAGGTAAGAACATTGCAGAGAGGCACTTAACTGTTAAACAGAAAGACATTTTTTCTCTTCTTTCATTTAGTTTCTGAAACTTTCACCTCTCATTGTTTTGAGCAACCTGCTCATCCCACTAAATTTATATCTCTTGGTATAGCTTTATTCAGAGACACTGCTTGTATTATTTAATGCCTGTGATAAACAGGTGTCTTTCACAATATCACTTTTGGAAAATTGAAAGTTTATTCAGAAAGTTTTCTATTCATCAATTCTGCCAAATCTATGGGGACTAAACAAAATCTTTGATTTCTTCTAAAATTAGATAGCCCCATATGGCAGGGATATGATTCACAAAATTCATGACTTGCTGTAATAATGTGATAGATGTTACTGTGGATAACAACGATATAAATGCTTGCTCACACTAAAAAGACTAAACATTACCATTATTTGTAACTTAATATTTGTTCTTTGGAAAACCATCATCTGCTTTGGAAAAAGAATGGGCTTCTCCAGTACCATCTGTTCGTTTTCCAATTGTATTATGCTAATTTGCTGACATATAAAGATTCTGGCAGGAAAACTCATAATTTCTGATTTATTCACCAGAAAATAAAACAGTTCCTTTATTCCTTTTCAAGGGTATATTTATCTTTTCAGTAAAATTGTATTCTTCTACCTTTCAGTCACTTCGTGCCTTTGTCTCCTTGGTATCGTTTTAACCATTCTCTTGTCATTATACTAAAAAGGCTTATTCTATTGTTCTGTTCTTATTCTTCGTTGGTAAAACCCAAACCCTAGGCCAGTTGAACTTTCTTTATCATTATATGATGGATGCTGAGACATGCTAATGAAAATTCACACCAACACAAAAATTGATATTATAAATTGTCACTTACCTGTGCCCCAATAACTATTCTGCATTTATTTTGTTCAGTCAACTCTCCAAATTATCCACAACAGATGTTTCTTATCAATATCCTTATATTTTTATTATCATAAACTCATTCTCTTCCAACATAAGATCATGTCTCTTCCAATGCTTCATTCAGAAAACAGAAGCATCAAAAGGGCACTTCTTTACTTTCCCCCATGAAAGCAAATACAACATACTTTCTTCCTTCCTTCAAATGATGATGGATGGGGCATCTATCCCTTTTGTAAAGATAGTCCTTCTGGATGTGATTATGATTCCATAACTTTCTACTCTTGTAGATACCTTGATTTTTTAAAAAATTCCCTTCGTCTCTAACTTAAAATTTTTTTTTTCTCTGACCAACAGTTCTTTTCTCTTAATCTTTGGAATATGCTTAACTCTCATCTCAATTTAAAAAACAAATTCACTTTACTTGAATCCAAATCTCTTTCCAAATGCCTTCTTATCACTATCCTCACCTCCAAAGCCATAAAATGAGTCAGTATTTGCTGTATGAACTTCATATTCTACTTATCCTTAAACTGATTTTGGTTTCTAATATTCCACAGATAGTGTTCCTATAGGAATTCCAACAACTTCCATATTGCTAAATTCAATGAATACTTCTCAGGTCTTAAAATGATTGCAATGATTTATTTTATATGTTAATTGCAATTTCCTATGGTAGACTGATAAATTATAATTCCTTTGATAGCACAGATTTTGACTTTTTATTTATTATATCCACAATTATATTACACACTGCTGAAAAGTATTTATTAATGAACAAATCAATCATGCAGAATAAATATAGCTTCAGACTGATATACTACAATGCTGAACTTACTCTCTATTTTGCATGGAAGAATTTATATTTTTTACTGACTCTAAATATACAATATATTTCAACACAAACACAAACAACTAGAAACACAAGACAAAAAAATAAAATTTCAAATAGATGATATTAGAAAAAAATGGATTAAGAAAATAATATATAATGAGTATGATGTTTAAAACTTTGTTCTTAAATTCTTTTTCTTAATAATTTTTATAGAAGTATAATTTACCTACAGCAAAATGCAGAGTTCTATGAGCTTTGAAAATTAATACACCCATGTAAGTAAAACCACAATTAAGATATAGAACATTTGCGTCACCTCAGGAAGTTCCTTCATGCCCCATTAAAACCAATCCACCTGTAGCAGAGGCAATTACTGTTCTGATTTTTATCACCATGGATTAGTTTTGCCTGACCTTAAACTTTATAAAATTGGCCTCACACATCATGCATGAGTGTCTGACTTCTTTCACTCAGCATATTTTTTTCTTTTGAGATTCATCTGCTATTGTATGCATTAGCACTTTCTATTTTTTACATTATAAGAATATGCCACTCACCTTATTATAAACATTTCCAGTACTGTTTTTAGCTTTTGGTGATTATAAATAAAGCTGCCATTAATATTGTTGTAGAAGTCTCTTTGTGAATATGTTTTCATTTCTCTTGGATAAATATCTAAGGTGCTTACATCCCTACCAATATATAATATAAATTTTCAAAATTTAGTTACTATAGTAGACATAAAAGATTTCCCATGATGTTTTTATTTACATTTCCTTGATGATTTGTGCCACTTAGGACCTTTTCTTGTGATATACATTTTTATCTCATTTTGTTAATTTCTTTCAAGTATTTTGTATTCTGTATTAGATTAGTTATCCTTTTACTATCCATTTAATTTGTTGACTTTTCCTCCTTCTGTCTAGACACATCAGTGTGTGTGTGTGTGTGTGTGTGTGTGTGTGTGTGTGTGTGTGTGCGTGTGTGCGTGCGTGTGTGTGTGTGTGTGTGTGTGTGTGTATAAAATTTTTTCTCCTGGCTAGAAGTCCTTGGTCAGTTAAATTTATTATAAATATTATCTTCCAGCCTATAAACTGCATTTTTATTTTCTTAAGAATGTTTATTGAATAGCATGCACTTTAAATTTTTAAAAGAAAATTTAATAATTTAAAAAATGGTATGATTATATTTGAATTTTCTAAGAAATATTTGCCTATTTCCAAATCATAAAGGCATTCTTTTGTATTTTCATCCATAAAATTCAGCTTTTACATGTAAGCTTATTTTCCTCCTCAAATTAATTTTTGTGTATGGTATGAGAAGTAATTTATTTATTCTTCCATTTAGATCAGTTATACCATCTTGACTGGTTCAGAGCACTTCATTATTTTCACTGAACTGTGTTGGTGCTTTGAACAAAAGATATTGACTATATGGGCAAGAACTTATATATGGATTTTTTTATTGTGTATTAAGATCTATTTGTTTTTGTTATGCTGCCATTATACTCTCCCGATTATCTTATAGTAAGCTTTATAGTAAGCCTGAAATCATGCACTTTTAAGTTCACTTTTTCAAGATGATCAAAGCCATTCAGATCTTTTTAATTTCTATACAAATTTTAGATTCTATTTGTCAATTTTATTAAATTCATTTAACTATTCTATTTTACTAATATAAATTATATTTTTAATCAATAGACTTTACTTTTAGATCAGCTTTAAGTTTACAGAAAAGTTGAACAAAAAGATATAAATTTGCATATAGAAAATCCTAAAGACACTACCAAAAAAGAAAAACTGTTAGAACTAATGAAAGGATTTGATAAATTTTCAGGATACAAAACCAATATTCCAAAATCAGATGTGTTTCTCTACACTAACAATAAAATACTTGAAGAGCAATGCTCTTAAATAACTTTAGAAAACAATCTCATTTATAATGGCATAAAAAAAATCTTAGGAATAAATTTAACCAAGAAGTCGAAAGATTTGTACAGTCATGTGCTGCTTAACAATGGGGATTCATTCTGAGAAATGCAATTTTAGACAATTCAGCCACTGTGGAAACATCATAGAGTGCACTTACTCAAACCTAGACAGAATAGCCTACTACACTTCTACTCTATATGATATAGGGGAGAAAAAGTAAATTTTTTTTACCCTTCTTGGCTCTTAGCTGAGAAATCCCTGTAATAAAAGACATTAATAGGAGAAAAACAAAGAGAAGTTTAATAATATATATCTCCTTTATACATGAAGGAGACTCAGGAAACTCAGCAACTCACCAAAATGGCCCAAGAAACAATCTTAAATACCATCTTCAACTGGAGATGAAAGGTGTTGGGGGTGGGGGAGTCAGTTATGGGAGGTTATGAGAAGAAGCACTGTAAAAGATGATTGTGACGCAGATTTAAGTCCTAGTCTTCTACAGTCAGGAATGTCCAGAGATAATGCCATCTCCTCTTCCTGGTACAATGAGGGAGACACAAATGGAGAGTTCCTTTACAAATGTAAAATTTTTCTTTTTCATAGGTTAATTTCTACTTGGTTTTCAGTGCTTCTCCTATGTCTGCTGTTTCTTAAAATTACCCAACCTAAAATAATACTTATGCCATGGAGATAAATTTTGAGGTGACAAATTCTGTTCCACTACAGCTCTAAGGCCATAAACTTATACAGCAAGTTACCGTCCTAAGTAGGCAATTGTAACACAATGGTATTTGTGTAACGCATTGTGCTACAACATTTTAACTGCTACAATGTGAGCTTATAGATTATATAAACTATCAGCTTATCACACCATCATATATGTGATCCATTGTTGACAGAAATGTCATTAGGCAGCAAATGACTATGATGAAAGAAACTGAAGACAAGGCAAATAAACGGAAAGATATTCTGTGTTCATGGATCAGAAGAATTAGTATTATTAAAGTGTTCATATTACTCAAAGCTATTCCTATCAAAATTCCAATGGCATTTTTTTTACAGAAATAGAAAAACAGCACTAAAATTTGTATTGAACAGCAAAAAACTCCAGATAGCCTAAGAATCCTGAGAAAGAAGAGGAAAGTTGGACGCATCATACTTCCCTATTTCAAACTATACCCCAAAGCTATAGTAACAAAACAGTATGGTGCTGGCATAAAAAGAGTCACATAGACCAATGGAAAACAATTAAGAGCCTCAAAATGAACCCTTTCAGATATGGTCAACTAGTGTTTGATAAGAATACTCAGTTAGGAAATAATAGTTTCTTCAATAAATGTTGTTAGGAAAACTGAATAATCATGTAAAAAAATGAAATTAGACCCATCTAACAACATTCACAAAAATTAAGTCAAAATGATTAAAGATTTAACCATACAATCTGAAAGCACAAAACTCTTAGGAAAAAAAACATGGGGAAAGAGCCATTTGATATTGGTCTTTGGTAATATATATATATATATATATATATATATATATATATATATATATTATATAGGCTATGACATGAAAAGAACAAGCAACAAAAGAAAAAAATCAAGTGTGAGTACATCAAACTAAAAAGCTTCTGGACAACAAAAGAACGAATCAAGAAAATGAAAAGGCAACCCATGGAAGTGGGAGAAAATATTTGCAAACCATATATCTGATAAGAAGTTAATATCCAAAATATAAAAGAAAGTCATACAACTCAATAATGAAGGTGTTTTGTATTTAATCATAAAGGGTTTTGCATTTTGTGAAATGATTTTTCTATTAAGATGATTGTGTAATTTTCTACCATATTCAGTCAATGTGGTAGATTGCAATGATGAGTTACATGTTAGTGTACTGATTAATTTCATACTATGTAGGTTTTCTCTAGACTGTTAATGTTTCCTAATTTAATTCCATTGTAGTAGAGAAAATACTTCATATGATTCAATGCTTTAAAGTTTATTTAAATTTACTTCATGGTCTAGCATATGGTCTATTTTGGTGAATGTTTCATATTCACTTAATAAATGTATATATTGTGCTGCTGTTGGTGTAGAGCTTTGGATATGCAAATTAAATCTAGTTAATTAATAGCGTTTTTACATTTTTCTGTCTTTTTGATGGTGTTTTCTTTAAATGTTTGATAAATACTCAGACATAAGTGCTGAAATTTCCAGATATAGATTTTCTATTAATTCTTTTAGATTTCTATCTTTTACATCATGCAATTTGAATTAGGTGCAACACATTTAAAATAGTTTCTATTGTTTTCATGAAACACATTTTACAATTATGAAATATTTTATGAAAATGTCATTTTGAAGACTGTCGGATATTAACATAACTACTCTACTTTTATGTTTAATGTTTGCATGTCTTTATATAATTAAAGTACATGTCTTGTAGACACTATATATTTGTTTCTTGCTTTGTAATCATACTGACAAGCTCTTTTAATTAGACTGTTTCATTCCCCTTACATTTAATAAAATTGTTTATATGATTGAATTTAAGTCTCCCCTCTTGAGTTTTATTTTCTCTGTGCCCCTTTTGCTCTTTATCTGTTCCATATTTCCTACCTTCTTTTGGATTAACTAAGTATTTATTAGCAGTACATTTTATCTTCTGCATTGGTATTTTTAGCTGCATGTGTCTCATTTATTCAGTAGTTGCTCAAGGGATTAAAATATGTACCTACATTTATCACAATCTATCTTGAATTAACATTACACTGCTTCATGTATAATGTAAGAGCCTATAGTAGTATACTTACATTTACTGCCTTCAATAAACTTTTAAAAAATTGCAGGAGAAAACTAATCTTTTATAGGTACTCACTTTCTGGTGCTCTTCATCTTTTCTTATAGATTCATATTTCCATCTGACAGTTTTTCCATTGGCATGGCTTGTCAGGTATGTCAGCTGGTTACAAAAAATATGAAAATGCATTCATGTCTTCATTATTTGGGGAGGATTTTTGTTTTGCTGAATATAGTTTTTGTTTTTATTTTTTTTTTCTCTCAGCATCTTGAAAATGTCATCTCATTCACTTCTTAGCTAATATTGTTTCTGAGGAAAAGTGCTAACATGTGGTTTTTGTATTTATCCTGTTCAGGGTTCATGAAGAATCACAGACTTGTGAGGTTTTGTTTTTTGTCTAAATTGAGAAATTTCAAATATTATATACAGATATGTATTTTCTTCCCCTTTCTCTCTCTCTTCTTTTACTGAGAATCTATTTACAAGTATTTTAGATCTCTGATATTGTCCCACATGTCACTGACACTGTTTTTTTAAAATCATTATTTTTTCTGTGCTTCATTTAAAATAATTGCTATTGATGTTGTTTTTCTGATTTACTTATTCTTTCTTTTGCAATGTCTAATACTTCTCCTAAGCCAATCCAAAGATTTCATATATTATATTTTTCAGATTTAAACTGAAATTTATCTCTTTAAATTCTCCATGTCCATCATATTTATATTCTCCTTTACATTATTTTGCTTCTTTATGACAGTTATTTAGTCTAGGTCATCTGTGTGACTGTGTCTATTGTTTGTTTTTTCTTGATTAAAAGTTAATTTTTCTCTTCATGCCTAGTAGTTTCTTATTGACTATTGGAAATTGTATTTCTCTAAAGACTGTTGATGTTTGTTCCAACTGATAAATTACTGAAGAATCACACAGACTCTTTTCAAGTATTGGTATCAGGATATCGGCTTTTGTTTAGATGGGCCTATTTCGGTTTTTCTCTTAGCCTTAGTCTGTATCCTTTAGTCTGTGGTTCTTATTCCTAAACTGTAATCCTGCTAGCTTTCCAGTAAATAAAGCCCACGATTTTTATCTGTCTCCACTAACTTAATGGAATTTAGACTTCAAACTCTTCTCTTAGCACCTAAATATCAATTTCTGCTCTGTTCTTAAGTTTGCCAGTTTCTTCTTAATTTCCTGAAAAAGAATTTGTACTCAAATTTTGGGGCTTCTCCCTTTTCTAGGATCTCTCTTTCAATTTTCATGTGCTCTGATAGCCCCAGAGTCTGAACTTTGGCTCCTAATTCCAGTAATACTTCCATATTTAACTTGAGTTTTGTCCTCAATGTGCCAAGAAGCTAAAGAAAACTATGGACAAAGAACTAAAAGAAATAAGAATGATGTTTCATCAAATAGGGAATATCTGTAAAAAGTTAAAAATGATCTAAAGCTATAATCAAAGCTCTGCCTCTTTCTCCATGTGGTGGTCCTTAGCAGCAACATGTTACAGAATACTTGGCACATCTCAGATTTCATCATAACAACCCCTTATCAGCCTACCTTTGTAGTAAACTGGGCTTATATGATTGGTAACTCCATCAGATGAAAAAGGACAATCCTTAATAAGGAGAAAAGTGTTCTGTTACTAGAAAGAAGTAATTTAAGAAGAAAAAAGAAAAAAAAACCTGCCTGGAACTAGGTTTTTCTTCTATGTATACTATGTAAATGTTGTTGACCTTAACATAGTGTATGTAACCCACAGAACTAAGGTCTGCCCCTTCTGTAGAGGGAGAAAACTCATTATCTGGCTCTGAGTCTAGGATCTCTGTGTTAAATTTTTCTTGATCAGGTCTAGTTCAGCCAATTTGCTGTTGTCCAGTGGTTAACCATTTTGTATCACTTAAGTTCTGTTTTCTGGGGTTCCTCTTATACCTTGTTCTTTGTGGGTACAAAGAAGACTATCTTTTGTGGGGACTGTACTATTTTTGCCTATAATTTTTATCTGGCATGACTGGAAGAACCTGGACATTGTATTTATTCTTGTTTTTGTTTTGATTTGTTTTTTAACCAACCCAGGCCTTTGTTTGCTAGAAATTTCTCTGGAAATATTCCTTAAAACTTGAATACAGGGCAATTTGAATTTCTTTGACTCTAAGATCTAGTAAATAAACCTGAAGACGTAATTCAGTTATGGTCTTTAAATCTTGACCCTGCTTTAAAACTTTCTGCATTATCAGCATTTCTGAGTTTTGCTTATCCCTTAGACCTCAGTTAAACCACTTCTATTTGACATTTACCTCAGAAATGATAGTCTATAGTCATGAGATTCAGCTGATCTGATTATAATACCATATTACATTCTAGAGATATAAATATACTATCTTTGTTGGCACATGAAGAAATGTGTTTAGACAAAGCCTAGGGCATCTGGCTTTACTATGTTCTCTGGCTTTAACTAGGTCTTAATATATTATTTTTGCTGTTGTTTCCAATTCCTCACCCTTTCATGTGCTAGTGTTAGTAGACAGATCATCTGGGACAGTTAATGTGGAGACTTTTCCAGTTGTACAAAGTACATAATTATTTGACTCAATCATTTGAATTGCTGACTCTAAGCAGACAGTAATTCTCAACAAAGCTATATTTTCTTTCTTCTCTTTTACAAGGAGAGCTTAAGTAAAAGCTTGGCTTTTCGAGTATGATATTATTAAAGAAGGCAATAAATAGCAAATATACCAATATCTTGACTATTTTCCTATCAGATCTTCTAAAGCCCCAGTGTCAGTAGACAAATTGCTAGTGGCTAAGGATACGACAGATAACAATTTGCCCAGGAGTTTTACTATTCCTAAGTTAATGACCTCAAACTCAAAGTTGAAGAAATTCTCACTGTTTGGTATTCTCTATTATTTTTTTTGACAATTTAAGGTCTGTTAAATGCACTGACTTCTTTTGAATTTTTCAAGGCTTTCTTTTATTGTAAGGGCAAAAAACAAATTTAAAGTAGCTTAAACAAAAAGGGACATTTATTGGCTTCTTGTATAGCTATTATCTGAGGTATCTATTTTATATTGTATTTAAAAGGGTAATAGACTAAGCCATAAAAAATAAACATTTATAAATGAGGCAAAGGTATCGAAGGATAAGGATAATTTAACACAGATAGGGTTTAAGTATTATAGAAAAATGCTCAATAATCTAAAGCATTACTTTTACCCTGACACTTTTTCTAAAGAAAAGTGTCTTTACTGGACTACATTTACCTGTATAGAAATGTAAAGGAAAATTATAGGGGAATATAGTGAACAATTTGATGAGAGAGGGCAGCTATTTACATATAGGGGGAGAAGGTGGGTTGAGGACAGAAGGCAAATTGTTGAGAATATCAGTGGAGAAAAACAAAGGTCCTGTTGTCATGTTGAAGGCCAAATGCCAGAAATCAACGGGGTCAGTGAAGAATATCTGAGTAAATCTACTGATGGCAACTGACTATGAACCTACCTACACACTGTAACATACTAGACTCAGGCCAATCTCAGAATAAGCCTCAAGGGCATCACTTTTTATACAACATAAAAGGTTGTAAAGTTTTTAGATTTTCATTTAGCCCAGCACTTCAATTTACAGATGACAAAATAGACTAAAAGAAAGAACACCATAGCTTAAAAAAAATGTTAGTAATCTCTTTTGTTAGATTAAAAAAATAAAACAAACAAATAACAACAACAACAAAAAAACAGACTTGATTTATGAGCCAAGATAGAAGTAGTTCTACACAATGTTGCCTATAAAAAGTACTCACAGGTCCTTGTAATTCTAATAATATTATCTGTATTTTCACACCTTAAGTCACCTTGGAATAAAAGGAAATATACTTTTCATTCCCAGGAAAGTATAACTTCTTTAAAAGAGCAGTATAATTTAAGAAAATAAAACCAGCAATAAACATGATTTCTAAATAAATATTTGATAACTATTATAAAAAAGGCAATCTGGTGAACGAAATTGAGTTAATCTAATAAGACTGACATGTATACTGACGGGGAGTAAGTGATTATATTTTAGTGGATTGCATTTAAATGTACTGCCCACACAATTTATAATATGCAAATCTGAATATCATACAGAATCAATGAAAATTTAACCACTCATTTTTCATAGTTCTGCAATAAAGCAAGTAATAAAGTCAGAGTAGGAAGAAATGACTTCACATCATTTATGAGAAATAAGGACTTTATTGGTATTAAGAAATGCAAAGAAAGATTACTTTGAAGTTTTAACTTCAGTTGAAAAGTGTCTTCAGTATAAAAGATTCATGATTCATTTAATATGTTTTATTATCTTATACTTGGTTTAAATTTAATTATGTGATATCCATATATATATCTATATATATATCTATATATATATACACTCAGAGTATCTTCCCTATCATCTAGAAGTCAATTTAGTATCAGTTAAGTCTCTTTATCTACAATTGCAGTTTTGGGTAACAAATGTGGTTATCATCTATACTTTCATAATAAATAAATGTATTTTTATTTATTATAAAAATTATGTGTGTCATAAATAAAAATAATAATTTATAGGAACTATAAATAGTATTGAAAAAAATTTATTATCTTCTGGTAAATAATAATTGTACTGAGTAGTCTTCCTAAAATCTGTAGTTTTGTAAAGTTAGATTCATAAATGATGTTTGACATCATTAAAATAAAAAATTTAAAACACTATCTCTTTGCCAGTATATAAAGGGATCAATCCTTGAATACATGTATCATACTGTAAATGGTTTACATTAACTCAAAGTTTCATGTTGCATAATATCAAGTAACATAATTATCATTTGAGTAAAATTTTGTTAGAAGGTGGTTGTTGAAAGTAGGTACTCTGGGGTTAAACTGAGTTAATTTAAATCCTGAATGATTTTCATTAAGTCTGTGACCTTGGTAAGTTACTTTACCTCTTGAAGGCCACAGAATTTTCATCTGCAAATAGGGAGAATGAAACCTACCAAATTATATAAGGCATTCAGTAGAGTGCCCTCATACATTCTTCCCTTATGTTTGATCTTATCAGAAGGAAAAAACACTGTATTGCAATAAAAATGTATCAATATCAGTAAATTTTAAAATATTTCACATTCTGTAAAGGTATAATTGTATTATTTATATTTGTTTGGAAACATTTTGTGTATTTTGTCTGTAAAATAGAATGTACTAAATTATTGAATTTAAGAATACAGATCTTACATATTTAAGACAACTGGAGATACATGGAATAATATAAAGACAGAGAGGCTCTAAATATCCTATAATTTTGAGATCCCAAAATTGAATAGGTAAGGATGTTGCTAAACCCTGACCAAGCATAGGGTGCTGGCTTAGTGCTCTTCCCTCATCTCTTATGACTTCATTGGCATGGGCTGCTTCCTAATGTAGTGTCATTTTCATATGAAGCAACTGAAAATAATGAAAGTCATGAACACTGTAGAAAATCTGGAAAAAAAACAGAGTTATTGCATTGTCTTACATATGACTAAAATGCTTTATTAAATCATGTTCTCTTACCTCTTTCAAACCCCTACTAAACTGCCTTTACTAAACATTTTCCCATACAGATTGACCATATATTATTAACTGTAAAAAAATAATTATAAAGTTGGGGCAGTATGACAAAAATTGAGTTTAATGTGTGTTTTCCCTATTTTTCTCTCCTCTCATTTAAAGTAGATAAACATATCATTGACTTCCTTTCTCAAGGGGGTTTTATAGTAGTGTTTTAAGCATAGTCGGGTCTAGTTTTGAGATCCTAATTTTTTGATTATGTTCAGTTCTCTGGTATTCTGAAGCAAAGCAAAATTAACATTTCTGGCATCCAATTGCTATTTTGTTAATTGTTATTTGTTGTAATTGTCATTTTGTTCCAATGTTCTAACGCATAATGCTTTACAGGAAGTCAGACTCCTTTGAAAATTCACTGCATTACAACAGTTTTAGCCCCTCCTCCACATCCTTCTCAGTTGCTCTTTGAAATTTAATAGGTTTAGATTCATAAAAACTTAGGTGTCAGGTCTGGATATGCTACTTGCTATCATATGAAATCAATATTTTTGTAGGTGAAAAGTGGTAGTAACTGGCAATTTCATGTGGTTCAACATAAATAAGTGTTCTAGTCCTCTTTCCTCAATTGTCAGTAAAGGCTAAATAAATTTGATGTAAAAATTAAATAGGATAATGTATTTAAAGCATTTAGCATCTCATTTGGCATAAAGCAGATCAATTTATGATAGCTTTAAAATTATTATTGTATTACAATCTATGCCTATATGCAGGAATATTTGGATTGAGAGAATATTATTAGAGGGGAGTGCAATCTACCCTTTTCACACATCAGTCTTTTAAGACAGAGATGGATGTTTGATTGGTAAAGGGTTCATGTCACTCAATCATAGAATTGTGGTTTAGACACCAGGAAGCTTATATTTTGGGGGCACTATTATTTATTGAATAAAGCTTGGATGTACCATGAATTCAAATCTGATTATCTTTCTTTTGATCCTAGTCCAGCTGGATTCTGACATTAGACTGTCTTTCTCTTTAAATTTTATTACTTGCAAGTTTCTGTATTTTTATGTAATTCATGGATAATTTAATTTTAAAAAAATGAGAAAGATTCATTGAGGGCTGTTAGTCATAAACTATTTGAAACCCAAGATGCTATAGTAATATCTCTAAAATAAATTTAAGGACACAATTTGAAATGTTTTTATTACTGTGAACATGTAATTCAATTCAGTTCAATTACTTTATAATCTTGTAAGTACAAGTATACAAATATCACTTTTATTGATGGTTTCTCTGAGCCTTCATTTGTTGTCACTTTACTTGCATAGTTGCTACCAATTACATGTTCTATGAAATTTTCACATCATAGGTTCAATTTATATTATACAACTCTAGGTTCATGTTTAATATTTTCACTTATGACATATTCATGTGAAATGTCCACTCTTTAACAACTGTTTTTATTACCTATTTTACTTATTTTCATTTGCACAAAAGATGCATTTCACAAAGGATCTACTTTGTTTTAGGATTTTCACAAAAGATCTACTTTGTTTTAGGATTTTTCAACAAAATGTGTGTCATAATGGTGTACAAGAAATACAGAACATTACTACAGTGCCAATGCTTAATATTTATGCATGGTACTGAGATGCATTTATGAAGGAGAATCAACAGCTAAAATAAATATAAGAATATCTACAAACATGATATGAACAAAAATATACTTTTTAATAACTTCCTCACAATGTGTTTTATTCATTCAGTGCTATATTTTCAGATTCCATTGGGATGAAAACAAAATTCATACAGAAATATGTCAATCATTAAATTGCATGCCCATTATATGGGGAAGGAAAGTCATGTTTATTGGCAACTTATATCCTTCAAACTAGGATACCTCACTAAAGCTGAAAAAAACCTACAAAATTTCTGTTCCAAGTCATAGGTTAAAACATAGAATCTAAATAATCTAAATGATAGCTATTCTACTAGCTTGTAAGCACATTCATCCCCTTAGCAATATTATAATATAAAATACTTTTATAGAATTTATTATTTGTCTTAAGTTTAATATATACTAAGTAAATCCTGAAATATTATGTTCAAAACATTTTAATTGGTGTGACTATTACAAATTAAATAAAAAAACATAATGAAATTTCCCTGTTAATTTGAAATCAGAGAAATGTTGAAAATAAGTCAGTGATTCCAAGTTTATGTTCTAGAAATTAAAACACAACATTCAAACACTCAATAGCAACATGCAGCTACTTTATGTTTCTGAGAAATGAGAATTATCCAAGCTATTTGATTCATCCTTCGTGAAACATACAATGGTGATAAGATACTAGGGAGTACTTCTCTTAGGAGATACAGGTAGAATTCTAACTGTATTAGAAAAATCCTGAGCATCATTTAGGTCATTGTTGCAAAGGATGAAATGGAGTTATTTTAGATGAAAACAATCATATTTGATGAAAAGTTTGGGCAATGGCCCCTATGAGATAAAGCAAATGAAACTGTGCTCCTTTGACCTAGAGGAAGAAAGGATGATTCCAATTTACAAGGAGACTCGAGTGTATGAAATGGCTCTTAACAATAGATGGGGAGCAGGTCTTTTCCTAGACATAAGAGTAAAAGGGCTCTAATTAGATTATAAATCAGAGAGATAGTTTATTCTGTAATAGTTATAAGATCCTGGAAAGAATTATTTTAAGGGTAAAAGTAGAATCTGCTTTTCTGAGTGAGAAGAGTCTATCTTAATGGTACTCTGAATAACTCAGGCAGAGAGATAATTTAGCTGACCTCTCCGTGAGTGCGTTTGTCCTGTGACTTAGTACACAGGCTTCAGTGCCATATTTCAAAGGCAAATTTAAAATGGATCACTATACTTCTGAATAAAAATGGAATCTATTTTTAATTGATGGAATATATAGCTGATTCCAAACCAATATCTCCCAATTAATAACTAAATTGTTTTTAAGACAATGGAAAAATAAACAAAAAAGAAAATTCAATTACCATCTGCCAAATCACTAAAAGACTGAACGCTAACATCTTTCAATAATTTAAATGCTAACATCTTGCAATAACTTTAAAAACCAAAGAGCATAAAGGAGCATGAACTGTCAGCAGTTTTGTGTGTTTTGGAGGTTATAACCTGAACAACATTTTACTATATACAGAAATAAAACCAGAGGTTTTGCTAAGAATTCAAATAGGAATAATAGTTTTTAAAGTACTCTGTTCAGAACATATAAGAAATGGAGAAGGAGAATGAACGATTGCAATTTAGAAGTATCTAAACTGAGAATGGAACTACTCAAATATCTGTCTCAATCTGCCCTATATCTATATATCTTACAAGAGGACTGTGTAATTGTTATAATAAGAGAACAAAGACACTGTAACAGAGAGCATTCATATAGCCTTTGCTCCATTCAAGGATACATAAAACAACACAAAAATGTGGGGCATGTGTGAAAAAAAAATCGAAGAAATCCCATATTCTTGATGGGATATTTCTACAGAAAAATAAATTGTTTGGAATTTTCATTACCCTTCAAAAACATAGTGTTTTTGGATAGAAAGGTCATAGTACATAAGACAGGAAATTAAAATGCCATAGGATGTTTAATGAAATGCAACATGGATAAGTTGAAGAAGTCACATGCAAAAAAAAAACCCAATTAAAATAACATTAAAATTCACATTATATACAACCAAATGTGTTAAAGCTAGAACAAAATTGGTAAATAAAAGCATTTTCAAAATTTAAAAGAAAAAGATAAAACAAAATGATTAGTCTAAAGAACACAATAATAGAGAACAGAAATTCAATATATGGCCTGATTAGCATGAGCAGCAAAATAATAATAGATATGAAATATAAAGTTAAATAGGATAATTATCTGTACTATGGAAAAGAAAAAGATTAAAATGAGTCACAGTCTTCAGAAAAACCAGAATAAAAGTTCTGAGACTAAACATACTCTGGCTTTATTTTTCCTATTTCAAAAACAAAAACAAAATTTTTTTCCAACTTCAAGCAAAAAAAAGGAGTGAATTTAAAAAAAAAACAATCTTCTAACTAAGGAACAAAAATTGCACTAATTTCAGACTTTTCTCTTCAATAACAAACACAAAGAGATCATAAAGCCTGTTGGGAACATTTTGAGGAAATATTGTATACATTACACATTTTACCCCCAACATAAATGTCTATGATATACGACAGTAAACAAAATATATTATCATAATGCAAGATATCTGAAAATATCATATGTACAAGAATAAAATAAAATTATTTAATGATACATATTAACCTAATGAAAGACATAAAAAAAATATAAACCACACAATAGAGAATTCATGGTGTAAATATTTGGGACTAAGCAGAGACAAATGTGATATATTTAAATGACTATTATAGCTGTTCTTATTAAAATAGAAACAGGCATATTTTTAAAAACTATAAAATAAACAAAGTGAAAATGTACATGCTGAATACATACATGCCTATAAAAATTAACTACAGCCTCCCAATTCTAAAATCTTAAATTAAATTTGCAAAGTTGGATATGGAGGTGTATGAATAGGGAGAAAACATGCTAATTTAATGGGATAGGGTTACACAGTTACTCTCTAGAAAGAGGATCTCAGAAATTTCTAACTGTTCTAACAATTAGAAAAATTAGAGGTAAGAATGTTTTGAAAAACATAAAGCAACTCTTTCAAGTTAATACAAAAAAGAGAAAAAATTCAATAAACATTAGTATAAATAAGTTTGTGTCTCAAAGGAAATAAAAGTGAATTACCTATATCTCCAGACAGTTACAAGTTTAAGGCATACATTCTGTAGACTTAGGCCAATAATATTTCAAGAAGAAAACAGTTTTTGACAACCACTTTCAACACATATAATAGTTTTCCATTAATTGTCTCCTTGTAAATTTAATAGTTGATTGTCTAATTTCTTTCAGACTCATAAGATCATAATGAAATATGTATACATGTGTGTCATGTATATGAAAGTTGGGTCAGGGGAGAGCAAGTATTCTTGGATTACTGAGTTTACGAGGGAGGGATGAGGGGAAAAAAGATTACCTCATATTGTTAAAAGAAGAGTAACTACTAAAAAAATATAAGTATCAATAGAATATATAATTTCTAAAATTCTTGTAAAGAGAGAATAGATCACTAGATAAATTAATAAAGCAGAAAAGGTGAAGGGTATACAGTATGTACTTTATAATTGTCAACCTTTTTTCCCTTTCTGAAACATGTCTATTATCAATATAGGAGAGCTGACAATCTGTCCAATTTTAAAAACCTCGGTGTAATTAGAAAAAAAGACAGAATTCATAATCCTTCTCCTACATATTTTAAAGTGTCACACGAACAAGACAATAAATCATTAGCTCATTAATTAAATATTCACCTTTAAAAATTTGGCAAAAAGGGAAAATTACTGGAGAATATGAATTATGTGGGGAATTGTGAAAAATTGTGTTGTAGGAAACCCTAATTTAGAAAAAATTTTTTCCTCCTCAATAGTTTAAATATAGAAAACATTTACATAATTGGATAAGATTTTGGTAAGCATCTGTTCCGGACTGAAAAACAAGAAAATTTATACAGAGATTTTCCTAGGACATTTGTGCCTTACCTGCAAGACTGTTTGAGAATACTATTTTCATCTTAGTTTTTAATAACGTTTTTTTCTTCTCATTTCTAGTGTATGATTTTGAAAGATTATCTTTTTCTTTATATTTTCTTTTGAGAGTTCTCAAACAATAAGCCAGAAGAGAACTGAATATAATATTCTATAATAATATTAATACACTATCTATTTGCATTCTTTCCTTTATTTTTCTTGATTCAAATTTTAAATTTGATTCTGTTCTATGACTGTGGATTGTAGAACCAGAAAAGATACAAAAGGAGAGATATTAATGTAAAAAAGAGCCTGTGAAATAGCCTTCTGTCACTTCAGAAATTTTCTGGAAATTTAAGAACTGACTATGTTTCCTGGTTTGTTCACAGTACAGATCTTAGGTCACAATTGCTCTTTATTTTGTGACAAAACTCATGCCACTTCTTTCTTTCTTATATAGTTCTGACTTAAGATTTTATAAATAGAGTACTTTTGTCTAAAATTCTGATGATATTTGGTGATAGTCGAAGCTTTTAGCACTATTACAAAATTTGGATTCTGAATTTTCATAGACATGCTTAGTGGGAAGTTAAAACTATCATTTTAAAAATAGATTTTTTATTTTAGAATAGTTTTACATATACAGAGAAGGTGCAAAGATAATACAGTTACTGTGTGCCCTTTGCCCATTTCCCCCTAGATTTAATATCTACATGACCATGAAATATTTGTCACAGCAACAAAACCAGCACTCGTACATTTATAGTAGCTAAACTCCAGTCTCTATTTGGACTCCACAAGTTTCACTATTAATATGAAGAAAAAAATTCTTTCTTATAATTATGATTCTTAGAAATGGAAAATAGTAACTGTGAAATCTATAATCTGACCTTCTATGAGCCATGATGAAATGTTTCTCTCTGGACTTTGATTATGAGACTCAGACTTCTTTTTGCCACATTCTAGACTCCACAGATACCCTCTTTCTTTTTGTATGTATTGTAACAAAGTTCTGAGCAGAAGTTCTAGAGTGCATATTATTCTTTTCTCTTAATTCCCGTAAGGACTGATGATAAAGTGCCTCTGTGTCCATCACTGGAGTTTGATAGCTGCCAAGAGATTAATAAAATAGTGTCCTTATCTGTAGACATACATAGACACAAAATTTGCATAGTGTTCTCTGGCTCTGAATCAGTGAGTATATTTTCTTGTTAAATAAGAACTTAATTTGTAAATAACAGTGAGGTACCAATGATGATGACTAACATAACAGTGATTCAGAGATGGTCCTTGTATCAAAGTCTGCATAGTTAAATTAGCTAGCTGGCATACATGTAGAAATCCATAAAGTGCTTTCATATACATAATATTATTAGCTTCTCATAACAACGCTCATGATTATTTTATCATTATGATTGTTATTAAGGAAAAGGCTCAGATAAATTAACTTGTCCAAGATCATACCATTGAAGTTTGACATCAGATCTTTTCTATCTCCAGTCATTTATACTTTCTACTACACTGTTGCTTGTCTAAGTAAGAGAACATATAACTCCTGAATTGATCTCCCACTCTCTTTTTTGGGAGTTTTATAATGTTTCATCCCAACCAGGGCACCCTCAAGGGGTCAGAGTTTAGGTGCTTTGGCTTTAATGAGAGGTGTCACATAGTTTCTCTGAAGTTAATTACAAAATTAACCAACTTGAAGCAGATTCTTTCCCTTCTATCTATGAATTTTGGCTATACCTGTCTCCAACCATTAGATCCCTTGACTCTTTGTCACAAGAGAATTTCTCTAAGGCTCCCAGAATCTCGGTAGCCTAGATTCACCATTAAGACTTCTTATGAAATTGATTTGGCGCTACCATTCCTCTGTGCTCGTTGACTGACTCAGCAGCAGCTTTCCCGGGTCTCTGGCTCCTATCAGTTAGTGAACCCTTTCTCACATCTCCTCTTGCCCACGTCATGTCATATGTCAGCTACTGGGAACAACTGTTGCTTTTGCTATTTTCCCAAATCCACTTCCCCTTTGTCCAATTGATATGCTCCTCTTTAGTTATGTCTTTCCTGACTATTCTATTACTTTGTCTCAGGATCTCAGCTCCCCACACAGTTCGTAAGACTTGTTTCTTCAATAAACTTTTTTGAAGGTTATTATCCAGCTCTCAGCCCTAGCATTATTTTTTTTTTCACAGACACAGTCTGCTGTAAGTACTAGATGCACTGATTTTCTCCCTCAGTCCTGTTAGACCAGCACAGCCAGTGTAATCTCAATCTGACCTGGCTGTAGCATCCCCTTCCTAAGGTCCACAGTTAAATGTTTACAGTAATGTTACTTGCTAATATATTTTTATTGAAAATAAATATGAAATAGCCAATAAAACTTGTTATTTTAAGTTAAAGAGTATGAACATTTTAGGGCTCTGGCTACATACTGTTTCCCAGATGGTACTAATAATTTTCAGTTTCCAATAGGACATGAATGAATTCTTTTTACTGCACCCAGACATACAAAGTAAATTAATTTTTAAACATTTTTATTTCAGCTGTGTTTTCCTCATGATTCAAAAACAGTTATGTGTGCTGAACTGTCTAAGAAGAGATCACACAGCACTGGCCCACATCCAATCTCCCGCTGCTGTGAGATGACCCTAATCTTTTACAGTGTCTCCTTTTTAGAATCTGCCTTTCTGCCGACTCTTTCTCATGATTACATTTACTACACTGTCTGGTTAGTTTTGTATTTTGGACTTTGCTCTGAATGGGCTCTTAAATAACTCTCAGTTCCTTATATTACTCTCCACAAAACTACCCTGATTAATTCCTTTACTTATCATGTTGGATTGCAGTTGGGCCTGGAAGCCTAGACTCAAGCTTCTCTTTTGAAATAAGATGAATCACTTTTTATCTTTTCTACTTCTCTCACTCTGCTCTGTGCCTAGAGAAGCTAATAACCTTGCATTGATTTAATCAACTTGTCTTGTGGTATTCAGTTCAATGTAAGCAAGAGGAGACACTGACAGAACATCGGAGGGAGAAAAGAAGGTAAGGAGGAAGGGCTTATCTCCTGGCTCCCTCACTGTCCCTTGTTGCCAGCTCCCCACACAGCTCTTCTCAGGTTGCCCTCTCCACACAGTTCTGTTTTCTGTTCATGTCTTGCAATTCATCTGTTTATTAACATCCTTTCAAAAAATCTGTTATAATGTGCTAACTTTTTCTACCAGGATTATGACTTACACAGAGATTTATATAACGACAGAAAGATATCATTTCATTGGACATACCAAGTCCCTAGAAAAGATTTCTTTGGATTTTCATGGTACTTGAAATCTGGTCTTACTCCTCCTAACTGGCCTTCATTCTTTAGTATATTTGACTAGGCCATGGCGATTAACTCAGTCTAATATTTGTCTATGTCCATGTTTCCCAAGCCAAGGAAACATTCTTTTTGAGGCTTTAAATAGGACGTATCTTTTGAGCTATGTCCCGCTAGCTAGATCTTAACAGCTGTAATTGAACTCTAACCAAATGGAGGATATCTACTGGGAAATTCCAGTTCTACACAGGGATAAACTTTATATAGAATCTTAATTTCTCTGTCATGTTGCGGTTTGGGATAAGTTAGCTAACAGAATTTTAGAATACAGGCATACCTTGTTTTATTAAGCTATGTTTTGCTGATTTTTGAAGATAAGTTCTTTACAAATTGAAGGTAAGACTCTTCAGCAAAAAGATTACAATTCACTAAATGCTCAGATGATGATTAGCCTTTTTTTAGTAATCAGTTGTTTTTTAAATAAGGTATGTACATTTGTTTTTTGGATATAATGCTGTTGCACACTTAATAAAGTACAGTATAGTATACACATGACTGTTGTTATATACACTGGGAAATTAAGAAATTTGTGTGACTTGTTTTACTGCAGTGGTGTGAAACCAAATGTACAATATATCCAAGGTGGGCCTGTACTTTTTATCATAAATTCTATTCTAAAGATAGCGTACTGGACCTGTGTCTTGAGAACGAACACCTTCCTGAAAACTGACTGTAAAGGAAATATGATAATCTCAGAATCCTAATCCTATAAATTTTCTTAGCTCTGCTATTTGTCAATAGCTGCTAAATAGCTGTCTCGGACAAGGCTTGGAGAGGATCTGAATACAATTAATTTATTTTCTTTTATTCAAAATGTTGTGTTTAAGGTATAGCTTCTGAGATCTTTGAGCTCACATACTATTTTCATCTTCTGGGACTCTGTTGATAGCTAGTGAAGATGCAAGAGTCTTTCTTACTTGGTGAGCTAAATGTACTATGAACTTGGTCCACTCATATTTTCCCTGGATTATACTAAGGACTACAAACTAAGGAACTGTAACTTAGACACTTTTGCTATCTCTGTGGATAGACTCTGATTGGAATCTTAAAAATTGACCATTAAAGGAATAGGATTCCTAAATTCAAAACTAAGAATGCTATCCCTGAGGTATTTGCCATATTTTATAGGTTACCAAGGAAAGCATCTAATCTTTGATGTTTCACCAAATACAGGATTTTGGAGTTCATGCTAAGATTATAGAATTTTTAAGACCCAAGCTGAGTAAATGTATTTAGGGCATTTCTAGCCTCTTGTAGACTAGCTCTATAATTACCTGGAGCTAGAAAGTATCAATCATAAAGTTCATGGGACTTAGGTATTCCTGAAAAATATCAGATAAAAGGCTAGTTCTAAGAGAAAGACTGCTCTAAGGAGTTCTAATTTCTGTCTCTTTTCCCTTCATTACACACACACACACACACACACACACACCATATACACAATTTATTTTATTTTTAAGACAAGTACTTAAAGAATAAAATGGATATATGAAACATAACATAAACAGAAATACAGAAGGAAAAAATGTCAATAATTAAAACTAAATACTTAACATCACCAATAATCAAGGTAGTGAAAATAAAACCAGGTATTTTTTTTATTTAGCAAATCGATATGGATAAAAGCATAATATAATATCTCATGTTTGCCAGGAAAACAGGTTTTTTCAAAATCCATTAATAGAGTAGAAAGCTTAAATAAATGTAGTGGAAGCCATCTGACTATATATATCAAAATTATTAAAACTACTCTTTTTGACAGAGTAATTTCACATCTAGAAATTAATTCTAGGGAAATTATCATGATATGCACAAAGATTTATGGTAGAGCTATGAATAAGAGCAGCACACATATTTGAAAATAAACTAAATGTCCATTTAGTTTTTAGGAATTTAGGGATTTAGGAAGCATATTATAATAGATTTATATAATATATCATTAAAGCTATGTTTCAAAATTATATAAAATATTTTAAAATCTAAGGTGAATTTTATTAAAATTGAACATTTCTTCTCTGTAAAACAGTGTTAAGAGAATCAAAAGAAAGACAAAAATGGAATAAAATGTTGAAAACATATCATAAAAAAGCAGTATCCAAAATATGAAAAGAAATTTTTTAAGTCAACAAAACTAAAAATCATATTAGTAATTGTGGAAAAAATCTGAACTGATACATTACTAAAAGATATATAGAACTTGAAAACTATCAAAATAACTAACAATATTCATTAGAAAATTGCAAATTATAACAAAAATGAGATACCACTGCATATCTATAAGAAGGTTAACATCCAAAAAATAAAAAATAAAAAAACAAAACAATACAAATACTGGTAAAGATACAAAGCAACAGGATTCATTGCTAGTAGTAGTGCAATTATACGCCTGCTTCAAAAAACATTTTGGCAGTTTTTTATGAAACATAGTCTTACCATAAGATCTAGCAATCACATTTCTAAACATTAAACAGATTTATTTAAAAATTTATATCTATGCAAAAGCCTGCATGCAGATTTTTATTGTCTTTACTCATTTAAATTGATTACAATTATTTGGCATTCTGGAAAAGACAAAAATACAGCAATAGTTAGGGGTTCAGTGAGAACTAGAAAGAATTAAATATGTGAAGCTCAGGGGAATTTTTGGAGTGATAAAACTATTATGTTTAATAGTCTAATTGTGGACATATGTATTTGTTAAAACCCACAGAACCCCACAGCACAAGAGGAAATATTAATGTATTGAAATGAAATCCACCCCCCCCAACATATTTAGAAGAGTGAGGAATCCCATGATGCAATACAAAATGTAACAAAACATTCTAATTGTGTTAGAAATGTATGAAACGATCTCACTGAATAAAGTGGACATTTTACAAAACATATGACCAGTATTCCTCAAAACTTTCAAGGTCACCAAAAACAATAAAAACTTGAGAAACTGTCCCATCTAAGAATAACCTAAGGTGACAGGATGACTCTGTTTAATATAGTGTCCTGTGTAAGATGGGAAATAGAAACCAGATGTTAGTACAGACTTTAGTTAATCAATATTAACAATATTGATTCATTAGTTATAACAAATGCACTATAATGAAACAAATCAATAGTAGAGGAAACGGTGCTGAGTTCACAGGAACTCTCTTTACTAACTTTGCACGTTTTATGTGAACTGAAGACTGTTTCACATAAAAGTTCTTCAAAATTGTCTTAAAATATTTTATTTATAGTCATTTATTATAATATTTCATATGAAGGGAACTGTTAAGTATAATAATATGACACCTATATATATTGAGTATATACTTCTTTTTATTGGTGAATAAAACATTGCTATTAATTTTAAAATTTTAATTGGAAATATATATAAAACTAGACTATAAGTACCAAATTATCATCAGTGATTATCTCTGGGTAGTTGAATTGTGAAAAAAGAAATGGTGCATCCAAAAAAAAATATTTCTGATCTCATAAAGTGAGCATAAATTATCTGAAAACTAGTAAACTACATACAAAAAGATATTACCAAAAAAGGAAAAACAATGCATCTATCAAAAACAATTTTCTCCTAAGGATTATTTTGTGTCTAGCAGTAACACAGTAGTTGTTTAGCTCAATCTTGCTTCCCTTGTGCCTTCATCGAATCCCTCTCTACATTATAATATCTCTAGAGACAATCTTCCATGTATATAGCAACTTCAATTACTATATACCAACCTTGATAATTTCTCTAAAGATATATTTTCTGGGGAGCTGTATACAGAGTTTTTTCCCATTCCCTCTAGGAATTCTAAGGCACATAAGGCACATTGCTCTTTCCCTTCTTCCTCTAGCCCAAACACTCATACAACTGCACAATTGTACTTGTGCACATGCATGTGCACCTGTGGGCATGCGTGTGTGTGTGTGCACATGTGCACACACACACACACACACACACACACACACACACACACACACACACAAATGCTTTTCAGACATACATAGATTTTTCTTTCTGCCTGCTCTTCAAACACTGCCAGAAAATCAGAATGGCCTTTCTAATGATTTCAATATAACACAATGAGACAATAACCAGGATGGGAGTAGATTAGACATGCATCCTATCTGAAAACTGAATGGCTAGTAAGCAGCCATTAAGAGACTGTGAACCTCCTAAAATCTACAAATCAGGACCTGGTACACTGAAGTGCAGTAACTGCCAGGAGCAACTCATCGTTGGAAAAATTATTTACTGGTAACAAACTCAATTCTCAGTTACTGGATAAGTCAGTTTTTCTTTTCTTTTTTTCCTGATAAATGTTATATTTCATTATTTTTCTTTGTTATTTGACAAAATCTTACTTCTAAATTCTACTTTTAGTAGTTATGGCTGCTCTATTCCAAAAAAATAATCACATTATTTTGAATTCATATTTCATATTCTGAAACTGGAAAATCTGATCAATTTCCCAAGGGATATTCAGTAAATGTCAATTCATCTAATCTAAAATTAATGATGAATGGGAAATATTAACTTTACAAAAATCAATATCATTCTGAATATTCGATGCTTAGTAGTCATCCATAAAAATCTATAAAATGTTCTCCATAAAAGTCAGCCTAAAACAGAGAAGTGATATACTGAATAATTATTATCCTTTTATGGATTGAGTACTTAATACATATCAAGCACTGTGCTAAGCGCTTTCTATGGATCACCTTGTTTTACAAACACCCTATAAAGTGTTCCATTTTACAAGCAAGAAAACTGTGGGAGATAGAGGTTACATAATTTGACTCAAGTGATACATAAAGCATATGGAAAAATAGGAATTTGGACCTGGGCACTTTTATTGCAGAAATCAAACTCTTAACCATGATTTAAAGGCTATAATGTTGGTAACATCAAAGAGAAATATAAAATAAGGAAGTCAAGACTGTGGTAGTTCTTTGAAAAGTCAAGAAGCATTATTCAAAAGTTGCTTGGGATAGAACTCTAAGACGGTGAATATTCAACACTTTCATGAGTTTATGGTAAATGTGCCATATTATAATATTAATAGATTAATGCTAGTTTAATTTAATTTAATTTATTTCATAAAGATCAAGAAGTTATATTTATTACACAGTATCTAGAGGGGATTGGTCCCAGGACCCCCATGGATACTAAAATCCATGGATGCTCAAGTAGTCCCTTATATAAAAGTGACATAGTATTTGTATTTAACCTATATTTGCTTATAGACTATAGCAAGGTATGCTACATGTCACTTCATTTCTGTGAAATCAGTATAGTGCTTGGTGCATGACAAATTTAAGTTTTGCTTTTTGAAATCTTCTAGAAATTTTTTTTTCCTGAATATTTTTGATCTGCCATTGATTGAATCTATGGATGCAAAATCCATGAATATGGAGGGCTGACTGTATATCTTTTCTGTGGAAGTTCCAATAACAGGGGAAAAAAGCCCATTTGAAACTATATTTCAATTACCAGCTAATAGCATATTTAGAGTTACTTTTTTCAACATATATAATAGTATTTCCAAATTTAGCATGCACCTTTGGTTTACATAAAACAAATTACACTCCATTACCACAGTTTATAATACTTTCAAGCATTTAGGAAGGCCATTTATCAAAAAAGAAAGCTAAGATAATTTTTTAGATTGCATTCTTTTGCTTTGTTGGTATGTCTTGCTGTGACCCATTTGAAAGTAAAGGAGTCAAGAAACATCTCACAGGTAAAAACAAAATGAGCAAACAAAAAACACTATTATTCATACTTAAAACTGGTCCGCTGATACTCAACCTGATCACTAAGTCAAAATCAATGAAATATCCATATTCAATACTATATCACACTCAGTATAAATATTTCCTTACCTATTGTTCCTACTGTAGTTTATTTGCATGTAAATGGATAATATCACAGAACATTACAGTAGGAAAAAATAAATGGATCAAACTAGAGTTTACTGAAGGGATAGTTTTATGCTCATCTTCTAAAGAAAGCTGTAGCTCAAGCACACCATTTTCTCTCTCATATACATCATAAAAATTACCTCTGGGCACATAAATGACTTCTTATTGTCTTTTCTTACTGCACCATATCAAACAAGGGTCCAGGGATCATTAGTTCAAGATACATAAGAGGGACTGTAATAATAGCCATGCTAACTCAAAAAGGATATTTATAAAATATTGTCAAAGATTTCTGTTTATTCATCAAATTTTGAACAATTATTCTGTGCAAAGCACATTTCCATGTAATGAGAGTACTATAATGGTTATAATATAATCTCTATCTCCTGAGATTTCAGGGTAATGGAACACAAGAAGGCAAATTATTTCACTTGCTATATTTCTTTAGTACCTGAACAACAATTAGGGTGAGAGGTTACACAAGACTTCTTGGAGAAGCTGATCATATGCTATCCAAAAAGATGTGCAGAAACAGATCAGTTCCACCAAAACTTTCTTTCTACTTATTAAAATTTTAGTTTATATAATGCATTGGAGAAATATTTGCAATTCCTCAATCGTTTCAGCAGAACTTTCTCTTGTTTAGGTATAAATATTGGGCTATAGATCTGCTTACTTGTAAATAACCAAGTATAGAGAATTTTCTATGGAACCATTTGTTCAGAAGTTTATCCCAAATTTTTAGCTATGTTGTGGAGACCAGTATTTATTTTACAGAGTATTTGAGTCAAGAGTGCTCAACAGAGTCATAGTGTAAATGTAGAATATCAGGAACTCATTCACTCTAAAAATATGAATGATTCGTCCATTGTGTCAAGCTTTCTTCAGAAAAAAATGCATACAGATTCTGGGACAACATGGCAGAGTGAGAGATGTCCTCAGATCTCTCCCCTTGAAACAACAATAAGATGAGCATCTAAAACTGAACAAAAAAACACCCAAACTGCACACCAGAATGTCTGAGTGTGGGATCTGTGCATAAGAGCTACCACAGATCATAACTCTGGGTGTCAGGCGGTGACTGGGACAAATAAAGAAGCTGCCTCTTGCAGCCACTGGAGCTCCTGGAGGGAGGAGAGGGAGGGGTGAAGGTTCAGTGACTTCCCTGGAAGTTCTGGGACTTTTCTACGGAGCTGGAAGCAGGGCTCAGTCATCAGGGCGGAAAGTAGAGAAGTGGAACGGGAGAGCAGAACAACAGTTGAATTTTACCAACCCTGTTTGCAAAACCGACGCTGAGCTGCAGTCCCCAACCCCCAACCTAGAGGGCCCTTCCTCCCACAACCTCCGAGACTGATCACCATGGAGCACCAGGGGAATCTGAACAAATGCTACTAATACTGATGCTAACACAGGAACTGAAACTGAGAGTAGTGAGTGTGATTAAAATCTACAAGAAAATAAAAGATGTTAGACTTTATATAAAGCAAGGTTTCAAGAGGCTTAGATGCCACATACGTGAAACCAAAAGAAAAGCGTCTTCTTTGCAACAGGCTAAAGAGAGACCTTTATATAATAAATCTTTCTGAAAAACAACAGAATACACTTCCATTAATCCCCAGGTGGAGAAACAGTCCATTAAACATCATGAACAACCAAGGTGACAAGGCATCTCAAAAAGAAAGAAAAATCTCCAGAAACTAAGCTTACAGACATAGAAATATGTGACTTAAGTGGCAGATAATTCAGGATGGTACTTCTGAAAAAGCTCAGTGAGGTCCAAAATGAGTCATATAAACAATTTTAGAAATTGCAAAAACAGCTAGACAAGTAAAGTAAGAAGATTGAAACCCTCAAAAAGAACCAAATAGAACTTCTGGAGATGAAGAACACACTGCAAGAGTTAAAAAATGAAATAGCAAGCTTGGGAAATAGAGTCGACCAAATGGAGGACATGATCAGTGATATCAAAGACAGAAATTTAGAAATAAATCAGAAGGAAGAAGAGAGAAACTGAAGAAAGAAAAATAATGAAAGAGGAATACAAGAACTAGATGATACCATCAGGAGAGGAAACAAGAATAATGGGAATTACTAAAGGCAACGAAAAGGAGCAGGGACTAGGAAGCATTTTCAGACAAATAGTGGAAAAGAATTTTTCAAATCTAAGGAATAAGCTGGAACTTGAAATTCAAGAAGTCAACAGAACATCCAATTATCTCAACCTAAAAAGGCCTGGACCAAAACACATCGTATTAGAATTATCAAAAATCAACGACAAAGATAGAATTCTCAGGGCAGCCAGAGAGAAGAAAATGGTAACGTATAAAGAAAAACCCATTAGATTATCATCGGACTTCTCAGCGCAGACCTTACAAGCCAGAAAGGAATGGAATCAAATATTAAAATTATCAAGCGAAAGGAACTACCAGCCTAGAATAATGTATCCAGCTAAGCTCTCCTTTAGATATGAAGGGGAAATTAAAACCTTTTCAGACATACAAAAATTGAGGGAATTCTCCACTATGAAGTCTGCACTACAGGAAATTCTGAAAGGGGTTAACTCACCTAAAACAAAATAACAACAAAAATACATAAGTATTTTTGTTAGAAGTAAAGTGACTATCAGGCAAATAGAAGCACAGAAGTGCAACCCTTACTAAGAACAGGGCATTATAAGCTTAAATAATAAAAAGAGAATTGCTATAGCAAGATAGTAATGAATATTCAGCATACATAGAAACAAATTGAGATAACAATAACTGAAAGGGGAGGATTCAAAGATACAAATTCGCAAAGGGGAAAGAATATAAGGCACATGGAGAAGAAAACGGATGATGGTATATATATAACTATCTTTTTCATATTTGCAATGGTAACCACACACCATAGAGTCAGAACTGAAGTATATAACATAAAACAAAAAAATCAGAGCAAAACCCACAAAAGCCAACCAAAATAAAGATAACAGAAACACAAGGACAAGGTAGCAATGGAAACACTGAGCTACCAGAAAGCAAAAGATAAAATGGCTATAAGAAGACCTCATATTTCAATAATCACCCTAAAGGTAAATGAACTGAACTCACCAATAAAAAGGCACAGAGTTGCAGAATGGATCAAAAAGCAAAATCTAACCATATGCTGCCTCCAGGAAACACACCTCAGCTCCAAAGACAAATATAGACTCAAAGTGAAGGGGTGGAAAATGATTATTCAAGCAAATGGCATTCAGAGAAAAGTGGGAGTAGTGATACTAATATCAGATGAAATAGACTTCAAAATAAAAAAGGTAAAGAAAGATACTGAGGGACACTTCATAATGATAAAGGGAATCATGCCCCAAGAAGACATAATACTTATTAATATCTATGCTCCCAATCAGGAAGCCGCAAAATATGTAAAGCAATTACTAACAGAACTAAAGGGAGAAATAGACCAAAACAGTATCATAGTAGGGGACCTAAATACTCCACTGTCAGATATGAACAGATCATTTAAACAGAAAATCAATAAGGAAATAACATCTTTAAACTATACATTAGACCATCTGGACATAATTGACACATACAGAGCCTTCCATCTCAAAAAGCCTGCTTATACATGCTTCTGTAGTGCACATGGAACATTCTTAAGAATCAATCACATACTGGGACAAATAATTTTCAACAAAGAAGCCAAAAACATACAGTGGAGATAGGAAAGCCTCTTTAAGAAATAGTGCTGGGAAAATTGGAAGGCCACCTGCAAAAGAATAAAATTAGACTGTTGTCTATCACCACACATCAAAATTAACTCAAAATTTTATAAAGACCTTAATATAAGATCTGAGACAATAAAATGCATAGAAAAAAACATAGGAATGAAACTCAAGGACCTTGGATTTAAAGAGAATTTTATGAATTTGACCTAAAAGGCAAGGGAAGTAAAAGCAAAAGTAAATGAATGGACTACATCAAACTAAAAAGCTTCTGCTCAGCAAAAGAAATCGTCGACAAGGTAAAGAGACAACCATCTCAATGGAAAAATATAATTGCAAGCAATGCCTCCGATAAGGGTCTAATATACAAAATATACAAAGAACTCATACAACTCAACAACAACAAAAAAAAAACAAATGATCCAATCTAAAATGGGCAGAAAACCTGAACAGACACTTCTCCATAGAGGACATACAAATGGCCTACAAACATATGAAAAGATGCTCAACATCACTAGCTATTAGGGAAATACAAATCAAAACCACAATGTGATACCATCTCACACCTGTCAGAATAGCTATAATCAATAGGACAAAAAATAGCAAGTGTTGGAGAGGATCTGGAGAAAAAGGAACCCTCATACACTGCTGGTGGGACTGCGAATTGGTACAGCAACTATGGAAAACAGTATGGAGGTTTCTCAAAACACTAAGAATTGACCTACCATATTATCCAGCAATCCCACTGCTGGGTATTTACCCCAAAGACTTGAAATATCCAAAAATATATTTACACGCCAATGTTCATAGCAGCATTATTCACAGTGGCCAGGACATGCAAGCAACTGAAGTGTCCTGTGATAGATGATTGGCCAATGTGTAGTTTAGGAGAGGAATTACTACAGATGTAGATAGACAATAATTCACATATTTTGACAAAGACTCTACCCTAATCAAACTCTTGAGCCCTCTTTTCAACTAGGCCAACCTTGGCCTATAAGGACTTGAATAACACTAGCACAGTTTCTATAGCACCTAATGTAATTAGTGTGTGTGTTTGTGTGTGTGTCCTAGTTCATCACTCTCGGATAAGACTAATAACTTAAAGTTTTAACTTCTTAGACATCCTCAAAAAACAACTTTTAGGAGCTGGATCCAGGGTTCACAACATATAAGTGGTCTGACATGACTTAGATCTGATACTACCTGACTCAGAGATAGCCAGATGTCAGTGGTTCCTGCTCTGGCCAGCATATAAAATCATAACTATTTGTAGTTTAGTGGGGAAAATCAGATGACAAAAATTACAATTTACCTTTATACAGGTTAGCGTTGGTATAAATTGTTTGGGGGGGGTGTGTGTGTGTTTGTGTGTGTGTGTGTGAGAGAGAGAGAGAGAGAGAGAGAGAGAGAGAGAGAGAGAGAGAGAGAGAGAGAGAACACAACTTCAAAATCTGATGTGGGGTAATAATCAAGATTCAGAGTTTTATTCAGGGGAAGAATGAAGTAGCTCTTTTGGGATTTAAAAAGAAGGTGGACACACAATACAGTATACATATGTGGGATTATTGAATTATACACTTGAAGCCTATACAATTTTATTAACAAATGTCACCTCAATAAATTTTATTAAAACTTTTAAAAAATAAAAACAAGACAGAAGTCTTAACTCTAATATAATACAAATTCCACAGATGGAGTGATCCACTTTAATCTTTATGCACAGGCTTGACAGCACTATTCTTTCCTTTTGTCTTTGTTTTCTGGTTTTCTTTCTAGTCTGATGAATTTTCACTTTTATCCTCCATATTTCTAATTTTACTTTCCTTATGGTTTATTTTTTTCCCTTATCCTCTTTAATGCATTTTAGTTCACTTGTAAGTTTTCTCATCTACCCACTTAGTTCTTTTGTCTTTTTATGTGAGCCAATTCAATCCTCATATCTTTCTTTCACTGAGAAAGTACAAGTTTTCTAGAATTCGGTATTTTTTTTTGTAATAATTCATTCTAGAAAACATTTTAACCATTGAGCCTTCAGCATGCTGTTCCCTTTTTCTTGGGTCTGAATTATTTTTCATAATCTCTATACTTCTGTGATTTGTTCAACTCATTATTTTCAAATAAAATGGCCAGATATCCAGATTTGTGTATTTCTTTGGTTCCTCTCATTGTTCATGGAGGCATTGGTTGAAGTCTTCTCAGATTAACAGCTAGAGAACAGGTTAGTGTTTTTAGTTTTCAGACCAATTCTAATTTCTAACCCAGAACTACTACTTTATCTGACTCTATTTCTAATTCTTTGATACTCTAAATAAAAGCGTTAATCAGAATCTATAATTCCCCCTCTTCCTGACTCTGCTCTCACAAGTAGCAATGGAAGCCACTCTTTCTAGGTGATAATGTTTAACTTCCAGCCTCTCTTTTCCTGTTAATTGGTAAAGGCATGAGGGGTACTATTATATTCTGCCATCAATGGTTTTTTAAAGAGGAAATACACACCAAGTTCTTAGGGTCACAATCCAAATACAAAATTAACTACTAGTTTTATTTATCTGTATAAGAAGCGAAGACAAGACTCTTAAAAATACTGTAAAAATGGAAGAATATGTGAAAAAAAGAGTTGCTCCTATAACCTTATATCTAGATCTTGGAAATTATATTGACTTGAAGTGACCAGATGAGCTTGCTTTCTGGGGCCAAAAAGCAAAGGAGATGGGTGTAGGAAGAGAAAAACAGTGAAGATAATAACTTTCTATGTTTCATTCTGTGTTGAAAAAGAGAAAGCAACCAGCCTTGTTTCTGCTTTCTTTAGGCACAGTAAATTACCTAGAAGTAAAATGTACCCCCAAAATTGTTGATAACTGAATCTTTCACAGTAAAACAGACACACACACACACACACACACACACACACACACGTGCACACACCTCGTTTGTTACTGGTAATTGAGAGGGGAATTCTAAATAGTAGTTCCATGGAAACTTGATGACAAGTTTGCATGGACAGGGGATAGCAGGTTCCTGAAGGTTGTTCTTTCTCTACCCCAAATATCTTACTTAATTTTTTTTCTTTGAATATAAGGAGATTGTGTGGAAGAAAAAACAATAATCTGAACACCCCAAGAAGAATTGTTTTTTAAGTAAAGATAAGGTTGTCATATTTTCTAGTTTTTTTTTTTTTTTTGGTAGGGGAGATAAAACAAAACTGCACACTTTTTTTTTCCAGGAAAAGCTGGTTAAAAAAAAAAAAAGCAAAAAAAAGCATAATATTCCATGAAGCAAACCATAGACATAATTTTCTAAACCCAACAGCATCAATTTTTAAGTACTATAAATTACATATCTTTATAGTTGCTTTAATATTATTTTTTATTAATAATATGTTTTCATTTTTATTGTAACTTTGTTGGTATTTTGCTGGAAAGCTAAAAGGAGCTACACTATATGATGACAGTCAATGCTTTTTAAACCAAATTATTTATTCTTTTAAAGAATAATACATTTAAATAAGTTAGTAATATTCTTTTACTAATAAAATAACTAATTAATTTGCTTTAAAAAATTTTATTCTACACATTTAGACACCATATAAAAATGTATAGAATAAAATTTTTAAAGCAAATTAACAGTTTGCCAAAAGCACATGTGAATGCACATGCATTGTGTGTGTGCATGTGTGTGTGCATGTGTGAGGGGATAAATATCATATTTATGTGAACAAAAGGAACACAGTTGCCTTTGCATGAGTATTTTACTAACATTTTTATACTACAGAAACTAGTAACTGTTGCTAAACTAAAATGGAAAATAAACTCTCTGAGCTTGCATCTATTTCTTTTATTATAACACAAAACCCGGACCAAAAAAAGAACTGAAAGTATACTTGCTAAATAACACTTAGAGATTGGTATATTGACTGAAAATGTCTCTTTATATTAGACTACATTTTAAGATAAAGAGAATCATACTATTAGGTAAAGCTGTTTTATTTATTTCAGGTTGGTTTCTCCAAGAACATCTCCAGAAGTATTGCAATTAACAGTCAAACTAGTGAAGGATTTGTAGGTGTGTTGCAAATACGTGTTCATTTAACAAAGAAAAGTAATACTAAGACTTTTGGACCAATTTCTATGTACTTCTTTTTTCTTTCTTTTTTACTGAATCAGTAGCCAGAGGATAAACAAGGTACCAAGTAAAGCTAGAAAGACTATTAGTAGAATAGCGCTAAAAATAATAAGAATAAAAATAAAATCATATGCTGTGACCCAGAACAGTGTTGTAATTAAATTTACTGGGGCAGAAAATTTACTTTGGGATTAATATTACCATTGGCAATTTAATGTTATTTGATATAAGTACAAATCCATATTATCTTTTCATCTTTTTTATATAACAATATGTACTCCAAATGCCTTCTTATAAAAGGAAATGATTACTTTTAAACCTGAAGACATGTCTAAAACCAACTTTTCTCACAATTATTTTTGCATTATTTTCTCCTGAAACTTTATCCAAAAATCCAATGTAAAATTTTTGGGTAAAAGCATGAAAATAAAACTTAGTCACTAATGACTGCATTTGTTTTATATGAGAAAGTATTGAGATACATATTAAGAAAAAGGTTAGCCTCCTTCTCCTATGAGTGAGATTATAACTCACTTGACTTCTCTCTACACCCTCATTATTTTACTGAAAGGAGGAGGAGTGAAATATATGATGAGTTATTGTGCGGTTCTGCCTCTCCACTTACTCTGTACCTTTGGGGTCTCTTTGCTCTGTTCTTGACTTTGCTTCAAGTTCAATAATCAAGGTCTATTTCTGGAACAAGTTTTGTGGTTTTCTACCAGGACCTGTTATGGTAGGTAGGTTTAATTCTGGTCAACAGTTTTATTTCCCCATATTTAGTATTGTTTGTTTAGAGTCAGTAATAGAGCTAACATTTTATCTCCACTTGCCTGAATTCCCTTTTTCATTAGTTCACAAGTCAGAAATAGAAAAAGGATGTCATTTATTGAGCTCCCTGAAACTCTAGCACCATGAAAAATGTAATAAATATTTATGTTAATAAATATTGTTCAAACTAAAAGAAAAATTGAGTGCTAAAATTATTCTGTCATTAATTCCTAAGAAACATTATTCTTCTTTCCTTTCTCTTGAATAAAGAAATCAGTTATCCTTTTATCTTCTTCATTAGTCAAATAAATGGATATTGTTACTCCTTACCAGATGCATCCACCTCATATATTATAGAACTATGCTAAAATATGAAAGACATCTCCCTGGAAATAAGTGGTTTGGGCACATATTGTCTATGTTTCTGTGGTGTATAATCATTTTAAAACACTGAATCAGCTCACTGACAACCAGTATTTTCTTCATTGCGAAGAAGTATATCTTGTAGATATGAGTATGAACAACCATTTTGTTGGAATAGATTATCTCACAGGGGAACAAAAGAACAAAAATGGACCATAAATGGAAATCTTCTCTCATTTTAGTGTCTTTACAAGAGATAGTTTCACCACTAACAATTATAATCACCAAAAGAGATTATCTTTTTTTCATACAAACTTTAAAAAGCAAAATAGTATATTATTTTGTTTAATTTTGGAATGCAGATTGTATTTATATTCTTTACAAAGGGTTTAATATACTCTTCTACCACTGTGGATTTATTTTTGGTTTTATTTATTCATTCATTCAGAAAGATTGACTGATACCTTTGTTCAAGACATTGTTCTTGAAAGAAGGTGTAATGATAGTGATCAGCACTCAGTAGCTGCTTTCATGGAGCACACATCCTCTATTTTACAAAATTGAGATAATATTTACACTATTTTATAACCTTTCTAACATTATAGACTATTTTAAAAATTATGTATATTATGAAATATTATTTGAAAATATGATTGTATAATATTTGCATAATGCTGCATCTGCCAATAAATCACAACATGATAAACCAATTTCTCATTTTTAGACAGTTTGACTGTTCCCAATTTTTTTAAATTACAATGATGTTGCAATGACAAACTATATGCAGGCACCTTAAAGTACATCTAAATTTTTTCTTTTAGAATGAATTTTGGGTCCACATTTTTAATTTTTAAAGAACAATTTTATAAATACTTCCATGTGTACCTGATTGTCTAACTCAATTATTCTCTATATTCTTTAGCTGATTTAGTGCAAGAAAAGTGTTATTTAAGTTACATTGTATATGTATAATTTTAGCAATAAAATTGAATTGGGCAAATTAAATCATGTAACCTAATTATTTTAAACTGTTTCCAGATTTTTAAAATACTTTTATTCTCCCAGGTGAAAAAAAAATTTAGATGAGCCAATTTTAGGTGAACATTAATATGTGTAATTAGTTTCCAATCTACCTCTGATCTATTAGTTCCTGAAGGTATAATAATGATTAGGGCACAGTAATCATTGTTCATAACAACTGCCCAACTGAATGATGAAAAACTTTTTCAGTTTATTTCATGTTAAGTTATAGATTATTTAAAAGCTAATTACTTAAATTAGCAGGATATTAAATATTTGATGATTCTTTATAAGAGATTATTTTCATTCAAGGAAATTTTCCATTATTTCCTTTACATCTTACTGATTCAGAAAGCTTGTGAATACATTTTTCTAAAATGATTTTTCTCATATAAATCAGAGTCTTCAAAGTCTTAAAAAGACACAGCAGGCGTGAAAAAATGAAACAGTGAGAATGCAGTTCTAACCTCTCGAATGTTACCTAATGTTACTGAAAGATTATAACTTTCATCTTTTTACTGATAGAAGAATAAAACACTATAATTTCCCCACCTGAATTATATTGCAAGTTCAGGTCAGATCAATAGCAAATTTGAATGAAACATTTTATAACTGTTTCCCTATTTGAATAGTTTACAATATTTAGAACTTTGAATGTTAAACTATTCATAAACAACAAAGATAACAAAAGAGTCATTAAAAATGTTCCCTTTAGTAAATAAAATTTGAAAGGTACATGAATAGTATCAAATAGCAAGATAATTTTTTTTGGCCTGGGTAATCATGGATTTATAAATTTAGATGAGATAGCCAAAAATTAACTGTGTTATGTGATCTCAATCCTTGTATTTATGTTTGTATGTGTGTATATAACATTTGATCTTAAATATTAATTTCACCATTCAAATATGTAAAATGTTTTTCATCAGATAATTATATTAATAAATTATTTGACTTTTACTTTTTGTTCTTGTAGATTAAACTCACTCTTAATTAGACAGTAATTAATAGTTTTAATATTACTGTGCTTATAAAATGTATTGGACATTACACATTTTATTCATTATGGATAAGCTGCTATCTGGGTAATTAGATGGATAATTGATTTAATGGATTTCTACCCTAATAAAATTGAAGAACTTTTTGTGCCCTTAATTTCATTATTCTTTAAAGATCACACACAACAAAACTAGAACTAGCACCCAGATATGAAGAATTTACAACATTTCTCAAATAGCAATGACGGCTAATTCTTGAGTGCTTGTTAGGTGCCAGGCATCATTTTGTTCATTTTATAAGTATCAAATCATACCTCTCCTTTGAGGACAATTTTGAATTCATGATTTTATGTAAGCCTCAAACAGTCCTATAATAATTGCACATTTTCAGTCTGATTTTTAGCTAGCAACTATAAATCTGAAAAATTGTACTTAGTTTCTCTTTAAGCTTTACCCCTATAATCCCTTTTTTCAAGCCAGAAAGATCTCATCTCCTCTCAGTCTGTCTCTCTCATATCTTTATCTTTGTCTCTCATTTCTAATAGCTCATTTACATCAGAAATACAAGTTTTGCTAACATTATCATTTTACCATACTTATAATCAAAGTATTGATGAATATAACTTAGAAAAAAACTCAAAATATTAAAGAAATTGTCTGAATCAGAGACATAAGAAACCACAGTGAAATAATCTCTAAAGTATTTTGAACAATCTAGTTAAATTACAACTCTAAGGTATAAAGTTTCCTAGGCTCTATGTCATAGCTTTCATCACAATTACTTCTCATGAATGCTTCTTCCATTTTGAAGGGTGCAGTAAAAGAGTTTTGAAAAGAAAATAACTGAGAAGACAAAGAGAAAGAATACTGAGAAGATGAAAATTATACAGCAAGTAAATGGAAGTTAATTTGAAAACTCCACTTTGATGCTTGATATCATTATATGTATTGTATACTGCATGATTAATATGCATCAACCAACCAACCATGGTTAGCCTACCACAGACAGCTGAAGAAATAAAGAAAACAATAAAATGAATTAAGAAAGTTATGTGATGTTTTATACACGAACACACACACACACACACACACACACTTATCTATACCTTTGGTACATCAAACAGTGAAGAATAGTTCAGTCATAAAATACAGATAAAACTTAGCTGTGGTTTGAATGAAGTATGATATTATTGTATTAACAATTAACATTTTCAATAACTATTTGTCTTATCATCACATTTTCTAAGAGAAATGTTTAGTTGAAGTTGAACTTTTAAGGATCATTTCAAAACTTGAGATTCTGTGGCACTTCTAGACTATCTTCTTTTAGGGCATTCTTGATGATCAATGCTGCACAGCATAGATTCTGCAATAAGCAACTGAAAGCAAAACAAATGACCTCTGTAGAAACAAAAAGAACAAGAAATTGCGACATAGAACTGTACTTCAGAATTTCTGCCATCTTAAAATTTGCTATATTCTCTCCTTATCCTTCAAGAAACTGTGTCTGTTAGCTTGAAGTCTTACATATAGTTCTGATTCACACATTTTTCAATTTTTATAATTGGTCTCTTCTCTTTTGGAAGCCAACACACATCCTTTGCCTTGGAGGCAAAGCTGAGTCAGATACATACTACCCTAGATATGTTTTTTTATCTCTGACTTAGTAATTTTATGTTCAATTCATTATTTAAAAAGACTTTCCAGGACTAATTTTTGCCTCTATTTACTTACAGAGCTTTTTATGGCTTATTTTTATTTTAATCTTTGTTTGGAGATTATTTTATGTATTATGCAAGTTAGATGATACTTTTATTTCAAAATGTTTACTAGTTATTTCAACATAATAGCCTGAATTAGACTTTATGTCTTTTTTTTTTTTTTTAGGCGAGGCAACCCTTGGTTGACCTCACAGATTTCAAGTACCTTGTCAGTTTACAATCCCTTATTTTTTTATTTTTTATGCCTACAGCACCTGGTCTGACCCTGCTTAGCTGCCAAGATCAGGCGAGATCAGGCTTGTTCAGAGTAAAATGGTCATAGACTATGTTTTTTTTGTTTTGTTTTTTATTTATTTTTATGCATGTTTTAATACTTTTACTAACAAAATTATCTTTTGGAGGGCCGTTTTTTAGCTTACCACATAATA